>VXAZ01010351.1:0-497500 GCA_013399875.1 Gymnorhina tibicen | reverse complement strand
GAACTGTTTTCCCAACCAGCAAAGGGAAGTTTTGAAGAAGTTAGAGTACAAGAGTCACATCTGCAATGTCTGATGCCGAATAACAACTTATTTAACATTTTTTGTTAAGCATTTTTTTAAAGTGCTAAGATTTCTAGGGCTCAGCTAGCTATTTATTTGATATTCAAACACAGACAGATGGTGGCTAGCACACAGACCTTCATTTTCCCAAGAGAAGGATTTCACATTTACTAAAAAGAATCCATCTTTCTTAACAACTGTATCCTTTTTGGAAAAATATCAAGCCATCTGAACAAACCTGGGAAGGTGAACTGCAGCTGTAACTGATCACTCAAAACCTAAGCATCTCTGGCTCAGTGATGGAGCTGTTGTGGAAGCTAAGCAAAACCAGGCTACAGTTTTAACAGCCTTGGTTTTGCTTCCCCTCTTCCTCCTCTTGCCTATATATGTGCACTCTTCCCTCATATCCATTCTCATCTGTCTCTTAGATTTTCATTAAAAAGTTGCAAAATAATGTAAATAATGAATACTGAACCAAACCAGTAGACTAAAACAGCAGGCTTGGCCTTGGTGTCCTGTCTTGACTGTAGCCCAGAGGATTTGCTCAAGAAGCTGATGGTGGCACCAGCGTGAGGTCCAGCAGTGAGCCAGAGAAGAGAAGCACTAACCCAGGGTTGCCATACCATGACTGGCACACGCTCGGACCACTGGTTAAAAGACAATTGCTTCCTGGGCTACTTGCAGAAGAAAAATGGCTCAGATCTGTCTCACATTATGAATTTGACCTCGTACCACCTCAAGCAGAGAAAATGTATAATTCAGTGAGGAGAATCCTCTCTGTTCACATTGTATATTTATAGCCTTTGTTGTTGTGAAGGGCTTTCAGTCCACTTGGACAAGAAAATTTGCTGTTCTGCTGTCAGCCAGGCAAGTGCCTCTGTTTTGGGGGTGGGGAAGGCAGTGTGAGAAGCAGCAAACTTTCATTTCAGCACTGCTGCAATCTGTGTTCCTGCCTTGGCATATCTCAGTCAAGCCTCTGCGAGCCCCAGGGTTTTATGTTGAGTGATTCAGCTCCCAAAGAGCACTCTTTTGGGGCAGGCCAAAGCCTTGTGTTTAGTATCTTCCTCCAGTTTTCTATTTAGGTATGATATTTAACTAAAGACAATAGGTATTCTTTGTAAACACTAATAACACTCGATGTCTGTTCAGCTGCCAAAATTAATGAATATATCCTAAATAGAGCATTAAGAAAGATAAAATCAAGACAGTATTCTCTCATATATTTATTCCTGAACTGTGGTTACACTGACAGTGGTTATTGTACTTCCTAGTGTGTTATGCACTAGGAAAAGAACTTCAATGGACATTAAATTTCTTGCTCCAAAAAAAGTAAGATGGTTATTGCGTTTATGTGTCTTTCTTCTACATTGTTGAAGCAATAGAGAAAACAGATAGATTCAATTGATTACCTTGTGTTGTGGAAGCAGGAGCCAAATTTGCTTGACTTGTGAAATCCAGAGGGGCCACAGACGTCAACTGGTGCTCTAAAGACAGTTTACATGGTATCACATTTAGTCCATAGGTTCTTTAGAAAACAATGTTAATAAATCCCAAAACAACCGAGATCAAAGAGCTTGCAGTAGCTGTTGGGTAAATGCAGACGGTGCAGCAGAAATCCTGCTGTGGGACTTAAGGCTAAATGCTCAAAACACACTTCACAGCTCCAGTGGGCAGTTGCAGACAGCTGATGTTATCAGTGCTGACCCTTTCCTGCTGGCTGGCTGCAGGCTTTGCTTATTTGTGCTGTTATACACAGGGTTCAGTTTGGCTGCCGTGGGGTGGATCGTGCACTTGAATGTGGTGTGCCCCAGCCAAGCCAGGGCCTTGCCAGAAATGGTCCATGACAACAGGCCACAGCCAGATGAGCCCAGGATATCACCTGCTCTTGCGGGTTCTCCTCACAATTACCGAAGATAGTTTCATGTAATTATCCATATCCATGCTCTGGTAAAACAGGGTTAGTTATATAATTAATGAATCAGAATGTGCCCTGCTGTTGAGTCAAGGAAAAGTGATGGCTTTAACTTTTCTATCACATTCACCTGTCTGTCATAATAGGACAAAATTATTTACAGTTTTATAGGCATATTATTCCACTTAATAAAAATGTGTAGGAATAGTATATAATATTCAGCATGCCATTTTACATGCTGTCCCATGGCAGTTTTAGCAAGATTTCTGTCAGATCTCTGCTTGGGTAACCTCACAGCTCACAAATTCCCAAGCAGCAGCACATCGGTACTGTCAGTACGAGAGCACACTGACCTTTCCCAGTCACACCTCTGAGTGCATGACATTTAGGCAGTGGTCAAGCAGAGATCCTACATATATTGAATAAGTAATAAAGTATTTTTCCCCCTTACCTGAGGCTGTCATGACAGCTGATGTAAGTGTTGAATTACCAAAGTCTGTAACAAATCAAAGCAAACATTCGGCATGAGAAAGGTGTTTATTCTGCTTTAGGAAAGTGGGTGATTCAAAGGTTCGGGAGCAAGAATTTCTAATTTCCAAATTTTCAAATAATCTTTCCATGCACAACTCAGCCAAGTAGTCCAGAAAGAAACATGAAGCATCTGATGTAACTGTGCTGAGAAATCCCTAGGGAAACAAAGGTTTTGTGGATAAAATTTTGGAGGCCCTGGCACCTCAACTTAAAAATCAGAAATGAATCACATGGGTTTATTCCATACAAAGAGAGTCACCTTATTGGCACAGATGCTGAAATAACATTTATGACCTGGTGGTGGCACCTGCACAGCTCCATCTATGAGGCACTTCAGAGGCTGCAACTCTGAGAGGAAATTTCAGAGACACTCTGCACTGAAAAGTGCTCACTGAGTCCTCGGAGAAGAGGAGGGGGAGTTATTCCTTCTAATTAAAGAACTGTTAACCACACAGGCAAGCTCTGCAGAGACACCATCCTGCCCAAGCAACATATATGTTCTGAGATGTCTGTTTGCTTTCTTTATTTTTCCCAGCAGGAGAGGCAAAGTACTCCCTGAGCAGGCTAGGAGGATGGATTACATCTTCCCCATGAAGGAAGTGATCTATGAAAGCTCACACACTCCATTAGAAAAACACATCTGGGAAGGCAGCCAGAAGGTCCCTCTGTCTGGTCAGGCACGTGTGGAGGGCGTTGGGTGGGAGTGACCCTCTGCAGACTGGATCTTAGCGTAAGCAGGTAACTATCCACTCTCCAGCTGCTTTCCTGTGCTAACACTTGTACCTCCCTTGACTGCTGCTCTTCCATTTGCATTTCAGCTTAGCCTTGCCCGCGCTAACAGGGATTTCTCAGTAGCTGGCTGACGTAAAGAACTCCTTACCAAAGATGCAACAGGTCTAAAAACCAGAGCAGTGGAGCTCTTTGAGATATGCCTGGCTCCCAGAGGGTTCTGCAGAGTGTGCAAGGCAAAGCAGGGCAGTGGACTGATGCAAGTTGCTAGGGTTCCTTTGAGAGATCACCTTGCAGAGGCCAGCTGAGGAAAAAGTCTCCCTCTCTCAGGGCCCCCCAGTACCTGGGATGGTTTTCTGGTGCCCAGTGAGGTATTGGCTAAGCCCCCAGGGCCTGCCACAACCTGCACTTGCAGAAGTTTTTCCCACAAACCCCATATTTTTTCATGCCATCTGCTTTCAGCATTTCTCTGACACACTCATGTAACCCCCTGCTAAAGTGCAGCTGTCTCCCACGCGGAGCAGAGCAAACTACTCCAGGAGAGATGTTTCCAAAGGGCTTCAGCTGAGGTATAGAGAGAACATTTATCTGTCTGCAATAAGCTGATAATAAGACAAACTTGCAGGGAAAGAGCAGAGATTTACCAAACTTACACAAATTAAGAAACATCTATCAGTTCTTTAACACAGCAAAAGTGTTGAGGATCTTGGCTGTGTACTTAAGCAGAAGGTAGAATCTCCATTAACAGGGCTGTTATTTTTAATTATTAGTTCAGTACTAAAAGAGCTATATTCAAATGCCAGCTGAAGCATCCCAAATAACATTATGTGCCCCTCAAGGCTGGAGTTTAATTATGCTTGGTCTTAATTATGATAGATTACATCACCAAAATATTGGTTTATAGTATTTTCTCTGAAGTCGAAGCTGCAGGAAGGGGGACCTTACCACCCATTTAGGGTAGTAAATGCTCCAACACCTTTAGGACTTTATAAACGCACCTTGAACACAACCCGTTATTTATTCTCTAATTTATCCTACCGTCTGAAACTGTGGTAGTAAATACTTCAGCTGAGGCTTCATTAGACTTATTGTCTGTGAAGGAAAAAAAAAAAGAAAGATTAAAGCAGTTCTTAAATCTAGTTATAAAGGCTGAAAATTTAGTTTGGGCTTGTGTCATACTGTGCACCTTTGCAAAAGGTATGGCTGAGAATTAATGTAATTCTTTCCTTTCTGTCACATCTAAATACTTTAACGTTTTTATACAGAGTGGATCTATCTCAGCATTAGCATAGCCTGCAGGCAAGAACATAGACTGCTTTAATTGACAGCTCTTCGATGTGAATACATTTCCAGAAAACTGCAAATTGGGGGAAATGAGTCATTTTTGAGAAAAATTATGATTTATCTCCCTCCCCTCTTGAAGCTATGTTTCCAGAGGAGTAAGCTGTGGCTTTTGCTGCAGTCTTACTTTGTGGAAAATCATACTGATAGGAATATACATAGCCACAAGAGAACCCAGCTGAGCTTCAAGTAGTTTCCACGGTAAGTGATGGGCCCCTAGATGCTGCTAAGGGGTCAGCAGCTCAGTTGTATTGTTTGTGCAGCAAGGAGCATACATCATCAAAAAATTTTAAAAAGGTATAACTACGCATTTACACCTGAGGAGGAGACATGCACAAGAGGGTGCTAAAGGAAATCTGTCTGCCCTTCTCACCCATCACCCTACATCCTCAGAGGTGCTGAAAACTGTACCACCAAGTCTCCTGCTTTCACCAAAAAAGCAGGACAGTATTTATCCCCACTTCCCTAATCATGTAGCCAATTCTTGCAGCACAGATTATAGGGCAGTTTCTCTACCATCCACAGCAGTGCAGCCTTTTGCATGTTGTACTGAAGATGTATAACATAGCCCTGAGGATTTGGTTTCCCAGGGAGCCATGAGTGCTCAGTGAGAAACACATGATTATAATAGCTCACTGGTGCCATGTGGCTATGCTAGAATATTTTTGGGTATGGGAAGTACAGCAAGATTCTGCCTAAACAAACAAGTGTCTTCTGTTTGTGCAGGAGTTTCTTAGCTCTTTCAGAGGCTGGAGCAAAGATTTGAGCTAAAAAACCTGCCAGAGAGTTCAAGCTGTGTGATCAACTTGTACAATAAAGCTTCTATACTCCTGGCATTTCTTCAGTATTTTAAATAACAGAGAATACACGTGTTTGGTGTTCTTAACGTTTTAGATGTGTCCTATCTATGAAAAACCTACCGAAGGAAACAAATATTTCTTCTGATGAAATATTCCTTGTTTCATTCCATGGGAAGGGAAACAGACACGCACACGAGAATGTCTTATGTGTCTCATGGGCCCCTTGCAGCATCAGCATTGATCTCAACTCATAGAAACCTTCACTGTCTTGCAAGTCTTCTTGTACCACAGAAATTTCTTGGGGAGAGGAAAAAAAAAAGAAAAGACCCTCTTGTTACACTCTGAACTACAAGTCAGAGCTGTGCAAAATATTGGTACTGGAAAGCAGGCTTATATAGCCGCAGGTTTCTTTGCTGAGGCACTGTCAAAGATTTGGCAAGAATGGTGTGGTCATGCCAAACCATAATTCCCATCCCCGGCAATTGCAGGGGGCTCTGGTTACAGCCATATGCCAGCTGTTTCCTTTGAGGAGGCCTGGTGCTCTCCCCTTCAGCCAGAGAGACATCTACAGGTTCCCTGTGGCAGGAGTGGATAACAGCCATGACTTTCCCTGGGAACCGCTCCTGCAGCTGTGCTGTTTTCTTGTGGACAGGTTGCTTTACCTCCAGGCTGCTCCGTCAGGCTCACCCTGTCCATGTACCACAGGAGGCTCGGCTTGGGAAACGCCTTCCTCACGACACAGCTCACGTTAGGCTGTGGGGCAGCAAAAGGCAGTTGTTAGTTGTTAGGCAGCAAAAGTTTAGTTGTATATAAATAAATAAATAAATAAATAAATAAATAAATAAATAAACAGACACACAGACACACAGACACATATATATGTATATTAGGTGAGCCTCCAACACTTCCCTCCTGGCTGCCAGCTTCCAAATGCTGTACAGACAGTGCTTGTTTACTCACAATCCTGCTCTGGAAGGAAGCACTTTCTTCCTCTTTATTGCGTTTCTTGCCCACTCCCCTCATTTTACTGATTGTGGACACTCTTGAATGAGAGCCCACGGACACCCCCGTTGCCCTGGGTGTCAGGACTCCAACCGCCTCCAGTCCTGTGCTGTGGCTGGAGAGATGTAGAGTGACCCCCACTCTCCTGCCCCCAGTGACAAACACCCACATAGAAAAACACTGGAATTGGTAAGGGGCATGGTGTGTGTGAGGAGAACGAGACACCTTCTGATTGCCATGTAAATCCTTCCTTCATTTGGCAGATTAAGAAAATAAGCCCATGAAAAAGACAGCCTAGCCCAATGATATGTTGAATATACAAAATTAGATACCTTTGTAGCAGACACAGTATGTAAGAGATTTCCAGAAATCACAAGGAATTGGATGCTTTAGATGCAGCAGTCCTGGTTCTGTGTCAATTGTTCCCAAGATCTGTGTTTGTGCTCTATTTAATGTCTCGGCAAACAATAGATGGGCAGGACTTTAATATCAAGGCCGGATGAAGGGTTGGGAACTAGCAGGGTGAGACGTCTCATCCTCATGCTGCCTGGACGTTCCCAATTATGTTTATTTAGCAGGTTATGACACTCCTAAGTACTAGACACTGTTATAAGAGAAGTGGCCTTGTTCTTTTCAACAGAAGAAAAAAACATGTGCTACTCGCAGCACAAACCCCTCTTGCTCCCTCTTTCAAAGAAAGTGGTTCCCACATTTAGTTGAAAGCAAGCTTGATGTATTGAAGCCAGCAGAAGTCAATCATTCAGTACAAAGACTGAAACTACCCAGCTGAAACTCTTTTCCTTCCATGGTAAATAGCACATGAGCTTGTAGTGTAATTGCTTTCCCCCTCTTTTCCTCTTCATTATTCCCTTATTTTTCAGGCACTTTTAGGTCATAATATTTTATAAATTCTTCCTATGAAGAAATACTAATCTGATATCCTCACTAGATTTAAGCCCTGCAAGAAATGGCAGAAAAGAGAAGTAAAGGAGTTGGTGTTTGTTTGGAGGTGAAAAACAGACAGAAGCTCTTGGGGGAGTTTCTATTGCCCAGTCCCAGGATAGCAGCACCCCTTGCTCTGTTCAACAGGATAGTGCAGACAAAAGCCTGCAATGTCCAACACCACACCCAGAAATATGTCACCAGGAAAATGATACCATTTTGCAGAACCAACTGACTCATGGATTGTGTGAAGTGGGTGGTTATGGATAGTACAAGATTCTGCCTGTCCACAAGCTCTGTTTCCAAGGAGAACCTTCTTTATTTGAGATACTTGCAGATCAAAAGCTTTGACTTGGAGAGATGGAACAGGAAGCAAAGCACCACAGCTAGTGGCCCGAGAGGCTTGCTAGTCAGCCATATAAGCCATAAATATGTTTTAAGCCAAGCATGGCCAATGCAATTCAGCAGACTTCTAGGTTTTGCCATTACCAAAACTAAAAGAGAGGCCCACACAACAGAGAAGTCCTTAGCTAGCTCCAGTTTGTGCTCACTGCTGTGGGGGTGGGAGTTGCTCAAAGGAAAGGGAATGAGCACCTCATTAACTCATTGCCTTGCCTGCTGCCCCATGAGCTTGGTCAGTTTGGAGGTCCCTCCTATGCCTGATTCAGCTCAAGTTGCCTGGCCCTGCTGGGGTGGCATGGTGGCAGTCACAGGCACCACTCTTTGCTCCAAAATTGCTCACCTTCTGCGAGGTGCTGGCTGAGCCCTCCTGCAGGCTAATGAAGATCTCAGGGTAAGCTGGAAAGCAAACATAAATGTGTTAGTGAAATGGACACTGCAGATCACAGTAACAGCTTCTAATAACACTTAACAGCCTTGTTTCATAAGAAGAGTGGAAAGTAAATCCTACCTCCAGTCACACATCAAGCAAGATAAAAGCGTGCACAGCTGCAATTTAAGGTCAAGGAAGTGGTTTACAAGCCTGTATCAGCAGCTTTTGCTGCAGGATCCATGATGTATTTCACCGCCTACCTCAACTAGGCCTGGGTGGCTTTACTGGGGAAACAAACTGAAACCATCTGCGGTCAGCAGAGCCACCCTTCTCAGGCCACATGAAAGCAAACACACCCCAGTTGCTGTTTCCTCTGTGTATTGCCAAAGGTATCTCCAAAGAATGTTCTAATGCTCCAATGAATCAGCCCCCAAAATGTCGATTGATTTTGGGTGCCAGCTACCCACATGCTGTTGCCTGGACAGACATATGACAGTGTCCCACCACAGACTCTTCCTGCCTTGCCAGGAAGCCCAGAGCCCACCTTCACAGCAGAGCAGCACATGATGACCACATCCACACGAAACAAAAAACTCTTTTCTTCTCTTTTTGCGGCATTTTGGTTCTGGGCACAGCTGACTGTATAAATTAAAGCTATCAGGTAATGTAAGCCTCTCTAAACTGGCATTTCTATATTAGCCATTGGGATGCCTGGTTTGGAGCAATATTGACTGACTTGTTAAGTAAGGGCTGTTGAAACTGGGTTAATACATAGCAAATCTCAAAAGCCTCAGATAAATCGTGCATCTGGCCCTTTCTGAGCACTGAAACTGGACTGGAAACAAGTGCCCTTCCGGAATTACTTGGGATCCACAGTTCTTTATCTTTCCAAACTAAACCTCATTTTAATCTCTACCATTAAAATAATTTTCTCTTTTTCTTACCTGTTAATTGATACAGGACCACCTCAGGTAATTACATTCCCCTCTGAGGTGAACTATTCAGGTTTCCCTGTTGTTTCATACAACTAATCCACCAAGGACTCTCCTGACTTTATTTTTAATTTCCATTTTTCTGCCTGATGTTACTGACGGATTGTGCCTGGGCATGACTTCGATTTAATTATCATGGCCTTACAGTTTTCTGGACTTATGGTACTTTTTTGAGTGGAATTTCCTTTTTTTTTTCTCTTCTGGGTTTTGGGTTTTTCTGCTTTTTTGGGGGGTGGGGTAGCGGTTATAGATTCTTCCTATCAGAAAATGAGTATCTTAAGATTTCATTCTTGTTTCTTCCTTGCCAAAACTATACAGATGGTAGTGGAGCTGGCAGAAGACAGCCATACTTTTTCAGATACAGGGAAAAGTCTGGTAAACTGGATCTTCTAATCACTGCAGAAGGTGGCTGGGAGGCTAAATGATGTCTGGTCTAGTGCATGCTCTTCCTTTTGTTTTTTTTTGACAAGAATGGGTATGCTTTTGCACACCTGTATTGAGCGCTGTCCTCTGCTTTCTCAGAAGACGTGTTTGCTGGGTAACTGTTCTGGCAGGCAGCTCTCACGCATAGCTCCGAATGGTCTAATAGATCTTTTCCAATTAACATCTCAGCCCCTGTTAACAGTTTGACATTCATTTGTCTTGCTAGGATATTTACCAATGTTTTGGATCTAGCAGAAATTCAATATTTAGTTCAGTAGTTTCTGCTGCTGAGCTTTTACTCTTACAAAAAGGAGAAATCAATATTTGGCAAAGTTAGACAGGAAAAGGCCATACCTTTTCACAGAAACTTGTATCTAAAATAACTCTATTCTAGAAGAGAAATATTTTAAAGTATTTCAGTCCAAAAAGTACCCTCTTAAAAAAAGCTATCTTGATTCAATGTCTGTTTTTACTCAACATACCAAAACTCTCAGCTTCCTTGAGAGATTTTTTCATGCCTTCTCCATCCTCTCCGGTGCAATTCTCAGCCCCACTCAGGCCACCTCAAACAACTGTGAGGGAACACTACTGGCACTGCTCAGACTTGGCCTGTCTCTGCTGTGTTTAGCCCTGCCTGAAGTATTTGTCAGAGGGATTGTGCATGAGGAGTTTCCCACAGGCGCCCTCTCCTCCTGCTCCTCCAGTCCTTTACAGCTCTGAGGTGCAAGAGCTGCCTGCCCTCCCTGCCCTACTTTCAAGCCGCCCAGCCTGTGGGGTTCAATTGCATGAGTGTTTGGAGACAGGGGAGATACTGGCTTGCCAAGATGGGAAAATCTCCCCAGGTTTCAACTGGCACTTTTTCCCTAGCTGTGTCCTTGCTAATGGCTGGGATGACAGATATAACCAGCATAAGGTGCTGCTGACATTGTATACATACACTATCTTCAGGTTCTGTCCCACCCATTTGAGGCTGGATCTAACTGCCAGAACAAAAATATTCATTTCTTTATTCTCTGGTCAGCACAAGGAACAAGAGAGGTGCTGTTATCTGAAAGGGCTCTCTGTCCCCACATGTCACCTAGAGAGTGCTGGTTATTCCGGGCAGTGCTACACAGCGCTGTGCAGGTATGTGGGCTGGCTCGGGAGAGGCTCTATCTGCTCTTGGTCTCTTCTCCTGCTGCAGCACAAGAAAGTAGATGGAGAAAGGCTGGGATGGTGCAATCATAAGGGGCATGACTTCAGCAAATGGTAATGGAAAAGAGTGAGACAGGATGCAAAATAGTTATTTTACCTGCAAAGTTCATACATGAAAGGGCTAGGAGCACAAAAGCACACTTCCTCTGAGAGGTGGACTCTACTTGCCTGAGGTCTGAGAGACTTTCCTCAGCACCCGCCACAAACCTCAGTGCTCTCAGGGAGCCCCTGCACCCAGCTCTGCCCTCAGGACCCTTGCGAGGTGGCACAGCACCCTGGTCCAAAGCCAGCCAGCACTAACTGGGAAATACAGACTGTTGACATGGGCCACAGCTGCTTTCTCTAGTTTGCCTCTCTGCCCTGCTGTACTGATATTCTGATGTGGGTTCATACACAGCTAAGCACACATCTCACAGTAATTCGGAGAAAAAGCCAAATAAAGCAACCTCTTAGGCTGAGACACACAAATCTAGGCAAGAGCATCAGCAGTGATGGAGGAGAGTTCAAGTATGTTAGTATCCTTGAAAGATTACCAAGGTAACACTGTCGCTATTTGAAAAATATTGATTTTAAAAAGTGTCTGAATCATGCAAACACAAGAGGGGATTTCAGATCATTAGGTTCTATTTTTATTTCTTTTACATCAATGACCAAAAGCCTCCAGACACATTTTGCTTTTTTTTTTTTTGCTGCTCCGTATTTTGCTGAACCTTTCTTTGAATTCAGAGCATCAGCCTTGAATAGCCGTGCCATCCTCAAGCTGTGGGCTTCCTTGGACAATCAGTTACAGTCAAGGGACTGTTGACAGGCCCATTGTTTAACATTTACTTTAGGAGATTTGGAAATATGTTTTCCACACCAACTGATCTATAAAGAGAAAATAAAGCCTGGTTTTCAAGTGGGCAGCAATTTTCTGATTCAGTTGTACCTTAGTGATTGTAGAGTAGTTCCTAAGCCACTTGAAAGAGAACAAGGCAAGTAACTAAAGACGGGGAAGGCTTACAGAATGAAATGCCAGCCCACATGTTTGCAGTACACAGGCTCTGCCACTCCTGACCAGTCTGAGACCCCCACCAGGACCCTCATTTTCAGAGCCAGAGCCTCTGGCAGCAGCTGAACGTCACATGCCTTTGAGGATGTGACTTTGCTACAACAGTAGTCTCTACTTACTAAATTTTGGCCATGATTTCCTAACCACAGCATGGCCATTGGGACACGGAGATCTTGATGACCAGTGTGCTTTCCCGTAACCCACAAAATCCTAACATAAGCCTACACATCAGGGTAAGATACTGGCCACGTGCATGGCAGTGAGGTTGATATACATGCAATGAATCTACTGTTTTTTCATGCCAGAAATGGAAGGAATGGACTCAAATTCTTCTAAGAACTCCAGAGTTATTTACTAACATTCTACCTCATTGCAACTGAAAAAATGACGAGGTAAATATATTTATATTAAAAAAACCCCAGTATCTGTCAAAAGTTATTGGCTTCAGAACCAGACAGGAGCGTCAGCTTTCCAAGTGCAAGGCAGCAGGCAGTTGGCATGAGCCCCTTACCAAATACTCTCACAGTGGTGCTGCTCTTCTGGACTCTCTCTGGATGGTACAGCACGTGGCAGGAAAAGACTCTGCCATCATCAGTGATTTTGGGGGGGGAAACCTTTAAGGCATTGTTGAAACCCAGGAGGACTCTTTGCCAATACACCATGCTGCTGTTCCTGTACACAGCAGGACAGGAGGGCTCCTTGGTCACAAGTTCCTCTTTCCTGCCATTTTCACCCTGTGTACAGGAAAACCCACAAAATTGTGAAGTCCGGACACACACACAGAGAAATATTTTTGTAAACCAGCTCTATTCCCACTATGAAAAGCTTCCTTTGCACATTGTGTAGCAGTAAGTGGACATTTGCAACATCTGGGCTTTTTTTCCAAATATATTCTCTCTCAGAACTGCAATACCAAGAGCAGTCATCATCTTGACAATAAAATATAGAATAAATAGCGGTGTCTGGTGAGTCCTGATCTCTGTAGCCTGCAGAGAGAGCAACAGAGGTGCTTTCTCACTGCACCAGTCTTTAAGTTATGCTGAACATCCCATACATATTACATATGGCTGAAATTTCAAGGAAAACTTTGCTCTTTTAGAATTTTAAGTAGAAAAACCTGATAACAATAACTAAAATTTATCTCCTCTTATTGTCTGTGTGGCAGCCCCCCTTAGCTATAAGTGCAGCCAGCATGTCCTGGACATCTGTGCCTCAGTACATATTTGCAAGCTTTACTCTGTATGATGCATGGCGACCCACATATATCATTGTGCTGATCTTTGGGGTTTTTTCCCTTTCCTCTGCTACTTTGTAGAGTGAACCGGAAAAACTGAAGTACTAAGGATAAGGGTGTTCCCTACAAAAAGAGTTAAAATTTTAATATTAAGAATGACCTGCATAAGAGAGATCTAAATAGATAGTGAATCAGGACAAAAGGTTAAAAAACCTAAAATATTTGAAAGTCACCTTTAAGGAAACCCTCAACAGTTACAGCTCCTCAGTGACAACATATATAAATGAACAGGCAAAGCTCGAGGACACTGCTCACTGATACTTATCTCTACACAGCGAAATGAATGCTAAAAGGTTACATTAAAACATGCATATAAATATTTATCCAGAAAGTGAGATAAAGTACTAAAATATAGCAAGCTTCGTATCTCACAGAAAATTGCTTAAAAATAGTTTTGCATTGGTTAGCTTGATAACTGGGTTTGCATGTCTTCAGTGGCATCTGTGACACAGAGGTTAACAAAACCAAAAACATTAGTCAGTACCTTTCTTTTCTGTCTCAAAGCAGCCTGATGTCTCGCTATCCTACATGTATTTTTCAGATACTAAAGCTTCACTATGGAAAAACTCGCTGGAAATCCAATAGAAGAAATATGTTAGTTTTGTTACATTAGCCACTTTCCCTAGACCTGCTCTGTATGTGCTCCTGAAAAATTCACAGCAATTAAGATGGAATTTTTCCTCTTTATTTCTTTAACAGCTATTATTTGTAGTGTATATGTTGCAACCCTATGTTTACGCTTTTCCCCTTTATTATCACAGTCCAACATGACTGATAAGTTTTTTAGCAGATTCTGCAGGACACATTAGTATAGAACATTTTCATTTCAATCTGCAAAAATACCCTGTAGTTCTTTCTGAACTTTATATCTGAGATGAGAAATACTTACCACTAGCCACTTCAAAGGATAAGTGGACAAATTTTCTGAGGTCATGTCCTCAAGGCATGGAATTTCTAAAGTCTCGTTTAACCACACTTTCTTCAGGTAGTGCCTCTCCTCTTTTATCATTGGAACAACAACAACAACAACAACAACAACAACAACAACAACAACAACAACAAAAAAGCCCAAGAAGGAAAATCAGAAACGTGATTTGAAAACTAGTGCTGACTAGTCTTCTGTTCAAGGAACAGGCACTTTTTTGTTTAGAAGGGAACTGTAATTTTCAACCATTACCCACAGACACATTTTCTAAGTGAAAGCCCTGCATCTGATTCTAGCTGCAGTTTCATGACTCAATTCACAGCATTACCTGAATTTTTTGGCAATTCTTAAAAAAGCTTTTCCTAACTGCAGTATCACGATGTCTTCTTTCAGAGCTGAGAATAATTTGAAGCTTCAATTTTTATCTTACAATTTTTTTCTGTGGCAATAAACCTTCACATCAATTTTGTGCACCTCTATTTCCTTTTCTCTGGAGATATCTGTAGACCTTCTTTTCACTAAGCAAGCTATTCAGCATGTCAGTCAGGTTAAGATTAACCCTGTTTTTCAGTGTAAGTGCTCCTTTTGTTATTCTCCAACCTGCCCACTACCACAAAACCTGTCACTCTTTCCTTTCTCATCCATTTCAAAAGCCATTTCACCATTTCCTACCCTACCCATTCTCAATCCAGGGCTCCATCCAGCTTTGGAGGCTGGGCAGAGTGATGCACTGAACACTGATGCTGTGGTCCAGACATGGGGTCTGTGAGTGTGCATGTGTGCATTTAAGCAGGAAGAACAGTGGGGATGTATCGCGGGGGGGTCCGATGCTGGTCAGCACCTGTGTGCCGTGACCTTCCTGGAGAGAGAGCGTCCTGCAAAGAACAGCTCTTCCAAGGGTGCTGGCAGGCCTCCCTGAGCAACAGGTGATTTCAGCAAGTGTAGTGATTCCTCAGCTACAAGTGATTCCAGCTCTTGTGATTCAGCTCTTTGCAAAATCACCCAAGGCAAACTCAGGGACAGAGACAGGAGCCTCGTATGACAGTTGCACAGAGGTAGCCTTTATTGTCCAGCCACTCTGCAAAGGGAAAGTCAGAGACAAAACTCTCTGATCAGTGGCAGAGGTGGGTTCTTTCTATGGGAAAGGTAGGGGGTGGGGTAGAAACCAGTAGCCAACGGGGTACCAGGTATTACCATAAAGAAAAAAGGCATGCTGGGGGTGGTTCACTTTGTCACCCTAACCGGGAGGAAAGTTGCTTATCTCAGAGGAGATTCTTTTGGCCCCCTTTTTTCCTTCAAGGGAATGCAAAGGGCTCCTGTGCCAAGGGCTTGCAGCCCTCCACAGGGATGGGTGGGAGATGCTGTGAGTGCCATGGTCAGCAGTGACTTCTCTGACCCTTGGCCACGGGGCAGGCAGGGGTGTGGTGCATCCTGCCATCCTCCCTGCCCTAAAACCTGCCTTCCCTCTTCCTTGGAGGCAAAACATCAGCCATACCGCAGGGAAACTCCTCAACTCCCCTGGTAGCTCTGGCTTGCATGTTGAAATAGAACAGGTATGTATTTCATTCATTTCTTATCTTGAGGGGAGTGAGAATATCCGGTTGTCCCAGACTGTCATGTTATTTGTCAGTAGGGACTTTCTGGTGACTGTAACTTCCCTTGTATCTGGCACGCAAGCACAGAGCAATGGTGCCAGTGCTCAGCCTGTGCCACAGAGATGTGAAGAAAGGCAGTGCCCAGAGCTGTGCCCAGGAGAGCCAGCAGCAGAAGCAGCTTCCCCCCACTGACCATGAGAGTGAAGAACCTGTGAGGAGCCAGCTCTCGCAGCAGGACACAGAGTGCAGAAGCCCTAACAGGGCTGGACAGTGCAGAGAGGATAATGAAATGACAAAGCAAGCAAATCTCTAGTTTCTGCAGGAACAAAACTGTACAGAAGATTTTGCTGGGACAAATCACCATGCAAAACTGCTGTGCAGAATACAAGTATGGAGATGAGTAGTCACCCAAGGAGTTCAGTCTGGAAACAGCTTCTGCCTACTCTTCACAGTCACATGTCCCAACTGCTTGCTTCCCCCTCCCATCTCTGACTCCCATCTTCATTAACAGCCTGTTGGCTAAAGTCCTCTGTGTCTGTCTGTCTGTCCTATGAAGGCCTGCTGCTCTGTGGGCTTTTGACAAGTTGAGTGCATCTGGATTCACTTCACTTTGATGTAAATGAAAACTGTACTTCATCAAAGACTATCACCTTTATCCATTCCACTCACAGGCTGGATTAAGGTTTTTTGCCTTCTTTTGAGTGGAAGTGGTTCATTGCAAAAGATCTGGTTACCTTAAAATACAAACCTGCAAAAGGTAGCAAACTCAATCTTTTAGTTCTCTCTAGCAAGCAGTCATCGGTAGCACAGCTTGCTACATCACGTAGTTACTGAAAAAAGCCACAATGCTGCTGATATGAACAAGATCTGCCCACACTGTAGACAGCAATAACAGCATTGAACCTGTCCGTATCAACCAAGGGCAAGAGAAAAGAAGCAATGCCTGATTAGCACAGTTACTGTACTAAGGAAGACACAGTGAAACTTTGCATGAAGAACAGAAGCGTGGGAGGGTTTCACGGGGTTACCAGCACGGTTTGAACCTCACTGCACTCCCCTTGATCCCTCTGCCCTGTGAGGCACAGGAAAATTCCAAAAGCGTAGCCTACCACAACACACCGCCATACAGTGGGTAGAGTGACAGCTTCATCTCTGGCACAATTACCCAGTGTGCACTGTTTAAACACACCCATCCTCTGTGAGCTGGGCAGAGGTGCTGGCTCTCACTTTGCTTCTGCAAGTTCATCAGGGCCGGAAGGTGCCAGAGGGCTGCCCAGGATGTGTCTCCAGGATAACAGCACCAAAATGCTTGGAGCCCCTGCCATGCAGAGGCCACCAGTGTTAAACATCCCCGAGTATGAGTCTTGCACAGGACCTCCTCCTGCTACAGGAGCAACATGGTCCAGCATCGGGACTACCGGTCTGGCCTCATGATGCAGGTAAAAGGGCAGTGGGATCATACTAAAATACCCCTAAAATAACCTGCACCCGCCCTGCTCCTAACTCTTGAATGTCTACTGTGTCTACAGCTCTGGGCACTAGCAGAGTGAGCATGCTGGCCTTGCAGCTCTAACTGAAACAGTGCCAGATTTGTTGTATTTACTTTAATCTTTCTTGGGTTCTTAGGAGAAACCTGGGTCAGAAGGACGTTTCTGGGGTCATTAAATCCAGCTCCCCATGTGCACAGCAAGCTTGCTCAACACCCCTGCCAAGTTCCATCTTCACAGCAGTTTGGGCTTTTGCCCTCACTGCTGACACTAAATAGCTGTTCCCAAAGTTGCTGCACTGACAGTTGCCACTGTTGTTTAATTTGCAGTCAAATGCATTCTCATCTGATTTAAATAAATTTGTTCCTTTACCAGGATAATTTAAATATCCTCCCTAGTGTTCACACTCTCCCCTGAGGCTTACTTACCAAGAGTAGTCTTTCCAGCTTCCTTTTGGCTGACAGAAGCAGCCAAATCTCCATTCCTGTGATTCTCCTAAGCAATTCCCCACTTTGCTCCAGTGTGGTTTTGGTGGTGGGGACACACATCCTGCCATGGAGCTAACACTCAGCATGCCCTGCAGATGCCAGCCCTCAGCCTCAATCAGAAAAGGATGTTTTCTCCTTCTGGTGCCCAGTGCCACACGCCCACAGCAGTAGCACAACATGGTTTGAAGATCCAGCATTCTTAGTCCCACCATATCCGGAGCTGCTCATCCAGTCTCCTCCACAATGTTTCTCCAAAGTGAAAATGCAGAAACTGCCCGCCTCACCACCTTTTTTTACTTTACTATCTAACTTTGTATTCCACCAAACAAATAAGGTTTCCTAATCAGAAGCTAGATAAAACAGCTAAAAAGTGCCTGGTAAATAGAAAACTGTACAAGCAACATTCAGTGGCACCAATGTAAATCCCAAACAAGTCACCATCACCAACCAAGAAATCCTGATATTTTCCCATCTATCCTGATATTTTCCCCCACCCTGTTAGGAAACAGCAAAATCTCATTCACAATCACTTACCTTCTGCCTTGACAATAAGTTGAATTTTTGCAGCCTTTGTCCCATATGGGTAAGTAGAAAAAGTGCATTTATACTGCCCACTAAGGGACATGGTAACATTTTTCATGTGCAGAGCCCACCAACTGCATTCAGACGTGGCATCTGGATTGGTGGAACACAAGGACTCTGTGTCATCCCCGCCGCAGCACCTCCTCACGCTGAGGGACACTGAAAAGTTGTAAGGAGCTGCAGAAAAGTTGAAGTAATGGGTGCCGTAAGTGGGGTGATACGCAGCAATTGCGGTAGACGGGCTGACATCAATCTTGGACCACTGTGTCTGTACTATGTGGGTGGTGTGTGGTTTTGGGAGCATGCACACCAGGGTCACGTCAGTACCTGGCAGAGCACGGACCACTTCTGTCTGGGTAATGACATCTGCAGTCTGGCCTTAAAAACAAACAGAATCATTTTCAGTGCAAGTAATGTTTAAACAAAGCTTTTCCTAAGACATCTTTGACATGACTTGGTGCCTTAGCCACAGACAACTATGAAGACCCTACAACTGTAACCACAGGCTTCCCAGCAAGGAGCTTTACAGCAAATCTCCACCAGTACAGACTGCAGAGAGACAACTGGGAGAGCAAATGCATGTGTGTCTGGAAGAGGCCAGGGAGGTCCTGTCACACTTGTGGGAGAGAAATGAGAGCTCTGAGGGCCTCTGCACAAATGAAAATCTTTCAAGTAATATAAATAAAACAGAAGCTGGGCCCAGTTATTCCCCAGTTCTTTTTGCAAGAACAAATGAGCTATCCCCACTGGCTAATTCCCTGCACTGTCCCCCTGACCACTGCCTTTGTGGCTTCAGCAGAGAAAGCCATTCTCTGTGTTATTAAACAGCTCCTGCATGCCCTAAATGAGTGTCAGTCTCAGTGTCAGAGTGAGCTGCTCTAGTGTGTGTGGTTTCTTCCTCGATTAATTTCATAAAGCAGGTGTCAGTCCTTAGTGTGCCATATAAAGGAGTAATGGATCGATGAAATGAAGGGGCTTTCAGCAGGAGCCTGTACTACTTGGTTTAGCTGCTGTTGTAGTAAAATTGATTTATATCCCTTTCTCCCTCCTATGAGTAAGAGTCTTGCAGTCCCCAAGCCCCTGAATGCAGGGCACTGACAAACTCAAGGAGATGAAGAATTTATGGAGGGGGTTGTTGCAGTGAGACAAGTAATAATTCACTCCCATAGAGCCATACACAAAAAGTCCCTTTTCCAGAAGGACATGCGGGTCCACAGAATAAAATGAGTTGTGCAGTTGTCCTTAGGTACAGACTTGTTGCCCCCCATTTACATTGCATTTTATCCTCCCTGTGTATCATAGCATCACTGTATATTTGCGTTGGGAATTTGCCCTGCAGACCTGCCAGCTCCAAGTGCCCACTGCTCACCTTCTTTACTTGAAAAAGCCAGGTACCAATCCTTTGCTTCGCTGTGTGGTACAGGGTTCTGGGGCACCTGAGCCAGGGTCAGGCAACCTCAGTTGTGCTGCAGTGTGCCCCACACTCTGCCAGGTCAGCCAGGAAGGAGCCAGGCAGGGACCCTGTGCACCCTCAGCTCTGGCTTGACAGGGAAAAGGCAAAAGGGCAGAGTGACACATCCCCACCAAGCTGGCTCCGATTTGGTACCTGTCCACCGAAGGGTGACATGGACACTTGGGAGACTAGATGTGTGGAGAACAAAGCTACTGAATGGCCATGGCCAACATTAATCTCCGCTGTTTCATTGCTGCATGTGTCCTGCTCATCTTTTACTTTTATTCTAAGAGATGTGATGATGTAAGAGGGTAAATAAAAATAAGCCTGAATGACAAGTCTCACAGCCTTGTGCTGTGAGAAAAATTACTAAAACTATTTTTGTTAGTACAAGGAGCTTATTATAGGAAATGCTTTCTGATTTTACCACAAGTTTTGCATCAGTAAAAGTTAAGGAAAAAGCAATTAGGAATCTTGCAATCAGACCATCAGGCAAAAGGCACATAGCATTTTTTCTCTCATATTCATGCTGATGCTGCCTTAGGTCTAAGGATTGTATAAAGAATGTCTATGAAGAATCATTTGAGTAATTTATACTAAGTTACAAAAGTTATATATGTAGAAACAACATTTTAATTTGCATTGTTTCTTAGCACATTAGATTATTTTAACTGAAAGCCTTTTGTGCAAAAGAGTGCTTAACTTTTTGCTAGCATCCCACTATAAGTAATCTCATTTTATGTCAACTTTATTTTTCAAAATCAAATAGTGTCCATTAGTGCACACTTGTGCTCCAACTGAAATTTCTTAGAGTAACTCCCAGACATTTAGGTGTCTGATCTCCACAAAGGGCATAGAGGCCTCCACTTTCGCCTTTGAGTGACTTCAGTGAGGATTTCATCCTCAGGGGGAAAAAAACCCCAGTTCCTATTTTTCTTTAATTGCTATTGCTTTCTTACCTGTGCATGTTTTGAGGCTTCTATTCCTTTCTTTGCATCTGACATTTCCTATTTTCTATGAATATATGTATGAATTATTTTTCCTTTATTTTTAAAACCAGTTTGCCTCAGTGATGCGGAAAAAAAGAACAGCCTTTGCCAGATTTTGAGATGCATCTTACCATGCAAATACATGTCAAATACATGCAGTTTTTCCTTTCTTAGTGGAAAACTGTGTATCCTACAAAATTGTTCTTCCTAGCTGGTAATAAGTTCCTGCATTTATCATGGTCAGAATTTTGAAGGGGTGGGGGTAGGGGTTTGTGAACATCATACTTTTTCTTGGTTTTCCTCAGATTGCTTCTGGTTTAAACTCCCTCTGACAAAGATGCAGACCTCCTTAGTCAACTTTTCTGAGTGTTTTACTTGAATGACAAACTTGTTTCTCAAGCCCTTAACACAGCACATGGGGCTAGGCAGAGAAGAGGAAGGGAAGAATCTCTTTAAGGGGTTGCAGCTGTACAATTTACCCTTGCCTTGAAGTGTTTCAATTCTTCCTCTCTCTGCATACACGGGTATGTAACACAGAGACAGAAAGGTATTTTTAATTTTCCCATTGAAAGCAGTTTTCCTTTTGGCCCATTTGAGAAGAGCACACATTGCCCTAACTTCAAGTGAGCTCATCTCAGTGCTTATTCTGGCAGGTTAGGCATATTGAATTAAGTAATCTGCTAGTCAGCACAAGCCATTTACTCCTTACTAGCTGCACATTATAACTACAGTTATTAGAAGGTTGTCAGGAAATAGAAAACCATCGCCAGTAGCTACAGCTCGCCTTAGTGAGACCCACTAATCCCAGCCTGCCCCTCACCACCCTCCATCATAAACTGAGTCAAGGTGTCCTCCTGGCACTCTTACCTGTGACACTGGGCACTGAGAGCAAACAAAACAGAGAGAAGAGCCACCTTGCTTTCATCTTCACTTGATGAAGTTCTGGTGAATATGTAGCTCTCTTGGTGCTCCCTCAGAAGAGGAAGTTGAAGTGGCCTGCCCCGTGCAGACAGGCAGATGTGCAGCACAGTCACTTAGCATGACTTCAAAGAAATGCTTCATTAAACCAAAAGCCTCAGTTTCCTGTTGAAGCGATAAAATAAGTGTATCTTGTGAAACCTTTAAGACGAAAACATTACCTACATTTTAAGCCCATGTTAAAAAACAATTTTTTTTCCTTTGTCTTTTCAGATTAACTCAGAGTAAGCAGTTTACTGGTTTACACACTCCCAAAACCATGCCAGGTACCTAAGTTTGAATATATAATTTTTGGGGATATGGTTTAGGAGTGATTATGGTGGTGTCAGGTTAGCTGTGGGACTTGTTCTCAAAGGTCTCTTCCAACCCTGATGATTCGGTATTTTCTGTGTATTATATGGTAGATAGCATACAAAAAAAAAGCTGATTTTTTCTTCCTTCATTTCCTTCATGTGTTAGTTCAAAATATCTCACATATACTATTTCTAGACCCTCTACACTTAGTATCTTTAAAAAACACAGCAAAATATCAAAAATAATCTCCAGAAATTAAAGCAGATTGAAATGAGAGTTTCTACATTCATTTTTTTCCCCTTTTTCTTCCTAAGAAGGAGAACATGAATTATTTTCTGCAGTTTGATGAATTACAGCATATCATGTGACAATGTCCCTTGGTGTGGTTAATCCCTGTACTGTCCTTCAGCTGTCAGTTTTGGTAATGGCAGCACCCTCCGGTGAAGGAGCATGGTTCCTGGCAGTCCTGTCACCCGTCTCTATTGCAGGTCACCTGTACATCCTTCTGAGCTATCCTGGAAGCACACTGCATTTCCACGAGCTAGGCACACACCTGCCAGCAAAGCATCTCACTGCAGGCAAGTCATGCAAATTGGGCCTGCTGTTGGCAGCTTTTCAGAAAGAAACAGGTTTGAGTTCTTGCTTATCACGCTTCTTTCCCCAAGCCAAAGAGAGCAGGGCAGGACACCTCACGTAGACAGCGTGGATATGTTATTTGCTGGCTCTTCACGATGTGGGTGTTTGGCAGTACGGATGGGCAGGAGGCTTGTTGCCCCTGACAGCTCCATCCTCGGGGGCCCAAGGACAACCCACCATTTGGACTTTGGGACAGAGCCCATTACAGCCCATTCCTCAGGGAAGAGAAAGCAAGTGTCACAGTCCCTTAAACAGGCACCTCTCTCTGCCAGCAGTGCCCTCCCTCAGGAGGGAGTCCTTGACTGATCTGAGTCCTGATGTCTTTTCCTGACTGCCAACTTTTGCTAACCATGGATCTCCCCATACCTCCAGCATGCAAGGTACAAAGTAAAAGGTGAAAAAGAAAGACTGACTGGTCATTTTCCTGTTTTGTGACCTGTCAGGTGCAAACAACATCTATAAGACTTCCCTAATTTGTGCATATGCAACCTTTTGGTGTCACATTTAAACAGGCTCCAGCTGGAGCTAGTAGTGCTGGCCAGGCTACGTCAGGGCTCCACACATGTCTTGGAGAATAAGTGCTGCTGCACAGTTCTCTTTTTGTTTGCATTGCTCTTCTACCTGAGGAAATGCACTAAGAGCACTTGAAGGAAATGCACTGGATGCCCAGGTTACTGCTAAAGGAATTGTCCCTGGGGATGAAATCTCTGCTTGTCATTCAGAAACCTGACAGAGATCTATCTCAGAGGATCAAGAAGTTCTGAAGCCGAGGATAAACAGAATACTGAAGCCATTGTAATTGACAGGCACAGAAGGGAGTAAAAATACTAAAGAAATATGTTCTGGTTTCCAGTTCAGAGCAAAGACCACAAAGAACCCAGAGATTACCTGCAGATACTAGAGTCCAAGAAAATCTGACTTCAGTCTAAAACTTGGATTTTCATTTATGATTGCAGTTACCTTAGCTTCTCCTGCTGATCAGGCCATGTAAGCTTTGTACCATGAGAGAATGTATTTTGTCTTAAATGAGCTTTTTTATTGATCTCAAACACACATCACAAATTGACAAGACAGCCCAAGTGCTGTGTGGCATATTCAAGAGACACAGAAATCCCTGAGCAGCTTGTTTGAGTTACTAGATCACTGTATCTTGCCCTTAGAATTTGTTTCCCCCGCTAAAATGACATCCTAAAAATATACTGCTGCCATGTTTCATTGTGTTGGCTGAATGCAGCCACCCAGCTCCGTTGCTGTGCTTGGTGATTAAAGACAGACAAGAAAGAAACCTCCCAGCACGATGGAGTTTTGTTCAGTTCAGAGCTGTGTTTTGCCCCAATTCCTACCTTAAGCCCAGGTCTCGAAATAGTCACTTACCCTGCTGCCGACATTCATGTGCGTGAGCAGCACAGTCCTGCCTCTGCAAATGACATCAAAACCCATTCTGAGACACACCACTGATCTCAGCGTACTGGCAGGGAGACATCTCTTCCCTGGAGCCAGACCTGCTCACAGCAATGCAAATTATTATGCGAGTTTCTCCCCCTACTACCCCTTTCCTGGAAAGTTACTTACAGGCAGCTTTGCAAATGCCATGGTTGGATGGTACACACCAGGTTACAGATGGCGAGGATGAGAGGAGGCACTGAGACATATCCAGGGACAGTGGACCTCGTTGGTAGCTGGAAGGAGGATACATCCGTATTTGGCTTTTCCTTGATGCAGAAGCTACAGGGATGATTGTCTCAGAGTTGGGATGTGCAGGTTTTTCCTGCCATTCCAGACACACCCAGAAATCACTGCAAAGCTGTGAGGTTTCAGAGGAAAAGAAGCTGTGCTCAAGCAAGTGACACACTTAGTCAGTGGATGTGTGAACCACAGTGTTTTCTTTCAGGCTGGACAAGCATTTGACCTGGTTGATAGTCCCCAGTATCCCAGGGGGTGTCAGGAACAGATGGGCTCTGAATATCATCCAGGATGGGTCCCCAGCAGTGCACTGCAGTGAGGGGCTGTGCCCACTGCACAGGCACATCTCATGCAGCATTAATTTTTTTTCCACTCCTGTGGGAGTAGGGGATGGCAGTGGGGGATCCTTTAATTATTTTCTGCAGATCTGATCGCCACTGGAGGAGGTATTTTAAACACTACAAATGACTCTTTCCGTGGCAATCACCCTATTATGCGTCATGCTCACAAAACCCTCCACTGCAATACATTTCTTCTGCCTCAATTACAGTAAGCTGTACCTAAGGAGGAAGCACAGCTACAGTCAGTCCCACAGAAAAAGAAATCTTGAACTCCAGAGACAAATTCAATTATTCACAAAGAGAGCCTTTTTAGAAATGCTAGTGCACGAGTCGTTCCTGCCAGAGGCGAGGATGATTACCCTTGCAGACTGGTGTCCTCTAAACATTGCTTAAAGAAAGCACCGGTCCCTGGTGGAAAAGAGAGGGAGACTTTGAAGCAGGAATTTCATTAAAGAGTAAACTAACCTTTCAGGTTTGCTTGGCACTTGGCACAGAAACTCCCACTTCATGACTGTGTTTTGGTTTTGAACTTCTTTGAAACTTGCACTAGTGACTCCACAGCTGGCGGGCACCTTTGACCACAGCACCTCACGGGGGGTCAGATGAGTGGGTAGCACAGGTTGGGGGGCAGCTTTGCAGGGGACAGGGCACTGAATTGGCACTGGGACACCCACTGGGCTTTTTCAGTGACCCCCTGCTTCCTCCGTCTCCCCTTCCCACCTCTAGCTCTGGTGCCTCTCTCCTGCTCGCAGCACTGCCTCTTCTGAATGTGGGGGACAAGAGGGAAGAGGGTTTCTTCCTCTGCTTCCTCCTCATACTCCTCCTCCCTCATGGCTGCATGTGCACACCTACACCCTGTGTATGACACAATCCAGCCCCAGTTCCAGCCAGGGTCTGGAGGCAGCATGGCAAGGCACGCCCACTTCCCTCTCAGCAGCAATTTCTCCATCTGAAAGATGCTTAAATGCTCTGAGCAAATTTTTGTTCCCTGTTCACTGACAGCTCAGAGTATGGGAGAAAACCAAGGACAGCTCAGCCCTGGGTGCCTCTCTGCTTCAACTTTTTAATTACTTTTTCTAATTAGAAGGCCTAACTTACAGGTCATGTTTCAGAGAAAGAGAGCATATGTTTGGTGACAAATGGAGGAGAATGTGCTCCCTCACCTTCTCTGCCATTCCAGCCACAGGTCCCTGTGGTCCTCTGCTCCCATTTAATGCCATTTCTGACCAATGATGGTCCATTGAGGTAAGCTGTTGAGCATTTTGTTGTGCAAAGTGCAAGTTACTGAAAAAGCAGAGTACAAAAAGTGCAACCAATGAGCAAAACAAAACAAATAATGGGCACATTGACCCAACAATGAAATCCTAATGAAACACCACCGTGTGAAATCCAGCCAGATATTTCCATCAAAATTAAGACTCTACACAGCCATTATTTTTAAAATGAAAAGGAAGGCACACATGAGACCAGTCCTGCTTTCTTTGGTCACTTTCTCTTTTCTAGATATAGCACAAGCTGTGCTTCCCCACTGTTTTCAACAACATCAGCTAACAGCTTTTCACTTGTACATCTCATCTCATCTTCCCGGTTTTGTAAAAAAATGTTTCCAAGTAGATTAAGAACTGTTAAACAAAATGCAATGGCACCCATAGCTTGGAGAAGGGCATTTGTTTGGAAAGGATAACCCACTGCCAGTGCTGGGAAACACCTGCTCATGTGAGACTACAAGGTTAAGATTCCACTGAAGACTCCCAGAAGGGCCGTGTCATCCCCCGGTCACTTTGGCAACAGCTTCTGATACCTGGAGCAGCATTTGTGAACCACTCCAGCAAGAGGAGTCTGCTTGTGAAAGAACTTTTCTCAGATACAGCTTGTGGGGCTTTGTCTTGAGTGGTGCATGACAGAGGGAGTTAGCAAGACAAGCAACAGACCACTTGGTCAGAACCAAAAAGCTTAAGTTCACTTCTGAAGTGATGTAAACCTAGATGGGTTGTACAGCTCATTTTACCATGCAGACCACCTCCAATGGATTGTGTTCCCCAACTAATTTAAATTCATCCATACTATTGTATGCAAATATCTTCTTGAAGGCACACAGCCACTTGGCCAGGGTGTGACATGGCAAACTGGTTAGAACTCACCACTGAAGAAACACATCAAATAGAAAAGATTAAAGGTGTGAAAGTTAACTTCAGATACAGTAGCAGTGACAACTTGAGGGAAGCATAGCTGTCTTTATTAAAAAAAAGAATCAAATAATTTACAACAACAAAAGGCCAAGTTACAGTGACACTGAGAACCATAACTTGGATTTTTTTTTGACAAAATATTTTGAAAGCATCACGTGTTAATGAATTTGTTTGCAAAAGATGCTTATGTAGCCTATAAATACCTTTCACGTTATCAGCAGGTCAGAAGCAACCATAGGAAAATGAGAGATACTACTCCCATCACATCCATCATCTATTAAATTGTCCACTAAACTGTAATTACTTGTCTCTTTAGAAAAGGTGGTGAAGTACAAATGAGAAAAGAAAAACAGAGGTTGTTTCTCATGCTGAGCCTGACTCTGCAGAGAAGAAAGTATATCTCAGTGGAGCCTGTGTTTGGACCCTTGAGGTGCTTTAGCCTGGAGCCTTGCAGAGCAGGACACCTCACCCAGGTCCTGGAAAGAGGGGGTCATCTCCAGAAGGCAGTGCAGAGCTGAGTGCTCCTTATATGAACACAGTGTGGGATGAATGCATTCCTAAATCTGGGTATCTCAATAGAATTAACAGCCTGCAGTCAGGTGGGATAAACACAGCACAGCAGCAACTAGAAGGTAAAATGGAAACTTCTTGGATATTTCTGTATAATGTTATTTTCCACACCATAAGCAGAGTAGCTACTGCAGATGTGAATCCTTTTGGTTCACTCTGTGCTCGAAGGCATAACGTGACCCTGCCGGAAGGAGCCCGCAAGGAGTTTTTTAGTGCGGCAACGTGCACTGAACACCAGAGGCCTTCCAGAGCGCTCCTGGCCAAGTAGCTGAAGAAAAGGATGGAGAATTAAGATGGTTTTCAACAGAAAACCCCTCTTTCAACATTCAATATGACTTCCTAAAGTTTCAACCACCACTAAAATTAAGAAAGATTTCCACTTTTAGGTTCATCTGTCAGGGTCACTGTCCATCTAAAATATATCTTCAGTTTCCAGCTGAATCTGTCACCTCCCAAAACAATACTAGCCAGAGCCTGCACTGCTGCTGCTTCTTTCAGTGAAACTTCGTATCTCAGCTAATGAGGATTTAAAAGAGTCATTGTTCACACATTTTTTGCATAAAACGGAGAAAGGAAAACCAAGTAATGAAAATCATCCCTGAGTGCCACATGAACTGGAGTTTTGATTGTGAACAAAGAGTAGGTTAGTAGTCATCTCCTCTAGACCTCATCCCAGTCTGACCCCTTGTCCTCAATGCTATTTCCATCCCAGTCACTGATGTGTACCCTAACCATTCCCAGGGGCCTGCTTGTGACCCACTGACACACAGGCACCACTCGACTGAACACCACTCTTCCTCTGCCTGAAATGAGGTTATGCTTTAACTTCTCCACAGCTGATTAAGCTTAGCAGTGCTGCTAATGGCAATGAAATAATTTGAGACCTCTAGCAGAGCAGTTAACTTCTATTTTGCATGATTGCCTCCATTTTCAAAATGAATATGTAGTGGCTCAGTGGGTTTAACTGTCCAAGTTGATGAGTGGCTCCTGGGTGCTTCCAGACTACGTCTCAAAAAAGCACCACTCTGTGGACAAGGGAAGCCACTCATGTTACCCAAGTCTTCTTTCCCAAAAGGCTGAAGCCACCTTCTGCCCCCTGGAAAATCAATGATTTCAGTAAATGAATTTCAGTCTCTTACTGTAATTGGATTAAAGAAAAAAAAGGCAGCATCTTGCAAGACTTATGAAAGTCAGTAAGAATTGCACTGTGACTGAGCACAAATCAAATAGTCTATTTGACATTTTAATTGCAAATAAGAAAAAAAAAAATCTCTCATTACAGAACTGATCAAAGTTGACTTGTGGGAATCAGACTCTCCAGAGAATCCTTTCCTCCCCTTGTCCCCTGCTCAGCCGCATGGCAGCTGCAGCACCGAACATCATGCAAACTATGGCAGCTGTGGCCATACTGGTCATCCTTTCTCCCTGTAATATTGCACTGAGTCACATGGTGTATTTCTCTAACAGATGATACCGTGCAGCAGAGAGCTGTCAAGGAGGAATAAAAAAAGCCCATCACAGAAGTGCATGAAAAACACCAGTTTAGAAGCCATAGATCTGTTTGCAGGAGGCTGTATCAAAATTGCTTCAGGCTCATTTCAGTGATTTACCTGAATACACCAGACACACATTTGGCTTGCTGTACTTCTGCCACGTCTTGGCTGTGGTCTTTCAAGATGCAAGAGCAAGTACTGAGCCTGGAGATCAGTACAGCTGACCAGCTGCTCGGAGTACAGGTACAATTTTAGAAGTCTGATTTAATACCTGGCTCAACCAGAAATGCTCGTGGCTAAATTGGAAATAAAACTAATCTATCCTTATTAGATTGGGTCTGTAATCTCATAACACCCTCAGATATTGGACTTCCCTGACAGGCTTCCTGCTTTGCACTGGCTCTCATTCTCAGGAAGCTGAAGAGAGTGAAGTGAATAATGAAAGAAATGTAAGTTCAAAGAAAATTCATATATGGTTCAGTAGCTTGTACAATAGAAGCTTTTAACAACCCATATATGCAACAAAAAGGGAAAGAAGCAATCTACGAATGTGGTCCATTCACCCAGAAGGTAAGTTTTATTATACCAGTGTGGATGCTGCCCAGATGTGAAAACTCTGGGTGCAACAAGTGTGTTCCTTGGGATCCGAGGGAGGATGGCTTACTTTTCCTGAACAGAAGAAGTACATGCTCAGCTTTATGGGACTGGTACACTGGTTGCCCACAGGAAAGAACTAGGATTTTTTTTCAGGGAAGTCATCAGCTGTTTCAAAAAGGACAAAATATTGAACAGAGCAAGTATATTAGCTGTCTTATTGTTAAAATTATTAACTCTAAAAAATATTGACCAAAAATAGCTTAGGTGCAGTTAGTCTGACTTCGGCACAACATGAAGAATTAGATCTCTTAACAGGCTCCCCAGCAAGTTTTCCTGCAATTTCTTCTTTTCCTTTCCATTTTCAGTTGCAGTTTTCAGGAGTATTTCTCTATGGCTGACCTTTCCTTCCCTCACCAGAATCACGTTTTTCCAGCCCCTGACCTGCTCTGTGTAGAACAGCTCCAGCAGCCAGGCAGTTTCTGGACAGGAGGTTCCCAGACCTGGGAGTTACCTCTGCAAGACCTCACCCACCATCCCCCAACAGGCAGGGATGACCTTCTGTTTTGTTTTATTTAACTCCCCACACCAGTTCTCAGAAAAAACTTCACCATCAGTCGTCTGTACAAAACAACACAAGTTCCTTGCCAACAGCAACAGCTTTTCCATAGGGGCACCTGAAGCGCACCTAAAAGCTTGACATTTACTGCTTTGCATTTTCTAGGAAGCAGGATTTAGCAACCCACATTTAAACACCACAGAGAAGTCTGTATTTTTTTTCCTGGTTCCTCATGCTGTGTACTTTCTCTTTGGGAAACTGCCAAAGTCTGTCTCAGGAGGTTGTTATTTTGCTCCAAGAGACCAAAATCAATCAATCAATCCTTGACTTGGCAGAGTCGGAAGAGAAGATTAGGACTCTCAAGGCAGATTATAAACACAATCCCCTCAATTAACTTCTCTGGGATGGGCTAGAGGTGGTTAAGATCCTCATTAAGTTAATTATTAACATGGATGGTCAGTGTGCATATTTTTTATGACAAATCGTATTAATTTCAAGCCCAAAGCAGTAAACCCAGAGAGAGGCTAAGAAGCAGGGCCACTGCCCTGCCTGCCAGGCCACTGCAAACAAGCTTCATGGAGCACGTTTGGCCCCTGCCATGTGCAAACAGCCACCTGCTCTGGCCAGCAATGCCAGGGCTTCTCCCAGCCTCCTTGGTTTCCAGGCATTTGGGACTCCATGCCCTGCCTATCTTTCCTGAGTACATTAAATGGAGAGACTTCTGAATTATGCAGCTGATGTTGGGGGAGCTTTGTAAAACTACTACTTTGCACGCCAAGGCTGGTGCTCCTGCTGTGGTGTGGGGAGAAGGGCTGCTCAGGGCACCTCTGGCACCGCCTCTCGCAGCCTCCCACGACTCTCCAGTGGGAAAACTCAACCGGCACCCACAATCCCCACCCTTTGCATGGAGAATCAGTCAAAGGAAACATTTTGTGCCTGTATAGTTTAATCCATAACTACATAGCTCTCAAGGAATTTTAAGCGTCCAGTTTTCTGGGCCTGAATAAGCTTGCCAGAACACAGGATTTTTTTTCTGCTGGAAAGCAGGAACAAAACTTGCCCTGAAATTGCTCTGACAACTTAGTCCTGATGCACTTTTGCTGCCATTATGATCATAATTCATCATGATCATCATTCTCAATATGCCCTTCCATAATAGCCCGTTGCATTTTTAACAGTAGAACTTCACCTGCCTTATTCCAGACTTTTTCAGGATTTAGCCTGAAATTATGTCAGCTACAGTTAATCTTACTGCAGAAACTTGTCAAGAGGATGAACGCTACATATGGAAGTCACACTTTTTGAGTCTCAGACTCTGCACATAAAGGCCAGTTTCCCCTGCTGATTTGTGCCATGCCTAAGAGGTGGCTTCCACATTTGAGTTATGGGATCAGGCTCTCGATGTGAAAAATGAAGGCGTTCATGCCTCTGTCAAAAGGGCTCAGAAAACTGACCTTAACACTGGGTGTAGATTGGATTCCCCTTCAAGAGTTCAAAGGAAAGAAGCTGAACTGTGACCCAGAAAGACTGGAATTAGTTTAAAAATGTCCTGTTCTATGACACAGCTCTATATCCATGCTCCTTGCTCAGCAATAATTTACTAAAACTCCTTACTGCCTGAACAACATTTAAGGGCAGCTAAATGAGCAGCAGCATTGGCAGGCAGTACCCTGTACTGTCCTGTTGGGCAATTAAAACTGTGCCAGGCAAGTGTCTGATTTAACCTTTTTAACCTTCAGGCTCCTGTAGCCTGTTGAAATCATGCAAGATCCTGGCAGTACTGCTGACCTCCAGAAAAACAGCCCCAAATTGTTCCCCTGTGAAAGGCTGGCAGATGGGCCTTCTCCAGTGGCTGAGGTACTTGGCTTGAAGAGTGACTGGGAGCAACCCAGTGAGGGGAGGAAAGGGCTGGCAAGCAGCTGAAGACACCTGGATGCTCTCAGCAAGGAAGATGACATGTCAGCAAGACCCACCAGTGACATATGTGACTGGCTAGGAGCAGTGACAGCTTGAGGCCAAAACTGATTCTTGCATTCATCCATCTGGATAAATATTTGCTGCTGTTAAGTGTGCTCACCAGTGGGAATACATGATTAAAACATTTCTAATTTGCAGCACCTTCAAATGCATTCAAGTCAGGCTCCCTTCTCCAGGGGATAAATGGTATTTATGAATCCTCAATATTTTTCTAACTTCTGTTACTATTGCAGGTGAAAAATCAGAATATTTGTACTTTAGCAGTCTGTTAGGTGCATGTTACCATTTGATGAAGATTCAGATATATATCTGCAACCCCAGGCCAAGCTCATCTTCTAGTGAATGTGTAATTGGTATAGGCTGACAATGGAAAAAGGCAATGAGCAGTTTTTATAGAATCACAGACTGGTTTGGGTTGAAAGAGACCTTCAAAGATCACCTAGTCCAACTCCCTGTCATGGGCAGGGACATTTTTTAGTAGGTTGGGCTGTTCAAAGCCCCACCCAACCAGACTGACTACTTCTCAGGAATGTGGCATTCTGCTACTCTCCATCCTGTCCTGCTAGGAAAAAAAGTCTGAAAAAAAAGTATTTTATTCTAATTTACCTACTTTTTTTTTTTTTTAATGGTAATCTATGTTATTGATCATTTTGGTTGCTGGCCTTGTGTTAGCACCTTTTTGTTCTGCTCAACACCCCAGCTTGATAGGATTGAATGTAGGATGTGTATGACCAGGGTTCTTACCTTATACTTCTGACTGCTCCCAGTAGTAATGTTTTCTTTCTTACACCTCCTTCTTCTGCTCTTTATACAGGGTAAGGCAGCACCAGCCAGACCAGAAAAGCAGGAAGCCTAATTGATGGAGCTGTGCAACTGAAATGATGGAGTTTCCTAAGTCCACAACTGAGATAAGAAGCTGCCTAATAAACAAACAAACAGGATGTCTGTAGTTCGTCAGAGAAGTAATCAAAGCCTGGATAAGACCCTTGGCGTACTTTAAGGCAAGGCTGTGTAGACTTGGAGAAGTCCAATTACAGCATCTCAACTTATATGGAATAAATTGAAGACAGGGCTGATGGTGAACAGACCTGGAATGAAATCTGAGCACTTGGCAGAAGTCAGTGATTGACAAGGAAACACAGAGTTCTCTGTAAGAAAAGATTCCCTGTAAATAACTTACTCAATTTATATAAAAGGAAAGCCCAGCTCCAGCCTTTAGAGAGGCATTTCTACAGTGTTGGACCCCACCAGGTGCATTGTTGTGTTTGCTGCTTTTCAGCCATTGAATCAAGGAATCTGGGGATGACAAATACAATACTGAATCAGACCTGTGCTAAATGACAGCTGACTAAATTAGGAATCCTGGCTGGGGAACTGGAGGGGGCAGAAGGGGCAAGGACAGCCTGCTGAGCTCTCATTACAACCAGCCTGTGATTTCACGCAGGCAGCCTGGCAGAGCTCACCAAATCACCACCGTGCTGGTGGTGACTGGGGGGAGGCGGCTCCTGGGGAGAAAGCAGCAGCTGTGGCTGCATAGCAGCGCTTGCGAAGTCCAGCACAGCTCCCTGACAAGCAAGGTTTGAAGCATGTATAATTAGAGAGGCTGCACAGTCATAAAGCTTTTATCCATTTTAATTTCTGTTGGTGATTAAAAAAAAAAAATGTGGACAGGCTACCCAGTTTTTTTTCTTAGTATAGAAAATAATCTGTGAAAATGGAATTAAAAATAAAAAATAATTTCCAGGTATATACCTTTTATCACAAGAGCTCTGGTGGTACAGATCTTGAGCCGCTCTGGCTGAAGCCAAAGTACCTCCTCCCCACGGGCTCTGACGTCCTTATCTGAGGCACCAGATGCGTCCAACTCCTGTATGCCCCAGGTGAAGATGGAGGAAACAATGTGACACAGTCATTGTGTCCTATAAAGGGACGTGACCAGACACCACCACAGACCTCAACATCCCCACAGGTGCTCCCCAGCTTTATCAGGCTTCTGACGCTTCCCCTCTCTGCTAAAGGTACAGGTATCTGCTGCCTGTAACATTATGTTACCATGCTCAGCCCTTCAGCTACTCAGAGAAATAGACTCTTTGGAGGGCCCCTGAGGCCAGACTCAGCTGACCCCATGGCTCTGCCTGCTCCCCAGCCAAGGCAGCCATCCTACAGGCATCTCTCCCAGCTCTCATATTTGTAATCAGTGCCTCAACGAGATGCTAATGAGTAAGACAAGCAATTCTGAAGGTTAAACATTTTTGCAGCTGGCGATGCCATTCCTCCACAATTAAAGGCAAATGTCTCAAAGGTACTTAAATCCTTGTTTGCTGCCAAGACAACTACACTTCTTGGAATGACAGGCTTAAATCTTTCAAGAGAACTCACATTGCTGTGCCTCTGTCATTTATGGGCTTTTCAGAGATATAGTAATTGTTATGCTTCAGGCAAAACAGTATAAAACAAAAACAACAACAAAAACCTAACGTACTCATAAATCAGAAATGTTTTACTTCAAGAAAGGTAGAGTCATTAATAGCAGCAACACTGTAATATGTGCTAATTACATGTTTGGTGAATGTTTTCAAGGGAAGAGACATGAGGCAGTGGCACAGTCCAAACCACTAACATCCAAGGCTTTACCTTTAAAACAGGTGCTTGGTTTGCAGCTATTTTGCCTGGTGGTAGTTTCTCCCACCACCTCAGCAGGGCCATCAGCTGGACACTTGGATTTTTGTTCACACATAGTGGCATTCTCTGAGCTCAGCTCTCCATGGGGCTAGGCTGAGACAGGCTGCTTACTTTCATTTCTTCAATTAAGTTCTTTGGGCTCTCCTTGGGCCCGTACTGCTTTGAAACCTCAAGTTTCTCACTGCTGGTTACCTCATAGCAACCTTCTACCATTTTCAAAACTCCCCATCTTCCACTCTCAGTGTTTGCTATTGAGATCTGGGGAGTAACCCCCAGAAATTGGATTTTAATTATTATTTTACAAAGATGGATTTGCTCTGTTCATCTAATGTAGGACTTTTTAGTATGGGAAACTTGTCTGCAGGTTCAGTCTTTGCAGCGGACTTAGACAAAAAACCAGTTTAGCTGAACCTTGGCTCAGCAGTGTCTGTGCCCATTCAGGGAGAGCAGGTGCTCCTGAATGACATGTACTGACCCGGGATATTTTATTCCTATTTGTTCTGTTTCCAAGCACTACTGTCAACCCAAAATCTACAGAATATAAATCTAGCAAACCCTGCATCTCCTCAGTGCTTTGCAGAGAATTATCTTTAGACTCTCAACTCATCAAGGATTAGCAACTCAGTCAGGCAACCCCATCCATATTCACTGCTCTATCCAGATTAAATCCAAACACATTGTGCTTGTTCTCTACACATTTAAAAAAAAAAAAAAAAAAATCCCAGACTTCCTCTGATGCTGGGGTATTTCCCTGGTCCAGCCAGCAGTACTGTGCAGGGTTGGTTATATGGGAGCAGCAGTGTGGACAGGGCAGAAGCAGGGACACGTGGAGCCCCTGTGGTCATCAGGGGAGACATAGCTCCTGAAACAATCTGCTGGCACCACGAGGTGGGGACATGGAGTAAAAAAAAACCCAAACCCACACGTAAATAACCTCTGAACACGTGCCAGCAATTCCTTTGCACATAAAAATCAAAATAAGCCTTACAGGAAAGCCTTCCCTATCCCTCCCTCAAGGCTGGTCTGACTGCTGAGTGCAGTCTGTCTCAAAGCTAAAGTTTGCTGGTGCCTGTGGTTTTCCAGCCACAGGGTTAGCTCATTAAGGGTTTGTCCGGGGCTTTGTCCAGAGAAAGTATCTGTGACCTGCAGCAGAAGTTGCTTTACCCCTTTCCAGTTTATCTGGTTATTGGGAGGCTCCATCTCTGAGCCCATCAGTGACTTGTTTTCTTCCTGCCTGTCACTGAGCAGTCACCTCTGCTGGTTCAATAGTGACAGTGCATTTTCAAACAGGCTTAAAATTCAAATTGAGTCAAATTATCTCAAGGTAATTTACCCATAAACTGCCGAGCTAAAAGCATCAGACTGTCCAGGTGTCACTGAAGCTAAAGGAACAAAGCTACTTGGAGTACACAGGAACAAGCTGCTCATCGCTTGTGCCTGGAATCGCTTTTAGTCCAACAATTCACCTTAAAGCAGGCACAGAGCAGAATATCACCCTCACTGCCTCCTAATGCATTTTGCAGTGAGTTAGATTTTAATATCAGAATATTACAGTTTCCAGTACAAAGAGATAATGGGTGAAACACAGGGTTTCCATGAGACATTGGTGTATTTTTCCTGTTACATTTGCTCTGAGCTTGGCTTTGGTGCCACAATACGCTTATATGCCATTACCATAAATTCAATTGTTTGCACGTTCTCTCTCAATTTTCCATCCTCTGGCAATAAAGCTACATTTAGAAAGGGCTGTCCTTAGCAATTGCTTGCCATCCTTTTATTGATTGATTCTCAGAGCATCTCATTGCACTGTTTTTCTATCATCCATTTAATGGTTTTTCATTTACTCCAACACAGACAGACCAAGGAATGTTATACCACAATAGCTGCAACTTCTACTTCCACTTGAGCATAAACTGGGGGGTGGAGGGAGAACAGTGGGGATTTTGTCCATGAATTAATTTTTAAATTTAACTCTCCTTTTATATACTACATCCTTACTGCCCTGAAGAGTTTTCTTCTTATTTCTTGTCCCTAAAATATAGGAATCATGCATTTTAAACTGACATTTAGAATTCTGCTAAAATAAGTGTTTGCTGTTTAAACACCTGCTTTGTATCACAGAGAACTCAAACTGAAAAATTTATTTTGACAAAGATTTCAACCAGATTTAACTTACTAAACTTACCCTAAGACATTGCTGTTACTGGTAAAATCAGGTGAATTACCATTGTTTACTGCTTGTTTCAATGTCTCTCATTGCATCTGGTTGCCCACATAGGATGTATCTGAATTAGGAAGGCACTACTGTTTCTTAGAAATACAGTGGTCCATAGACATAAGTGACACCTGCAAGGAAAAGGAGTATCTTTCACAAAACCAGTTGATAAAACAGTTAAAAACCCACAAGAACCAGGCACACAGCTGAGCATGAGACTTCTGGTACGGAGTATAAGAAGCTATGAGCAGTTTTGGTTATGATACACAAAACATGTAAAAACAAAATTACAGGGGACAAACCACTGTTTCATTATTCTTAGCTTATATATTTTATTAAGCCAAATTGCTCTGTTTAATAAACACAGTCTAGTCTAACAAAGCAGTATCTATTCCCTCTGTGGCTTCAGCAAAATCCTGTAATCTGAAGGAATCATTTTTCTTTTGTTAAGCCATTTAACATCCATCTCCCTGCATATCAACAGGCTCAGCCCTTTCATGGCTCAGAAACCTTCTTACCACTGCTTTGATGGTCTTGCACAGAGATGACATTGCAACATCTTGAAAGAATGCCTCTCTTTTTCATTATGTTTTTATAGTGGGCTGTGTATTTCTTCCGGAGGCTCCACTCACCCATAGCACTCACCACATGAATTCCTGCACAATGAACAGTAACAGAGGATTTGTTCAATGCACTTTCAGGCTAAACGTGTCTTAGTAAGTGCAGTATCAAGAGGCTATTTTCCATCCTTATGAGGTGGTGTGAGCAGAAATTAGCTCCCAGACTCCCTCAGCTGAGATATTCATTCAGGTCTGCAGGGAGCCAGGCACATGGGAGCTGTGCCATCAGCCTCTGAGGGACTTACTCAATTCAGATTAATGTTGGGATGTTTCCACCACATAGGGAGAGAGAGAACTCAGTTGTGGCCACAGAAGGGCAAATTGGCCAAAACGTTTAGCAAAGCAGACAACATACTGTCTACTCAGTGACTGAGTACAAACAGGTATAAATTAAAACTGGTCTACTGAAGAGGTGAAGTGAAACACCTAACACCAAAAATAAGAAATTACATTTTAAAAAAAACAATTCAATCTCAGCTTAGGTTAAACAATTGCCAGTTCAATAATGTTTGAATATTGGATTAAAAAATATCTATATGGCTGAAACAAGAAGTAGCCATCAAAATAAATCTTCTACTGCAGATATTCGCCTGTTTGTTTGAAGGTGCTTTTGTCATTGAAACGTGAATCTAAGACATGTGCTAGATATCTTCTTCAAAAGTTTTTATAAAAAAATAGCTGAAGGCTGAATAATTCTTCACAGCATTGTGACTGGGAAAAAAAAAACACCAAAAAAAACCCCTGACCAACCTGAAGAAACACTTACATGGCAAGGAGAAGTAAAACAGTAGAATAAGAAAAAAACCCTCCACCACCCCCCCTCAAAATACCACCCTCCTCCTACTGTTTTTTTCTAATTTGCAACCAACATGGTCTTCCATTTCAGGATTATGTGGGGTTGTGTGCAGGGGCATCCTTGGGCCCCCAGGTATTGCTGGATATGTTTAGCAGAGGGACAAATCTGGCAGCCCTCGACCAATGGCCCTGGTGCCACTTGCTCAGAGTGGTTACAGGTGAACTGTTTAGAAGATGAGTTCATTTACAGAAAAATCCTGCAGGACACAGGTCGCCTCATCCCACCTTAGCTTCAAAATGCACAAGCTGACTGGCTGAAACCCTGAATTCCTGAATAATAATTCCTGAACTAACTAAATAATCCTTCAAAGAGTGAGACCGGACTCCATCAGGTTCAGAAGTTTCTGTTTGACCACAGAGAAACAATTTTCTTCTCTTGTCACTGTTCTGCAACTGAGAAAATCATCATCTTGTCATGAATTTACAGATCATTACATTCATGCAACAAAAGAAGAAACACCCAGGAAGCATGATCTCTTTGTTTGAACTCAATCATTTATTCTGCTCAATATCATTCCAGGCTGAAATTAAATATTTTCCTCTTCTCCACCTAAATAAAATGTGATCCAACATATTATGCAGTTTTAATCTATTTTGGCCAGCTACATTTTTATGCTGATAATGGAAAATTAATTTAACCATATATGCCCAGGAATATCATCACATTTTGCATGGAAGATAAAATCTCACAAGGCATTTGACTCGTGAATGTAGCTTCCAGGAAGATGTTCATTTCCAATTGCATTTTCCCCCCAATAGATTCTTAATTTGCCTTGTTCTATATGGTTTCCAGTTATCATTTTGTATGGCAATAAAAATCAGTGAAGCAGCAAAAGCTTATAGGCCCCTGCCTAGGTTTGATTTATATAATGAATGACACAATATCATTGGTCTGAGTAATTGAAATTCATTCATCTCCTACTGTTTATAATGCAGTCATAAAGTGCATTATGTATTTATTGATAAACAATCATTTTATTTGCAGTAGTGCCGGGCAAAAGAAACATGCTACCTTCATTTTCTTGTTCCATGTATGCTTTCCATTTATGAAATTTGTAGATCTATGTAAAACCTGTTTATTCCCACCACCTTCTGCTTTAAAGCCCAAAAGGTCCTTATAAAGCACCATTAATTAAAAAAAAAAAAGGCTGTGGCAAAAAGTCAGGATTTTAAGACTTGAATTAATACTCACCTGTAAGTGAAAAATCTGAGTAATAAGTAAATTCAACAGCTGACCTGAACATGTTTCAGACAGCCTGCTTTCTCCCACAGCAGGAGAGCTACAGCTCCAACCATTTTCCCGAAGTTAATTTTCCCCCCTATTAGGAAAAGAACATTGAAATGTCATTTTTCTGAGACATTTCCTGAAAGAATTTTTAAAAAAATATCATTTGTTTAAAGAAAGATTTGAAACCTCACTTGAGAAACCACAACTGTCTCTTGCACAAATGTAATCAGGTGTTTTAATCCTACTGCCAGGAAAAATTGCATGTGCTTCCCCCACCCCCTCTTTTTTTTAGAAATGCTATGTGCTGTATTTATATCTCTGAATGCATCATTTTACCATTCTGTTTTCCTCTGTTGTCCCATTTTCCTCATGGTGCAATTAAACAAAATCATATTTTCCATAAAAGATGTATTAATTCTGGTGAGGGTCATTAGACTGACAGCTTTGAAGTGAAGAAATATTCATTTACCCTACAAGAAGCCAGGAGAAAAGCAATAACATGTCTTTACCCTAACCCTGACTGAACCGCTTCTGGAGACTGTTCATACAGCCCTGAGACACACAGTCTCGAGGGCCTGCTCTGGTTCATGACACCTCTCTGGGAGTGCTTGAAAGGATCAATAGAATTTCCTGTACAACGAGAATCAATAACACGTCCCTATCTGTAAGGGATGAGCTTGTCTCCAAAACAAACTTATTTCATAACAGCCAAACCTAAGTCACTGAAAGGTCATCACTTTAATTTAGGTCTGGATTGTACTGAGTACTTTTGAAGTCCTGGTTTCAAAAACGTGGCATTTTACTGCACCAGAACCTCGATTTACCACATGAAGGTTTCAGTAGATTTTACTCTGTGGTAGAAAAGTCATTTTATTGCGTTTTACTCCTTGGCTTCAGCTGGAACTCTTTCAGAGATGTCTCAGGCTGGCATTTAGACTCGGCAATCTCCTGCTCTGTGTCCTAACACTGGAATCTGCATTCACACCTTTCAATGCATTTGGCTTCTTGATAAATGACACAAATGGGAACTGATGCCTTTGGTGCCTAAAGCCAGTGCTGAAACGTGCTGCAAGGGCAGGGTAAAGAAAGTCTTCTTGTTTACTGTGTATCCACATTGCTTGGGAGAAAGGGACATGGTGGTGAAGGGAGAGAAGACTCCCCTTTTCATAGCAACTAAACTCAATATTCAAAAGCATTGTCTGAAGCATTGAACACTGTTTGCCTTACAGCAGGCCGCAGCACTAGAGGCAGCATCTCTTTTTTACTGCTTCTTGGGGACAAAACAAGCAAAAGCATCCCCCAAACAAACAAACAAACATCAAAACCAAACCACAACCACCAAAACCCCATACTTGAAGATTTCCTCTTCACAAAAAAAAAAAGTCCTAGATAATGACTCTGTTATCCTGATATTTATCTCTGGAGATGTTCGACCTGTGAATGTGAGGTAGGTGCCTGTATGGGTTATTGCAGCCTGGTATCTCTTGACATCTTCTGACCAAACCTTCTCTCCTTCTGGCAATCTAGAGGATTGATTTACAGTGTTCAAATGCCATTCCTCACATATATAGAGTCATTGGTATTGGCACACAGTGCTATTTCAAATAGACCTTACTAGTTTTGCTCTTTTAAATGTCGGTGGCAGTTGGATTTATGGTCCCCTATGAGGCAACTTCAGCTGCTACACTCACAAGTGTATATGGACTGTGCTATTTGTATATTTACATTTAATTTCTTGCCATTGAACCAAAAATTTAGGAGGTACAAGGGGGACTGATTGATACAGCACTGGTTTTGGGTACCAGGTCTCTCTCATGAGGTTTTCTATTGGCTTTTTGGTGGTGTTTGACTTCAGAAAGATGGTCCCAGGGCCTCCCTCCATGCCAGTAGTGATGCTCTGAGGACAGGGAAAGTTCCCAGGCATTTGGGAGCTGCATGCCAAGAGCGAAAGTTCCAGAGACAAGAGAGCATCAAGAATAAGCTGCTCTTAAAAGCAGCCCTAGCAAGGAGCCAACCCACACCCCTTGGTCATGGTGCTTATGACAGAGGGAACTTGCAGGGATGGCAAGATGAAGAAATCAAAAATATGAAAGAGAGCAGTTTTTCAGGGGCAGAGCTGTGCCCTGGTGGTTCCTCTCACAGTGACAAGATGACACCAGCACCAGTGAGTAGCTATAGGTTTGCTCCACCATGACTGGAATTACTCTGTGGTTGGATTGGGTCCATGAGGCATCAGAACTGAGGCTGGGCTAGACCATTTTTTTGCTAGCTAGTGAAGTCTGGAAAACAAAGTTTCCCCTGTTCATCCATCTCACCCACAAATGGGGGTAAAAAAAAAGAACTAATTTTGCTTCATGTAAAGAAAACTCTATATTTAGGATGGTTTTAAATATTAAAAGAAGCTGGAGCTTGAACTAGTATATGGTAATTTTCTTTTTCATATATTGAAAAGTAACATTCTGTTGTACAAATATTTTCCTTCCTCAGATTAAACTAAAAGCTGGATTTCTCAATTACTTTGGTCATCTTTAAATTACCTGGTCTATTCAAACATTTATTTGAAACTCCTCATGAATCTTTTGCTAACATTTAATGACATTTTAAAAAAAAGTTCTTTTGTGTCCCAAGTGCTGTCTCTTTCCCCTTCCTGTGCTTTATTTGATATTCTCATTTGAATCCTTACATCTTGTACATGCCAGCTTCACCGACAAATGTGTATGTGAGCAGCTATCAGTGATTTTTGGCTCAAGGAAAATAATAGCACACAACACAGGGCACTGTAAAACTGAGCACAGAAAATTTTAGGACAACCAGTGAAGAATACACACAATGAAGGAAGGAACATATTTGAATGTTTGAGGCTTAAAAAGACATACACTGGACTGGGAATTTTTTTTTTCTAGGACTTGCTCTCCTCCAACCCTAGAGAATATAAATAATTTTTTATATTTGCCATTCAAAATTACAGCATATAGATTTGCTAGTGTTGACCTTCCCTCTCCCTCCCTAACTATTAAACTTTGTTGCTTATAATGCAACACAAGCCTCTAATGGCTTACCAAATTGTAAAAAAAGAACTGGGAAAAATGGAGAGTTCTCTCTCCCCACATCCAAAAAATTGAAAACAATCATTGACACTGTGTGAGAATAACACAAAAATGCTTCTGAAAATTCAGGTACCTTGCAGACTGCTGTAATTTAGCATGCAGTTCTCAAGACCCTCTAGAATGTACTAAAAAATTCCTGCTTTCAATAATGTGCCAAAATGAAAAAGCATTTTCAATTTTAAAAAGACGTGTTGCAGAGAGGGATTGGTGAAGTTTAATGATAGAAGATTTTATGCCCTTTTTAGAAATGCTTTTCTAGGAAAAGATAAGTAGTCACATACAAGAAGTATTAAAACACTGTAAGCTTGCCTCTCTTAAGTCAGTGGTTTGCTTGTGATTTACAAGACTCTACTCAAAACAAGAATCTGGCTTTTGTAGGCCATTTATTTACAAATTAAAATGGAAGAGATGGACATACTTAAGTTCTTTGCTGACATCACAACCAAAAATATGCAACTTCCTCCACTTTCCTGTAACAGTGCTGACTGAATGTGCTGTTCAGATATGAGATGGTCCCAATGTAATTATACTTCATCAAAGATGATGACAGCCACAAGGAACTAGGTTTTTGGATGATTCATTGCTTTGGAGACTGACTGTGCAGTAGTTGACAGGGATAGCTTGCCTGATGACCGGCAGAACACTGCCAATATGTTTTAAAGGAGTTTCTACAACTTTCCTTTGACACAAGGAACTTGTGCTCCAAAGCACAGACCTGGGGATGCTGGTCGACATTCAGCTGAACATGCGCCCACATCTGCCCAGGTTTCCAAGAAGGCCAAGGGCACCTGGCCTGTATCAGCAATAGCGTGGCCAGCAGGACCAGGGCAGGGATTGTCCCCCTGTACTCGGCACTGGTGACGCCACACCTCGAATGCTGTGTCCAGTTCTGGCCCCCTCACTACAAGAAGGACATTGAGGTGCTGGAGCATGTCCAGAGAAGGGCAATGGAGCTGGGGAAGGGTCTGGAGCACAAGTCCTGTGAGGAGCATCTGAGAGAACTGGGGCTGTTCAGCTTGGAGAACAGGAGGTTCAGGGGTGACCTTATCATTCTCTACAACTACTTGGAAGGAGGGAGTTGCTCTCTTCTCCTAGAAGAAGTGACGGGACAGGAGAAAAAGGCCTCAAGTTGTGGTAGGGAAGGTTTAGATTGGATAGTAGGAAAAATTTCTTCATGGAAAGTATGGTGAGACATTGGAATAGGCTGTCCAGGGATATGGTGGAATCTCCATGTCCACAAGCATTCAGAAAAATGTCTGGATTTGGCACACGGGAATATGCTTTAGTAGTGAACAGAGCAGCACTGGGTTACTGGCTGGACTGGAGGAATGTAGAATCCTTTTCCATCCTTAGTGATGCCATGGTTCTAAAGCTGGTGACCTGAGCCAGTATGTCTGTGGGCTGATAAAACAAAACTCCTCAATGCCTAGTTGGAACAGGCATGGTAGTGACTGGTTATGTGAGACCAGGTTTCAAATACACTTGAAAGAACTATTTTTCTGTCTTTCAGGTTACCAAAGAAAGCCTCAAATTGGTCAGGATCATATCTGGGAAAGCACAATGATGATGAAGCTTCACACCGTGAGTTCAGTCCTTCTTGTGTTTTCATGTCACTAAATGTGCACATGAAGTTCCATGAATGTGTGTCCAGATACAGCACAGGTCCAGGGAGCAATAAATCCATGTAGGAAGCTGTGCAGCACATAGGATGAAAAGAAAGCTGTATGGCACCTAACTGTGTGATAAACTACTGACTAAACACAAATAGGGAGAAGACAGAATTTTGAAAAGCTCCAGTTGTGATTCTACAAAAGGACATTTTGATTCTCTCATCCCAACGTTATGCATCTGAGCACTGGAGATGACCCAGCGAGTATCATATCACATCCTCTTCTAACTGAACCATAGCATCCCTGACTTCTGAATGCAAAAAGAAGCCATATCCGCAATAAGAACTGTTAACTGCTTCCAATGAATAATTCAGCAAGCTCCAGCCATGAAACCCACAGCAAGCACTGCAAGGAAGATGAAGCATTTTTGCTGCCCATCATTATGTGTGTTCATGCCACAGGGATTTTTCAATTATTGAACAGTGTAGAGTTGCCTTTGTTTGTAGAAAATGTCAATTTGAATTGTATGTCTTCTACACATTCATTTATGTTTGCCAAAGGCTGCTTAACATTAGCTTGGCTTTTTACTCCTTTGCCACATGAAGGTGCAGATCAAAAGTACTGAACTATTACTAACATTTTATGAAGCATCTTAAGTTGGATGCTTTAACTGTCAAGACGTTTCCAATAATTTCTTCTGATATTTTCTTAGCAGAAAAAGCCCTATTAACTTTATTTTTATTCACCAACCTAACTATTATAAACAACTACTAATGTTACAAAAGTTCAAGTGTCACAAGTAAGCAGACATGAAAGGTGAAGTAGCTACTGTTAAATAGTGGAAAATATTGCTGCTATTACTTAATTCATATTGAAATTCAACCCACATCTAAAGAAGGAGCTGTCTTTTCAATTTACAAAGGGTATGAGAACAGTGCTTTGTGCAACAATATTTTGCATGCAGATATACTGAGCTTCAGTTTGGAAATGCAAATGACTTATTTTAGCTAGTGATGATAGAAATGAAGGAGTTCCTGATGTGTGAGCTTGGAGGCAAGCATCTACCATTTCCTGGGGCACCAGCAAGAATGGAAATACACCTTGGAAATTACTATTATGTTTATTGTGTGGCAAAAGCCACTGCATTTAATTTATTTGTGAATCATGAGAAAGAAACTCAAGTTTGTTCTATAATTATAATTGTGGTTTAAACAAATCTGTGCCTGCTTGTACATTTGCTGTCTTTATGTCCTTAATTTCTTGGGTTCCAGAATTTTAACAGATTCAGGTTAACAGAACAGATTAGTTCCTGCACAGAAAAATCAGTGGACTGGTAGGACAAAAATGGATCCGAGGTATGGTGTTGACCCAACTCCTAGTCTGTATCACAGCAACACAACTTACTTTCTCAGGAGCTATTTGGGAAAGAATTTTGAAAATGTTACATTCCCCCAGGTAGATCCCTGACATGGGTAGAGCAATGTCTGTGCTTCGGTGTGACCACTCTAGGTGGAGATCTGGCTGTCCCAGGGACTCATCAGGCAGCTGCATAATTGAACAATTCCTTCATAGGTGAGACCCTTGGAAATAGTAGAAAGTTTTCTGCTCGTGCAGAAATGGTCCCCATTGCTTGAACAGTTCGGTGCTCTAAGTGTATTTTAGATACTCAATAGCAATGGATACAGTGCTGATACAAAAGCCATCAGAGTGGAGAGTCCTGTTGCCATCCAGACAACATACAACCACCCTGTTCAAGAGATTTGAGTCTCCCAAACCCACTGCCCTTACTCGAAGGATACTCACACCTGTCAATGTGGTAAGTTCTCAAAATTGGTTTTGTTTTGATCTCTTTTTGAAACCACTCACTAACCCTAACCCTAACCCCTAAAACCTAACCCTAATCCATAACCTAACCTAACCCTAATTATAAAAGAATAAAAAATGTCCATGTCTGTATCACCTGAGTGCAATAGGATTGAACATACTGCTCTCCTCTAGGTGGTTTCTCCACTGGATCAGAAAGTCTGTGCATATGCTACAAGTCTTATGTTAAACAGAGTTTTCTATTAGTCAGACAAGTCCAACAGATTGTGAAAACCAGTTTTTTAAGAGAACAAAACTGAGAAATGTGAAGCCACAGGTTTGTTGAACTGGGACATGCCAGAAGGGTTCTCTATTTCATCAACATCTACATATCATAAATCATACTCCAGAGCAGGCTACTGTCAACAAGGCAATGACAAAAATCACAAATAGAAACTTGTTGCTGTGCGTGGTTTCTGGCACTGGTATGGCACGCCGCAACCTTCCCAGAGAGCGCCGCAGAGCCATCCTAGGGAGAGCGGCTGTTCCACCCTCCCACAGCCTTTCTGGGCAGCCTGAACTATCTCGGTTGGCTGTCAGCCCACAACAATAAGGTGGCGGTAAAGGAGGCGAGAAGGCTCCCTTGCATGGAGATTGCAGAAGGTCTTTATTCCATGCCAACTCCCAAAAGTCTCAGACCAGCACATGTGCTGGCCCCCAGAGGCTGAGGGCCAGCACGTGGCATGGTGCTCAGGGCAGAGGGAGAGAGGCTGGCAGCTCACTGATCCCCAAGGCAGAGAGAGATAGTACTTGACTTGAAGCCCCTTATCTTGGGGAAGAGGGGGGCGGAGAGAGCACATGGACTGATGGTCTCAGGGCATTGGGCGGTACAAGGGCGGAGCTGGGGTAACAAAACCAATGGGAAAAACCCGAGGGAGGGGTTAGGACTAGGGGCGGGGAAAGGGGGAGCCATGTGGAGAGGGCAGGCAGGGATGGGGAAAGGAATGGGGAAACACATCACCACAGAAACTTTCCTGGAAAGTCAATCTTTCCTATTAATTTAATCTTAAAAATAATCTCCACAGCCTAAAATTGATCACTCTTGACATTGAATCAGCTGCTAAACATTTGTCAGCGGGTTCAAACAGGACAGGGAGCCAGGACAGACGCTCCAGGAGCTTTTTTATTATTTTATCAGTCTCACATACAGAGTTGAGACACAGGAGATGATACAAGCTCGCGTTGTCGAGGGCATTCCGGAGATTTCCGGACTACAAAGCATTCTTAAAAGCTTTTCAGCCAATAGCATATTTTTAAAAGTTATAGACAACTGTCTTTAACCAATCCTCGTTAGCACACGTACACCTGTTATACACAATACTTGCTTGTTTGTACCTTATATAACGATGCACAGTATTCCATTATTAAGCTTAACTTTATCTATCTTGTTAAACATATTTTTGCAACTCTAAAAGCTATCTCAGCCAAACCTAGAAACTCTAACCATTGTTTTAATGTCCTTGCTTAATGTATAATTGTATCTTCTTGAAGTTTTTCACAGGCAAAGCTAATCCTAAACTCTTCCGCCTTCTTTCTGAAACCTGCTTTTATTTCTCACCCCTAGAAATCTTTCTACCTTTTCTTGTGTTTCCCACAAACATTAGGCACCAGATCTTCATGATCAGCTTCTCGAGTAGAAGCCCACAGAATAGTTCCTTTCAAAGACAATCCACACTTTCCTAATTGTTTAATAACTGTCATGGAACAAAATGATCCCTGTAGAGCCAAACACTGTTGCCTTTGTTAACTCTAAAATAAACTTCTAGGTTCCTGAAATGATTTAGTTCTCATTGAGACAAAGTTAATAATTAACAATGTTATGCCCCTCAGCGAGACCCGAGACACAACTTTCGATTATGATGAATTTTAACTGAGCAAAATAAACTCTAAAACACAAATACAACAAAGTTATTCAGAAATTATGGTTAAATAGTTCAACAATTTTGTCTGAGAAATGCATTCTCAAATACAGAACTATTTGTATATGTGCCCATCCACACGCTGTTTTAATTTTTTTAAATTTACTCGATGCTCTCAGAGTACTTTCTGCTGTAAAATAATTGGGAAAAGCCAATGAAGGAAAATGAAAAAGAAATGAACAGATATTGTTACATCTAAGGATTTCTAGAAGCTTACAAAGACTCTACTAATTAACATATTGCAGCAAAAAATGACAATGCCCATTAAACATCATATGCCATTTCTATAGTGTGTAATCATTGTAATTTTTCTCCCCAGTCCTGCAGTCTGTGCTATAAACATTAGAAATGCATATTCACCCCAAGACACTTGCCTGACATCCATCACTGGATATCTGTGATAGGCATTATGAGCATCCAAATCTATTGCACTTACACTCCAGATGCATTCCCAGGACAGGAATGTGTGTAAGCACGCATCCCGATGTGCTCTGCTGACCCAGCTTCCTTTTTGTGAAACGCAGCCAGAATCTCCGCCCTTTGCCTTCCCCATCTGAACTCCTCCCCTACAGGGACACCTCAAGTGAGAGTAACTCCTTTAATAACTTGTTCCTTACAGCCATCACCTCAACCTGAACACAGTGAAGGGAACACAACCATCACCACAGGCTTCCTGAGGGAGGCAAAGCATGATCTAAGACCAGCATCTCAGGAAGACTAACCCAAAAATTCATTAAAGCAAGCTGCAAACTTAAGGTATTGCTGGGGCTGCTCACAGAGCCCCTCATCCTTATACCCCACCCTGGGGTAAGATCTCAGGTTTGCTGTGGTGGTTCTCATGCACACACTGCTGCCTTCTCTGTATGAGTGCCTCCTGGCAATCAATCCACAGCTTGCTGAAAAACAGTTATTTGATTATATGATACAACAATCATTCCTTGGCCTCATTTCTCCTTGGAGAAATGCATTTGCATGTACGCTGTATCTGACACCATAACACCAATACACAGGGAAGAATTTCCACTGGAGTTATCCACCTCTGGCAGCATTAAATTAACTCGTGGTGGGATCCTCTCTAGACACCATTTCCTGCTATCTGCTTATCAGTGTATTTTTCAAAGGTACAAAAGTAACAGCACAAATGTATTAGTGAAGGGACTTATGATGAATATGAGGTCGTGAGCAGTCACTGTGTCCTGCTCCTGACCTTTCTGATAATACACCACTTCATAACTCAGAGATATTTATGATATCCCCATTACCTCAGCCCATTTTCCCACTTCTAATTTGCATAAATCAGATTGACTGTTATGCATCTGTCCTTCCACAGACATTCCGACAGTACTTCTAAAATATGTTAAATAAAGTAACTAACAAATAACAAGCTCAGTCTTTAACAAGCTCAGCTGCAAATCATGATTGTATCTTCCATGCTTCAGAAAACAGTTTGTCCTGCCGCAAGCAAGCCAGGGCAGCTTGTATTCCTGAAAGAAATCTGGTTTTCTGTGTAGCTGTAAGAAGAAACACTGAGATACTTTTTGGACTCCAAATACCCCAACTCTGTTCTCAGCTCCTGCAGGCTTAGTGAGCCTGGTGAATCAGCTTCACCTCTCCATCCTTTAGCTTTCCACATACAAATCTGAGTTGCTGTTTCCCCTCTATTTTCCTTCAGGACAGATCCCTCCATCTTACCTACCAAGCCTGACACAGCTGGTTATTTCAGCCATTGATATCCCACGCAAGCTTCATGTTTAAACAACACCAAGTAAAAATGCCAATTTCAAAGACAGCCTGGCTTCAAGCCAGCATTTTTCCTGTGGGATCTGACACAGAGCTACAGGATAATTCAGGCTGGAAGGGGACTCAGGTGTTTCCAGTCCAGCCTCCTGCCTGAAGTGGGGTGTGTCACTGAGGGTTCAAATCCTGAGCAAAAGGGAGGGAGAGGCTGCAGCACTGCTGTGTGCTGGGACAAACAATACATGGTCCTACTGCATAAGCAACAACTTTTAACAGAGATGGATGTTTTGGTCAACTCTACCCTTCACCCAACCTCTTTTGCAGCTCTGAAACAGACTTTGCGTGTAGATGCAGCTCTGAATGAAAAGCTACATTGCTCACAGGAAATACTACAGATTTCAGGCTGCTAACTTGGGGAGACTTTCAGAAAGTGGCCTGACATGGCTTTGGGTGGTTTCACCACAGTTATTCACTTGGAAATTTGTGCAACAGCAACACTGTGCTCTTGTTATAGGTTGTCTTCTGTCACTCTTTTATCATAAAAAATGCTGGCTCTACCATCCGACATCACTTATTTTTCTCTGGCTGCTACTTGAACCTTCTCTGGTACAGAGCCTTAAGGACATAACGGCTTGCCTAAGACAGATTCTTTCCTACAGAGGCCCATTAAAAAGCTCATGCATTTTACTGGGTACTTATCATGTCCTCATGATGTATTTCTCATTATTGTAACCTGAAATTTCATTTCCATGTCAATGGCTTTCAGATCTGTCTTAGTGATGGAAAACCCATAAACTGCTCTATGTTTCCAAGTTGCCTTTAGGAAAAAATAAAGACTGAATCAGTCCAGGCTTTCATTCTCAAATGTGTCCTGCTGAGGCTTCAAATGGGTGCTGTGTGTTCTCAGACTTGGTCCCTGACCACTGCCTACCTCCACTGATGCTTCAAAAGCATCACTTGAAATCTGAGCAAAGATCATGTCTGCAGGGAGAAAGCTCATATGGAGCTGGTATTCAATTAGGTTTCTAATTAGGCAGACCATGAGAAAGATGAGGCTATCTTTCAGATCACTGTGTTTTTTCAACCAGGTCTGTTGGCAGCTTCCATAAAATCAAGCCTTTGGACATGATAAGAGCAAGACTCATGTGGAACACCAGCTCCATGTAAAATGAACGCTCTTCTTTCATCAGCACCTTCACAGCATGGCTGCCACAGAGCATTGGCATGAAAGATGGTTCAGCAAATATAGAAACTTTACTTGCAATAGAGAATGCTAAAGGAAGAAAGATTAATTTCAAGGTTAAGGTGCTAATGTGCAAAACCTTTTTACGGGATAAACTCTGACTGAATTTGCAGTTTCATATCTGGGTACAATTTACTTCTGTTATTAATGGTCTAGGTAGTCACTCCTCCTGAGTCTTGATATCCATGTGTCTTAGCAACTACGACTTGCTAGATTTGGGTTCTGCACATAAAAAGCTCCCTTGGGACTCTATGCCTCTGAATAAACTCTTTTATTTTTGACTCTTGGATTTTCGCTTTCTGTTTATCTTATTTCCCCTTTTGGAATGGTTGCACTTGGGATATACAAGTGCAAATCAGGCTTGTACCAAGCAGGTATCATGCACATGTACAGTTTGGCAAGATTGAACAATGAGGTTCATCAAATAAAGTAATAGCACTGAAGGGAAGGAAAATCTAAAACAAACCCCCCCTCAAAGCCACATAGCCATTACGTTCATGTCTCTGATTTGGACTTATTTCTTGTCTTTGCATTGTTACAGATAACTAATTGCACACCTTGGTCAGGTATGGTTGTGGAGACAAAGAACTGAAGTTTGCATAGCAAAAAGGACAGGGTAAACACAGGCTTCTGAATAGAGTTGGAGACACATGACAAACTCTGGGACAGTGCCACTTTCTACTAGGAAATTTAGGTCCAGTGTGCAGTGCAAAGACTCCACTGGAAAAATATATTTAGTCCCAACATAAAACCCCAAAAACCACCCAACCAACCAAATTTGATTAAATGTTATTGAGGTCAGGTTTCCACCTATCTCTAAGGCCAGATCTGAAGTGCTGTGTAATTTACAGGATTTACATTAGAGAGAACTTGGTGCCAGTGATGGCCAGTAAGACCAAGAAAGTTTGCAGCCATGTAAAAAAAGGTTTTTTTCAAGCCTCTATGTTTTTAGTTGAACTTATTATTAGGTCCTGCAAAGAAGGGGTTTTCCTTCTTAACCACATTAAGTGGGAATGGGAGAATCCTTCCCATTGTTCTTGTTTTGCTTTACACATACACTTTAAGTCAGATCAGGAGTGTAAACGGCTTGCATTGTTTCTACTGAAGCCATGAGCATTTTATAATGAGACAGAAAAAAGCTTGATTTATTAACTAGGATAAAACCCTGACTTACTAAAATTAGCAATTGTGGCTTTAATCTAAAGAGTAAAAACTGGAATAATGTATTTTTCTGAAGACAAGGATAATTACAGTATAGAACTACGCAAGCAGATAGCAGCTTCTCACTTGAACCTGCCTAAGCAGGTTAGATTTTAGAGGATATTTCATTCCAGTATTGTACTAAGACCAGTGATTTATTTCATCCAGGTCAACAATCCTTGCTGCCTTTGCTTGAAGAGCAGGGATCACATGGAAGACTGCTTTCTTGCAGGCAGACACTGCACAGATGGATTTTTAAAATGCATCAGAGATTGATTCCTAAAACCTACATCCTTGTTTTCTCTGCAATCAAAACTCATCACACACCTCTGAGCTGATATTCTATTTAAAATCCTGAAATTGCGAAGTCTTCGTATGATTTTGTCCTGTTTTCCATTCTATTACTTTTTAGCAAATTGCCACACTTAAGCAAGTTGTTTTGACATGCTTTTAGGAGGGTCTGCATCTACCACAAGGACAGGTTTATAACAAGTGTGATATTAACTTTCCTCAGTCTCAGCATGCCAGAAGAAGGAAAAGCCAAAAAGAAGTAACGCGTTATCAGCATCACCACTCTTCACGTGGGCTCTTGTAAAGAGAATGGTGAAACAGTTTCAGAGTCATATTGCCCTGCCCACATGATGCACCTCAACACTGGGGTGGGGGGAGAAGGGGAGAGCAACATAATCTCAGGAGACAGAGATGCTCAGCCATTTCAGAAATGAGGATGCAGGTTTCAGCTCTCAAAAAAACTAGGGCATGAAAGCCTGGTTACAGTGAAAAGTGCAGACCTTTGGTGACAGTTGAGGGACCTATAGCACCTCCAACAAAAATATGGATAAAATGCATCCAGAAGATGGATAGAAGATAATCCTGCTCTGTTAGTACATTTTAAGCACGTCTAGTCCCTATACCTCAGTGTCAAGCTGTGCCAGATACTTTGTGCCCTGGTCCCTGCAGAGAAGGAATAAAAAGGTCTAATATCTCTCTTCCTTTCGGGATCAGGAAAAATCATCAGCACCTGAAAAGACCTTAACAGACCAACTCATACATAGGTGTCTGTTCTACACTCAGAACAGTAGCTGAAAGAAGGAACACAGAGAGGGAACACAAAAAGAAAGAAAAGAAACTAATAACATTGTCAAGATCAACACCAAGTTCATTGAGTTGGGCCAGAATTCATAACTTGTGTACAGAATCCTTAAATACCAGCAGTGCCATGAACCTACTACAGTAATTTTGCCACTATTTTTTCAGGCTAAGAAGAGTCAGCACTGCCACCTGTTATCATCCAGAGCTGTGATACATCCCAAGAACATCGCTCCAGGCCCAGGTGGGTAATTTTGTCTTCTTCCATGCCTTCACTTATAAAAAACCCCAAAGCTTTAATGTTTTAGAAAAACTGAATTTTCCTCTTTATCATGCATAGTGTTTACATTGCTAGGCAGCAGCTACTGCAGGCAGGTAAAACAAAGTGTTTAGCCTTACAGTGTCACATCTGTCTGAGCTAAATTATTGCATTTCTATGATCTTCACAGGGCAAAGAGGTACAGTTGCAGAAAGATGTAGTTGTTTATGGGACTCTAATGATGACCAGTTCAGGTTAAATCAAAAGCCAGAGAGTACAGTGTATTGCTAATTCTTTGACAGCATTTTCCAAGCTGATTGCTAGCTTTGAACGACATACCTTCTGTGTCTGACTTGGAGCAGAAGGAAAAGCCTTACATATTTCTGTGCTAGAGGTAAGCAGTATTAGATTCAAAGGTTGTGTTTGTTTTCTAAAAGGTTATAGCCCTTCTTCAACTCGGCTTTCCCTGTAGAAGTAATGATGCTTACCTGTACCACAAACAGACCTCTACAACTTGACTCAAGCCCCAGCTGTTTAAACGCTTTATAGGAAAAAAACCTCAAACAAACAACTAAATATCCCCACATTATAGTAATTATTATTAATAATAATAAATAAAAAACCAACAAGAACCAAAAAACCCAAAAGATGAGCATCATATAATCTATTTAGAAGCCTTTTTTGTAGCATTTGTTGCAACTTGAGATCAATTTAAATATGAGCAGAAAGAGCCAGAAGGGTAATGGGTCCCAAGCAGAGTGAATATATATGGCATATGTTAATCCTCTGACTTTCTTAAGGGCTCAGATCCACCAGGGAGCACAAATTCCACTGTTGGCTCTGCTGTGAATTTGGGGCTTGAACAGTGAGCCTTGCTGTGCGCAGCAAGATGGGCATGGAGACGAACCAGCATCCCTGCCCTCATCCTTGCAGCAGAACAGAAATGGGGAAAGTTGAGACTGCCCAAGACACCGGGTAAGTGCAGTTTCTGCTCTAGCCAGTCTTGTTATGCCCAACAGGCCACAGTGGCCTCATGGAAATATCTGCACAGTCAAAGAAAACCTTACCTGTACCTTCTGTCATGAGATTATTGATTATTTTGTTTGGTTGGTTTGAGGCTTGTTAGGGTTTTTTTTATTTGGTGGCTTGTTTGTTTTTTTTTTGCAATTCGAAGTCTCTTACATGTCTTGCATGATAAAGGTGGCTACAGGAGCATGAATTTAATGAAAAGAAGACTATGGCAATTTAACCATGTCTCTTGCCAGGAACAGCAGCAAAATGCGGAATGAGGATGATGCTAAATTTCAGTCTGTGAGGCCTTCAATACACAAGGTAACAGCTCATCAGTAAACCACTGTTGGCAGCTCATGAGTGCGGTTGCCTGTGCTGAGATTTGGTGCTGGAATTCAAGTACAGTAGCTTTAAAACTGTTACTTTTATCTGGGGAGAGCTGCTGTCAAAAGCTGTTTCTGACAGCTATTTCTGTCAAAACAGAGGCTACTCAGTTACATAGGCATTTGGACAAGATTTTATTATTATTTCTCTTTGATGAAACTTTATTTCATGTTCCCATTCTTGGAACTGGAATCTTTCCAGTTTTCTTAGAAAAGAAATAAAAATTAATTGTCCTTAAACAAATTAGGGATTTAAATTTGAAAAAGCAAGGTGTAGTATCAGGAAGTCTCCAGTGAGCTCCCCCACCTTCTGTTTTCCTGAGGCTCTCAGGACCCCCCAGACAGATGTGTCATGAATACACAAAGTGGGTCTTATCTACTGCTTATAGAAAGTAATCCCGTGCTGTTCTGTCACTGTATTCATAGTATGAAAAGCAAGACACTGAATAAAGGTATCAGCTGTGCCACTTACACAGCACGGACCTCTCCGTGTGTCACCATTTCTATCTCTAGAACAGAGAAAGAAACAGACTACAAAAACATGAATTTCAACCCGTTCATGTTTCTGAAGTTTTTTTTTACAGTTACCACAAGAAAACCCCTATCTGAGAACAGATTTCTCTTTCATTAGATGCATTACTGGCAGCAAGAGCAGTTCTCCTGGGCACCAATCTTTCACCAGCTTCGGTCCATCCAGGAGGATAAACTTGCAGCCACGCACCTGTCCCCTTCCTGGTTCCTGATGGAACAACAAGGCTGGCATCCAGACTCACATCACCAGCTCCTCTCCCTCTCCCTGTGCCCCACACTCACGCCCACCACTTGCCACCAACCCACTGTCAAGTGTCAGAGCAAGGATCTGCCCGTGAAAAGGATCCACTGCTGACAGAGAACAGAAAACAGGGAACAGATTCAGCTCCCAAAGAACTTACGTCAGAAGGGAAAAAGGACTTTATTCAACAACAGCTCATATGACAAAGGTCTGAAGGACTGAAGAAAATCACTTCTACCTGAATTCTACTGTCTACCTGGAGTCTACACAGGACCATGGATTTAACCTAAACCAAGGCATTTCCAGTCACAGTTAGGCACATTGAGAGAGCCATAAGATACAGCAAAATGTGAACAAAGACAATTCCTCACACATTCAGATTTTCCCAATTCCCTCACATGTTTAACATGAGACAGGAGTCAGCCTCTGTTGAATACAAGCTGCTTGGTGGGGCACAACTGCTTCGGGTGAAGCAAACAAGGAAGGTAACGCAAGAGCTGCCACAGCAGCACAGACTGAAGTTGTGTGCAAAACATGGCACAGGAATACAGTGCATTTCCCAGTCACAGGTCAGTGTTTCCCACCGTGTGTCCAAATACCCTTGGGCTGTCAGTCTGTTGACAGTAGTAGCCTGCACATGTATTGGGCTGCGTAAGCTGAAGGCTCCCCCATTCCACCAGAAGAAAGCACATTTGTCTCCCTGGTCCTAGTGCTGACGTTTACCTGCCTGGCTTCAAGTGCTTTCCTGGTTACACTGTACGTAATTCAGATTTTCTTCACTGCTTTGTGCTGTGGATGATGTTTAAAAGAGCAAGCCAGCCTATTCTTTTGTCAGCTTGTAGTGTATTTCCTCTCCCAGTATCTCATAAAGTGACAGTTTGATTATAATGTAATTACTTTTTTTAGTGAACCTAGTGCATAATTTTATTTCCAGATGGGTTTATGCTCCTTATATTTAAGCTCATTATGAACAAGAAGGCTGCACAGGAAAAATACAAAGTAAGCTGCCTCTTTTCTTTAAAAGGTGAACATTTTGAAAAGCCTACACATTGTGAGGGTAAAGATACCAGTGTCACATGGTAGAAAAGATTAATTTCAAACATGAGAGCACAAATGAGCTTGAGAGCCCTTTAAGGCATTAACATGGAAATTGAAAAAATAAATGTTTAATTTTCATTGCTTGGAATTTGGTAAAAGCTAACAGGCTGAATAGCTTCAATATCCAAGAATCAAGAGCAGGGATCAGTGAGCGGCTGCAGACAACCATGGCAGGGATAGTGCCAGTTCAGAAATTGGTGGAATGAAAGTCTTTTTTATACAGTCAAGTCTCCAAGCCTCCTGTGGCTGGGTACTTGCCAAGGAGCTCGTTTGCAAGTCAAGTATTATTTGTTGATGCTAAGAAGCACAAGCTGATACATTTTGCCAAAACACGTGACAAGAAAATCCATGTAAATCAGCGCTGCTTTGCTGCAGAAACTGTGGTTCCTCTCTGAAAACTGTCTTAGCAAAATGGCACCCTGGGGTTTCCTGTTTATTGCATCCCAGTGACATCCAAATCAAACACGATCAGCTCCGACGCATGCGATAATGATTTTTTTAACTGCTGCTTCTATGAAAATAGAAATAAAATTGTACAGCCAAGATATGCTTTCTGGCTTACACATTGCCAGCACAGATCCTACAACTGCTATTTAGTCAATAATCCTATTTATGACTCACAATGCAGTTTCTTTTCTATCATCCTATTTGCAGTTTATTGGCAGTTATGGGGAAAAATACATCCAGAAGAAAAAAAAGTTTGCCAAAGCAAACACATTTACTTATCCCAAAATTGAAATCAGATCCTCATAAGGGCCCATTTCTTTAGCAGTGCTTTTACATCTGCTCAAGCATTTGCTGATGCATCTCTTCTGTCCCAACTGAAGGCGCAAGGCAGTGCACTTTGTTGATAATACATTTTCTTTTTCTGAAGTGGGAAATTACTTAAATAAGAACTTAAATAAGAAAATAGAATCAAACATTTTACAGTATGGATATGAAACAGAAGCAACAGATACCGTGAATATACCCACTTCTCGCTGTCATTTTGCCACTTGTGACACTGCAGATGTGGTTGGATAATGGTGACATTTGAAATCTGTGACTTGTATGACTTATTGGCACCACCAACCGGGCTGCAACCTGGGAACAAGCGACCTGCTGCTGAAAACTCCCACATTTCACTCCTCGCAACACCTCAGGCCTCTTTCTCTTTGACCAGAGGCTGCTTCAAAACGTATTTGCTGAAAATAAGCAGATTATTGCTTTAGAAATATATATACATAGGTTCCTTTTTTCAAAGTGTTCTGGCCTCATTTTCCCATATTTCCAAGTTTTAGGCTGCTGATAAGCCACCTAATCTGCTGTAACAAGAATATCATCCACTTTTCATGCAGTATCTGTCCAGCAGTTCTCCTGGGACACTTTAAAGTAGCGTGTAAGGTTTTGATATTCCAGGCACGTATTCTACCTTATTCTATTGCCTTGCCACAGACCTCAGAACACCAACTTAATTGTTCATTTGTCTGGGCCTGTCAATTCCTCCATTTCCGCATTCCCACTTCAGTATGAGCCTTCTGTCAGGTGGTGGGAAAACGCAGAGATTATCACATAGCACAACATCATTTATTTAGTCTATCAAACAGGAACTATTGATTGAATGAGCTTGTTCACTAGCAAACCTGCAACATTATTTTAGCAAGAAATAGCTTAGCTCTACAAAAGAATTGGACCCTAGGAATTCAGATAAAAGATTTGAAACACCATTGCTTTGCTGTTACCTTTTCAAGTGAAAAAATTAACTCTAAAATAACAAAATCTAGACATGTTGAGAAAACAAAAGGGGAAATCATCTGAGAGAAAAATCAGAGATAAAAACAACTTATATTAAAGCCTAATAGTCCCTGAGGGTGTCATGAAAGCTTTTGAAGAGATGAAGCATTTCTAGTAATTACAGTGAATTGAACAAATACAAAACTTCAGGTTTGCCACAAAATATCTTTTTCTAAAGAAAGGAAAACTGGAATTTTTTTTTTTTCTGAAACCAAGTCATTGTCTTGCTTAAATGACCAGGATCTGCATAACAGAAAAGCTTTTCATATGGTATTTTCAACACTTAAGAAATAAACCCAAATAAATTTTTAATGTTTTTTTAATACCCACCCCAGAACAACCTATTCCCTTCCTCTTCAGTCAGCTCAGATGAGCAGTTTTTGTAGATGAGCCAAAGAGCATCAGAAAACCAGTATCGCTATTGAAATGACTTTCTTTAAAAGCAAAGCAACTGGAGGAGGTCAAAGTTCAAATACTGACCATGCTTGTGCACATTCAAATTACATTTTAAGGTCCACAGGAAGACTTAAAACACTGTCCCTGCGAGACATACAGACTCTGCTTTCCTTTTGTTTCTCTTTTGCCACATATTTTGGCAATTAACTGATGCTGAGGCATCAGACTTTTTGCTGTTCTCCCATTAGAGGTCACTGAACAACCCAGGGACATGAAGGCCGACAGGAGGCGATGGCTGTAGAGTTCCCAAATCCATAAAACTAAGATTTTGCAGAGGAAAGCCATAGATGGGAATGGATAAGGTAGCAATAAAGTTGGGATCCTCCCGCTTATCCAACACCACAGAGCAGCTCTTGACTTCAACTTGTCTGACTTTTGCCCACCTTCCAGAAACATGAGTTATAGTTGAAGTTGTCTCTTCATGTATTTAACTATTTCTTTCTTTGGTGTTGTTCCAGGCTAAAAAAGAACTGAATTAAGAATTACAATTATCAGGGCAAAAAGAACATTTGAAAGCAGAACTTATCAAAATTTCTATTTTGAAAGTGCAAAGGATGCATCTTGAATAAAGGCCACAACATCAGTCCTTCAGGAGATAATCCAAAGCAGCCTTCAGCTTCTTCATATCAATGTAATATGAGAAACTTATTCACAAGTGGCACAGGAGTAGAAAATTTTGCAGCTGTGTTTTCCCCAAACACAGGACTGGTCCAGAGGTCAAAGCCTTATACAACGGAGAAGCCATCAAGCTCGTGACAGTTTTACAAAACAAAATGCAGAAGTTTCTGTAAAAAACCAGCTCCATCAAAGGAGAAAAAAAAATAATGTGAGAGTCTTATAAAATGACTACATTAAGAAGATTTTTTTAATCAATACATGGTATACAGGCTGCTTAATTCAATTTGAGAAAATTTTAACTAGATTATACCTTGGCAAGATGACCTTTTATGTCATTTTAAACTCAGTTTTTATCTGTCCATATAATGAACTCTAAAAGGTTAAGAAATTAGCACTTCAGAGTATGTTTTAGTGCAATCAAAGACTTCCTGAGAGGAGGCTATTGTACTGAAATTGTCAAAATCCTGTCTGGATAATCATATAGACAAGAAAAACCCTAAGAATTGCTATCTGCTAGTTTCCTCTGACAAGATAAAATAAGGCAGAGACAAGGTGCTAAAAGAAATGTAGACAGTAATTTCCATTAACGAAAAAGCTTATCCTAAAACCGTTGAAGGAATGTTAGGAAAAAGTAAAGTAACCATTTCCCCAACAAACAACTATAAAGCAAAGAAAATATAAATCTGTAAGATGCCATTTAAAATATAAGTAAATGCCTTATTTTCCAGAAGCAATTATTGACTATTCATTCTTTTCAGTCATAAATGATTGACGTCTTTGGATTTTATTCTTTTCTCTGTGTGTCAAAACCTTTACTCTGTGTTTTTGTTTTGATCTTTAGGGGAGATGTATGTGCAAATCCCAGCATTTCTGTTCGCTCTGGCTTGCACTTCCACACACAGAGAGCAGAGGGGAAAGAGAATTAAGAGCCAGCCTGACCCATCCGCCTGCTGGAAGGGAGGAGCCCACCATATGTGTGTCAGATTTGACAGATTCATGTTTCAGACACTCCTTTGAAACCACCAGCAGCTGAAATGCCACCAGGTTCCCAGGTGCTCTGTTCCCAGGCTTCACCCTCTTTCCTCACCAAGAATTTTATTTTTACTTCCAGCCCAGAGGACCCCACTACATTTTGTCCTCTGCCTGAAGATGGGGAGAATTGGACACCTCCCCACCACCACAGTCCTTTACTTACCCACAGGCCACCGTGTCCCCGCTTTCAGTACTCTACAGGAACTGTTCACTTCTGCCAGCCCTTCCTGGTGCTGTCCCGTCTCCCATCACCTCAGGGACACAGGAGAACCTGCCTTGGAGACTGCTGCCGCACCTCTGTGGTGGGGCCCAGAGGCATGCGCAGAGGCCGGGCTGCTGGCTCCAGTGGATATTTTGGGTAAGGAGCAGCTGCTGCAGCAGAACCACCAGTGCCTGGTTCCAGGGGGACACAGGGTGTCCTGGCTGTGCACTGCATGCGAACTGGGCGGCGCTGCAGCTCGTGGCTGTGACCCCAGAGGACACTGCTGTCGCTGCAGCAAAACGCCATCGCTCAGCAGCGCTGCCCCTCAGGGACGAGCGAAGGCTGACGGACACAGCTGCCGAGGAACAGCCTCGCAGGACTCCTCAGGGAGCCACAGCCCCACGACTTCCACTCACATCAGCCAGAATTGCAATCCAAGGGCCTTTACAGAGATAAAATACCACCTATGAACTGTTTGGCTTTTCCTGGTGTGTTGGTTTTGCATGGCCTGGTTTTTGGTAGAGGGGGCGCCACTAAGTTGGCCTCTGTGAGAAGCTGCTGGAAGCTTCCACCGTGTCCGGCAGAGCCAGTCCCTGGTGGCTCTGAAGATGGACATGCTGCTGGCCAAAACTGGGCCAATTAGTGGTAACGCCTCTGTGATAACATGTTCAAGAAGAAAAAACAAAGTGGGGCACAGTTTTTTTCTAGCCAGAGAAGAGGAGNGCTGTGATCCAGTGGGAGATCTGGTGGAGAGGGGGGGCCCTGCTTCCAGGCTGGAGCAGCCTGTCCTTGGAGGACTGCACCCCATGGAAAGAGAGAGCCACGCCACAGGAGTTTTGGGAGGACTGTCTGCCCGTGGGAGGGACTCATGTTGAAGCAGTTTTGGGAAGACTGCTGCTTGTGAGACTGGAACCAGGCTGGAGAAGTTCACAGAGAACTGTGTCCTGTGGGAGGGACCCCATGGCACAGCAGGGGAAGGACTCCTCTCCCTGAGCAGCAGAAGAAAACCTCAGGTGATGAACTGAGCAAAACCCCCACGCCCTGTCTCCCTGTGCTGTGGGTGGGAAGGAGGGAGGAACTGGGGGGAAGAAGGGGTGTTTTTGAGGGCTTATTTTACTTCTCCCTATCTTCCTCTGACTCTGTTAGTAGTAAACTCACTTTATACCTCTAAGCTGAGCCTGTCTCGCCCTTGGAGTGTTTTCTCCCAGTCCTTATCTCAACTCATGAAGCCTTCATTAAATTTTTTCTCTCCTCAGCCCAGCTGTGGCAAGGGAGGATGAGTGAGTGACTTTTGTGGGTGACTGGCATTGGGCCAGTGTCAAACCATGACACCTGGCTTTTGAGAAAAGCAGGCTACTCCAGAGCTAGCATATGCTATATAGGAAAAGCCTCTGGGAGCTCAGGGAGAAGGATGGCTGTATTCCTGCAGGGACACTCAATGGAAATCCCAAAAAGCATTAAAAAGAAGAAATTGTGGTATAATCCTTCCATAGTATAGAAATCACTACAACCTGCATTTACCGTGAATGCTGTATCAGGCTCCAAAAATGTTCTTTCGCTAGTGCCAACAGACAGCCTATGCATCATCTCTGGCCATCAGCCTCATTACTGTTTCTGGACAGTGTATTTTTCTACTGCCTGATACAGTTGCATGCGACTTATTTACATTCTGTGTATGATGAATGGGTAACTTTGGTTATCCAGAAGAGGGCAATTAAAAATAACATGAGGCCAACCAGACAGAGATAAGTGAATATTAAAGCATCTGGGCAGGCCAGGTGCTTGAAGATATCACTGAAAAGGTCTTCAAGTAAAAAAAAAAAAAGAGACAACAAATTACCACCTTGACAGATTATTAAATGTTTAATGCTTCCGGCAATAAGAGCTGCTAATAAAGAAGCAGTGTAAACCAGAAGACAGCGGCAGCAACAGTAATTATACAGCAGAATGATTAAAAAGCACCCAGCTATAATGACTTTAATCTACTTTATGAGAGAAACTCAAAGATTCAGCATTCAAAAAAATAATCAATTAGGGAGCAAGGGAGATGGAAAAAAATCTATTTAAACTGAATTCCTACAATCAAGTGATAAATCAGTCATGAGTAATTGTAGGAATTACTGCAATTCACCATGTTTCGGTAACACTGGCTACTCCACCAGACTGAGGAACAACTGCTCAGTTTCTCAGCATCCAAAGGGACTGCACAGAGCAATTTCTGAGAAATTGTTGTGCTCAACAAATTGTGCTGCTTAGCTGGAAGAATATCCAGCATGACCAAAGTCAAGATCTTGGTTTGGAGAACTTTTCTTATTTTCATAGCAACAGAGTAATTTCAGTTCATTGGCAGCTAACAGGCAGACTGCTTAACTGTTAACCACTTAGAGACACCTTGTTTTATTTCCTTTTCCTGATCTGCCTTGACGTTTTTCCTCTCCCAGATACGAGCTGTTCAGCTACCAGCTAAGGAAAGGCTGTTCTTGGACATCCGCCACGTTTCCTTTCCTCTAAAGGCCAGGGAGTTCAAAGGAACAATAACGGGAGGAGGTTGCGTGGGAAAACCTGAGGTGATCCCAGCTCCTCCTCTCCCAAAGCTCTGTTCCTTACAACGGGATTCGTGTGCTTGAATGTGATATTTCACTCACTCCTCCTTGCTCGCGGGCAGGCAGCAGGATCCACCCTTCACCACCTCTCTCTCCTGGCCAGCTTCTGCCTTTGGGGAGGGTGTGCTCCAGGCAGGCACGCCTGCTCCCGGCTTGGAGCGGCGCAGAGATGAAAAGCCAGCTCCCCGCAGCGGGCGGTTCCCGCTCCTGGGAAGTGATGGGCGCCGTTAGAAAAGGAGAGAGCTCCAGGTCATGCACCCTCCAGTCCAGCGCAGGGCAGCACCAGACCGGGCTGTCCCTGCCCTCAGCCACCGCGCTGCAGCCTCCCCGCGGAGGCTCCGCGCCCTGCGAACTGCGCTGCTGCTCGCCTGCTGCTCCGAGAAGCTGCCCTGGGACACGAGTTCTGTTCACTGCACTCTCACTGGCACCTACAGCTTCGGGCAGGGAAGTGGCAGGAAAGAGAGACGAGGACTGGTGTAGGCAGCAGCCCGGACTTGTGTCAAATTGAGCTTGCAAAGAAAAAAACTTGTATTGAAATATTTCTGCACCTGAGTAAAAGTCTGTATTATTTTGAGGATAAAAATGCGTTACTCTCTTCCCCTATTTATCTCCTCTTGCTCATTCTAGTGAGATTATTTTGTATATTAAAAATCAGGGCCTTTATAAAGCTTCTGATTTTATTCCCGTAGCTCTTTCCTTCCCATTTGCAAAGTAAGTTTTGCAATGTAGGAAAGTTGACACTATCAGATACCTGCTTTAGAAATATCAGAGAAAAAAATCCAATAGCTCTCACCCCACAAATCAATATATAGACATCAATATGTCTATATGGGAAATATCTTTACATGGGCTCTTTTTAACATGGTGGTGTTAGTCTGACATGCCTTGTTTGCTGTTACCCTCTTCAAGGTCCGTGTGTGCCAGGATGAGATCCCTGCTCCTCCACCTTGATGAAATGCTTCCAAGAGCAGAGAATTGGATTGGACTAAATGCACCAGGTGCAAGAACTAAGTATGAAATATAAATAGCAAGAACATGGATCAGATCACATAAAAAAACAGTCTGTGTGTTGAGATAAAAATTTAATTTCTCATTTGCTGCTTTCCTGTGTAATTCTTCTTATTGTATTTTAAATAAGTACATGAAAGGAATTTTTAATATTGTGATTAAGCACCTCAACTTTCTGGAAGGTAAGCATTGTACCATTAACTACCAAATATTTGAAAATTCAGTTTCAGAAGAACGGAGAGATAAACCAACTCAGTAAGGACTTAGCTGTGCCAAAGCTCCTCTGCTTCTCAGCATTGCCCAGGAAAAAATAAGCACTGATCATTATCACCATACCATCCCTCCTAGTTTGCTTAATGTTCAAATTTCAGAGTGGGATGCAATTAATTAATATGGGCTTACATGTGCTATGTTTTCAGACCTAGTATCTATTGACAGCCACTTGACATTAATTATTTGTATTATTGACCTCTTTGCATTGCAGAAAGCTCTCTGGAGAAGAGCTTGGGAACATGCCAGAGGTGGAGAGGCACAGTTGCCGAAGGCAGGCAGGGAGATGCTGTGGTTGCACTTCTGCAGACTGGGAATGCAGGGGTTGCAACAGTGAGCTCAGGGTGCTTGAGTTATTGCTGTTGTTTTCATCAGTGGGGCTCAAACTGGAAAAAAGGCAGCCTCGGTTGTGTTCCAATCCTTGCATAGCGTGTCCCTTCCTAGCCTGGGGATGCGCCTGTGGCACAAAAGACAGTGAGACGCTTCCCTTGCCACATACACATGAAAAAACTGCCTAGCCCACCCCAGCTAGGTGCTCTTGGGCAGGTGAGCTCAAAGTTAGGCAAGTCCCTGAGGTTTCCAGTAGAGATGCATATACACAAAATTAGCAAATAGATGAGTCAAGCAATAAGCAGAACCTTAAACTTCAGAAACAGCACCAGAGAGATGAAGTTCTAATTGCAGGGACAGTGGATAACAACACAGAAATCAGATAAATCCAAGCACCAGGGCCACAGGCAGAGCAGCATGCCCTCAGTGACACAAATAGGGCAGGTACCAGTCTGAGGGCAGGTGCAGGGGATCCACACAGACCTGCAGTGATTCCTGGACAGCAGCAGCCAGGAGGAGAGCGACTTTGACATAACTTGGGGCAGTGTAAGACCTGCAGCTGTCTGAGAAGGCATAAACCAAAAGCTCGTTGTGCTGGGAGGAAATTACCAATGATGAATCCGCCTTAGGTTGACTGTCAGCCTGGTTACACAGCAAGCAAGGGACTACTAAGAGACCTTGAGGGCAGGAATCAACTTGAAAAAAACTAAGAAGGTACAAAAATTTGTACTTGACTGTGGAGAGAAACATTGGAATAGGAGAGTGGTGGTCAAAACCCAGTTAGAAATCCAGCAAGTCACAGGTGTTTGATAATGTTTGAATGTCTAGTATTGTATTTACATTGTTAGTAATTATCCTGAATGTGTTTCATTAATTGTTCTTCAGTTACTTTTCATTAAAAAAAAGAAAGCATATCAAAATGCTTGGATCCTGATTTGATTTAACCACATAAATTGTACAACTCTTTTCCTGAGAAAGAAGGCAAAAAAAGGGACACACATTACATAGCGAGGAATGCAGGTATCAAAGAAACTGCCCAGAGGGACTGTTTCCTGCTCACCCGTAGGTGTTGAAGTTGGCATGAGCACTCACCCCATGCTCACATGCTGCCCAGAGGCAGTGAGCTGAAGGGAGGCAGCATGCCCACAGGTTTTTCCCTTTGCCTTGTTCAGGCAATAGGCCAAAGACAGGAGTCAAATAAGAGAAGATTAAGACTTTCCCACTCAGAGTAAAGTTCTCCCCATACTGAGCAATAATAAGAAATTCAGCTTTTCCCTCTCCACATGCATTATGTTTTTAGGACAGTGCAAACAGAGGAAATTTAATACCCATACAAGATGCTGCTTCCCAGCCAACAACACCTCCGCAGAGGTCACGAGCCACCACTGCAGGTAGCACTGCTCTCCAGGTCAGGGGAAGACACACCCATGCTTTTCATACTGATGGCTTTTTCTGTGAGCCTACAGAACGAAATAGGAAGCAAAGGCAGCTCACAGAGCTGTTTAACGGTGAAATACCTTACTAATGACCACCAGAACAGATTTAAAAGCTTAAAGCTTTAACAGCTGTCCTTATAATTTATCAGTTACACCCCAAGAAACCCAGAAGCAGAGCCTTTGTTTCCTTCCCACCAGAAAAGTCTCTGTTTCCTTATCACAGTCAGATCCCAGAACACTCCTCCTCCTCTCACTTTGCTTTAAGCACGTGATGCAGCTCCCAAAGGTCTGCTGTTATCCTTCACACCCCAAACCCAACCTCAAATGCTCCCTTTAAGATTGAAATGCACGTTTGTCTCTGGTGGCCTCGCTCCATTTCGCAGCGTGCTTCGATTGCCAGAGCAGCCAGCTGGGCCAGTAAGTTAGAGAAAGACGTTGTTCCCATAGTAACTCATTTTCTCTACCCACTCATTAGATTATCACATCTCAGATCAAAGGTAGACATGAAAATGTCTCAGAAATGATAGTCCAAGGCATTGCTTAAATATGAACGAAATCCACCTCTCTATCCCAAAAAGCACTGCTTGATATCAGAGCATATATCTATAGCTGCTATGCTCATTGTGCTGTCCTGCCTGAAAGTTATCAAAAGCATCTTGGATAGTTCATTTTGTTGCTAGTTTGCAGACAATTGCTTAAGTACAGAAACAAACAGGTACTCCCCACTATCAGATCAGAGCTACAACCAAGCAAAGTTCACTGTCTCTGTAAATTCAACATTCAGATAATGTTTGCAACTTTGCTGCAGAAAAGGTCTGGTTCACACTCCCAGTAGCAGCAAATCTCTTATCAGTTTTGCCTTCCCCAAATTCAATTTTGTTGCATTTTTAGTACTACAGCATGAGTTGACTTAATGGAAGTTCAAGCCCAAGGAACAGATTAATGTGCCAACACCATGTGTTCAGACAATACAGAAAGCCTTTGGGCTGCTTCTGCTCCATCATCATACAGCAACTCTGCCATACACCAGAAAGAACAAAAAAAATCTTGATACTGCACAGACCCTTTGCCACTGAAGAATTCCAATAACACCTTCAGGTAAAATACAAAGGACATGGAAGTAAGGAATGAGAAACCTGGAGCTTTAGATAGTGTTTCTTTTTGTTTGTTTTTATTTCCTCCTCAAGTGCAACTCTGCAGGTGGAATATGAGCCAGTTCTTTTGATTGCCTGTCTTATCATTCATCTCCCCAACCTGATTTTATGATTCTCAGGGGGCTTCACCATGTATACATGTATTTATGTATACTTACACAACCCCTTCAATGCATACTGCTTGTGAACACTGCACTTGGTATTATGGCTCCTGAACATGCCTGTAATGCTACTGTAATGCAAGCAGGAACCATGACCTTGCTAAAACCCTGTTTTAACCCTTTGCCAAGACCCAGGTAAAGACTATTTACACCTAACAACATAGTTCAGAGACTGACTCACACTGGCATTTTCATGTCAATGTCCACTGTCCATTTGTGTCTGAAAAACAGGATTTTACCAATGACAGCCTGCAATTTCAGCAGTCTGTTCAAATCACCAGGAATTGAACTTAGTTCTTTTTTTTTTTCTCTACACCTCTCCTTGTCAGAAATCTCATTTGTCAGCTGTGTGGCCTCAGTGCACCAGCTCACCCCACTGACATCTCACCTACCCCTTCCTCAGTACAGCTCTCACAAAAGTGCAATTTACAGGTGACAAAAAATAATTCTCATCTCAGAAAATTGCCCCAGAGTTCTGGCAAAAATTCATACAAAAGGTGTGATGTATATTAAGAACTTAGATGAGCTGGTGCTGTTCATAATTTCTGATGGCAAAGTCAGTGCAACCCTTTGCCTGGTGAAGTGGGGGAAAATGTTATGTGTGTCCTTATTAAGGTCTCTCACATCAGGTACTGTAACACCCTCACCTAATATCTTCACAGTATTGACTGATTTAATTTTTTCATTATTTTCTTTTGTCTCATTGACTGTCCTGCCCTTGTCTGCTTTACTTCTACAAAGAAAGGTGTTACTGGATTCTTGGAAAATAGACTCTACAGTGCTGGATGGTGCATGACTGGGTCTCTGCTTTTGTACTGGGGACTCTTAGCTGTTTTCTGTCACCTGGGGAGACTGAAATTTGGTCCTAGTCTTCAAGTAAACTGCAGATGAAAGAGACTTTGCCTGCTTTGTTGTGCTGTAACCTTAGGCTAGAGCTTTAAAATATATATGATTTTGGTCATTAAAAAACGGCAGCCTTTTTCCTGTCATTTATGTTCGCTATACTTTGTGCCTCATTAGAAACATGAGGGGCATACAGGCACTCCAACATGATGGAAATGTCAGCCAGAGCCAGTACATTTTGAGTGTTAAAATGCACACAGTAAATTGGCAACTGAATGTAAAGAACAAACCATTTTCCTCTTAGCTTCTATTATTTTCTGTGTTTAAAGTATAGTAGTCAGAACAAAATCACAGACTTTTAAAGTGACGAAAGGAAGCTGGGTAGGAAAGCTGGCTACGAATTTCATAAATTCCTGCTACTTAACAGCTGTAGCTCACTGGATCTTCAGAAGAAAATACATGTCAGCCATGTCACTACCCAGGGAATAAATCGTTCTCTGACACTTATCTTCCTGCTTCTTTTCATTTACAGAGGATAACTGGTTAAGCTGCCCTGTTTCTATTGTGAAAAGCTAAATACTCTGCTCTCCCAAGGCAGGCAGGCAGCTCCTGATCTGTGTGGTAACACAGGGAGCGAAGGGACATTGCCTGTTCTGAACTAAGTGCAGTTCCCTCAGGAAACAAGTGCTGCTATTCTCAGGGCACTGCAGAGGGGGGTCATACTTTTGATCATCAGATACCAAGGCAACACTGACTGTTTTTCCTCTCTCTCTAGTCTGATATGTTGCTTTCCTCATTTTAAGCATCCAAAATCAAGAGAAGAAAGACAGCAGTTTTCCCCAGAAGTCAGCAAGCACTTGCGCTTGCGTGAACTCTTTTCTCTTGCTTCTTTTTACAAAAGAAGATGGCCAGCAATTAGAAGGCAGGCAGCGCTTTGGGAATAATTTTACTATTCTCTCTGTTTCGGTACTTCAGAAGTTTCCTCTCAGTTAAATTCCCACAAACAGCAGATGAATGTCCTTTCAAGTCTACCTCTGGACCAGACTTGGTGTCATTCACGCCTGTGAATAAGTGGTGCTTTCTACTTTGCAGGTAAAAAGTAACCTATTACACAGATTTCAAGGTTAACAGAGCTCTTCAGGGACCCTGAGATTTTACTACAGAAGGGTAAACTCTACTACACAGCATGTTATAGGCTGAGAAGGAGGATGACCTTCCCTGATGCTTCTGAGGTGGTCATTTTTCAACCCTTACTCAAAATGTTGTGGGGCTAGCTGGCACACCAACCCCAGAAGAGCTCCATTTTTCTCACAACTCTTTATCATTGCAAATACAGAGAAAACTACATCAACCTTTTTTTAAATCTCTCTTGCTCCTTGCCAGCCTCATCTTCGGCAGAACACCTTTTTATCCTCTGAGTGATTTTACAGCTGGCAGACAGGAATGGCACTGCTGCCCTGAGCAGGCTCTGCTGCTTAGCCATGGTGTGTGCACATGCACGTGCAAAAACCTTATTTCAGCGTCTTCACTTGTATCACTAATTTGCACTTACTACAGCTTTACTTCAAAGTGCTCTTGGCCCTGACACAACCTACTTCTTTGTATTCTACATTTAACTACACATAGCTCCTAACCAGCGTATGCATTGTCTTTTTCTTTTGGTGCAATTTTCTTCTTTTTTTTTTTTTTTTAAGTAGACATTACCCAAGCTGCTCCCAGTGGCTAAACGTGTCTCTGATTAAAATGTCATGCTCTGGTACGTGATGTTCGTGTTCAGCCCCTGGGATCCATCCACAAAGCCAATCAATACACCGTGCAGAACACAGATTACAAGAGGTGCCACCCAGACACCTCTGTGCATGCAGTTGCTCTCTCTCCCTGGCAGCATTCCAACAGCCTGCAGACGGCAGACACAGCATAAGGGAGAGCAAAAGCAGTTTATTGGCAGAGATGTGCACCGTCACACAAATTGCAGGCAGCTGCCCTAACACATACTGGCAAGGAAGCTCTGATTGGGCTTGACACCTACATGATATACAACTCTCCAACTATACAGGTCCTAAGGGAGTGCATGGGAGACCTCTTCCCTCGGAGAGACGCAGGTTAACATGCCAGGAGTTAGTCAGCACTGCTGGTCTCTTGTTAATATAAACAGCAACTCGCCTTAAAGAGGAAAGCACAAAGTGACCTTCACCGCCTGACAGTCAGCAGTCTTAAATCCAGCAACAAGCACAACACAATGCCTTACAAGTCTCAGAATGGTTTTTAAAGAGAGCTGGGACATAATAGCCACCTCCCCCACTGATATCTCAATTCAGCCTTTGACTCTGACTGTGATGTGTTCTCCTGCTAAACCTTCTGTGGTGATTGCTCCAGCTGCCTGATGCCTGAGGGCTGTGTCAGCCGCACAGCGAGTGCCCCGGAGGCACACGCAGGCTGTGGGGAGCACCATGGATGGGGCACACAGCAGCACCCCGGGATGTGTGTGTGCCCACTGCCCAGCGGAATGCACTCGCATCAGGAGGTTGCCAAGTGCTCCTGAGCCAAGTGGCTCCGCGAACTGTTCCTCTTGTGGGAGAGCAGCCAAGCCCTGCAGAGCAGGCACAAAGATGCTGGCGGCTTCAGCACGGCAAAGCTCGCAGCAGAGCAGGTGGCACTTGTGGGAGTAAACGCCTGGCTGGTACAGCCTGCCAGCGTGCTGAGCTGCTCTCCAAGCAACTCTGCAAAAGAGGGAAGCAATCTTGGAAGAAGAACCTCCCAGTGAACTGTCAGACAGTGATCCACTTCTCTGAAACCAAGAGGCTTTATAAAGGCAGTGCTTGAATTTTAGTTATCTGTTTACTAAAAGCAGTTTGAGTGGGGCTGAGCGATTTCAGGTTTCTGGTGGTTGCAGCACCCAAAGGTGTTCTGGACCCTGGTGTTGCTTCCCTCCCCTTTTCTGACACCCAGCATTTCCTCTGTAATTGTTGCCTGTATCCTTATAAGCTGATTTTCATCTTTGTCTCCTAGCTCTCATGATGTAAGAAAACATATTCACAGGTTGTGACATTTTTTCTCCAAACTGCCAACTGCTGACCCATCCCTGTCCCTCCACAAGTTTTTAGGATGAGACTGGGCTTCTCAGGATGACACAGATCAGCTTTATCAGCTGATATCAGCCTTCTCAAGCAATAAAGATTTTTTTACAGCTGTAAATCAACAGCACACAATGTCTGACAGTGACATATATTGTAATACTGTGCTAATATTGTAATAACTCTCCAAACTGCTCTTCCACCTTAGAGAATGTTTCTGCATTGGCCAGTGACAAGGGTCACATTAGGAACCTTGACCACTGCAGTGGACTGCAAAGCTCAGTTCTGATCACATCTCCTCAGAGGAGCCTGGTCTGTGTCCACCACAGAAAATCACAGCAACCCTACACTGCGACCCAGCATCCTGCAGTGAAATGCCTTAATCATGCTTCTCAAGCTCAGCCTGACAGCTGGTAACACACTCAGGCACACTTGGCACTATCTTCCACTTAGCATCATGAAGAACCTGAAGTTTGATAAGATTACAGGTGCCACCAGCAAGAGCCATCAGCTGGACAGCATTTTTATTCCAATTTACCCAACACACAGCACCCTCGGAAAAGTCTCTGGTTTAGGTCTACAGAAAAGCATTTCAGGCAAGCATCTCATTAGGTTTGGTTTAGTTTAATTTTGGTTTTTGGATGAATGGAGGGAAAGGGGATAGACAGGCACATGCAAAAAGAGCATTAGGAAGCTGTCAGCTTCCCTTCACTATGATTCATGTGGTCCTGAGACACAAGGTAAAATCTTATGCTGAAGAGTAATACAGCATGCCAAGATGTGCTGTACAAAGTCATCTATTTTTGCTCTTCTGTTGCTTCTCAAGTGACAGTCACTTAATAAAGAAAATCTACAGGAGCTCTGTGAACAAGTACACTAAATGCACAATTACATACATTTTATTTCCAGTCCCATCACATTCATGCCGTTGCTCTTAAGACTTCTCATCACAGTGGGACCAAGCACCTTCTGGTATATTCTAATATGTTATCGTTGGTTCCCTGCTAAATAAATCATGCATAGGAAGGCAGCTTTTTAGTCAGATTCTGTGCTAACAGTCATTCAACTTCAGAAGAGGAAATTCCATTAACTAAAATGTATTTCAAGGTAAAGATCAGGTTGAAAAAAATATAAATTATTTTGATGATCACTTGGCCAGGTCTGAAGTACATTTTTAAATAACACACAGAGTACCTCTCAATCTTCCTGATCTTCTTGTTTATCTATCACCAGAAAGAATAAATATGTGATCCAAAAAGCACTTTTTTGGCCTTAACCCTGTAGTTTGACATAATTAATCTTTTGTAATGCATCCTAAATAAACTACTGAGGATTTCTGGGATACATACTTTGAAAGTAGGAACTCCCTGTAGCCTTACTAAATGTTTTAAATCCTGATTTTCAGTTGAGTACACTTAAATGGCATTTTATCTAGCTGAAAGAACAAATTTGATTTTGCTACTTAAGACTTACATCCTTAGACTTTTGAAGTTCTCCACTATACTGTGAACCATACAGATAAATCATAGTGGAGAACCATAGCATTGTTCTTTTCTTTTTTCCCTACACAATGTGCAAACACAAACACCAAACATGCCCTTGCTCCCTAACAAAAGACAAACAGGAATAAAAATCCTATCTTTGCCCCTGTGGAAATGGAGGAGAGCTGCCTGTTGCCTGGGGCTGGGAGGTTTTGTGTCTCCATGTCACACCTTGCTCTGCCCTGGACCTTCTGGGTGGCCTGGGACACACACTTCTCATTCAAGTTGACAAATCAGTGAAGGAGTTGATGTCCCTTACTAGAGAAGCAACTTTTGATCAGTTCGCAGAATCTCTGTCTCAGCATGAGTGAAACAAGAGCTCACATCACTGCTGGGCTGACAAGCACCGCAAGACCGAATTCCTGAAAAAGCCCGAGGTACTGCCTGCAATACAGGCTGTAACCTAACACATAAAAAGCCCCACTCGAGCATGAGCTGCCTTTTCAGGGCCACCACGCTGTGCTCAAGAAGCCCAGCTGCCACCTACCACTGCTTGAGCACAGTGCTAAGCCTGGGCATTCTCCTGTGCCTGGACTTGCCTTCTGCTACGGAATACAGGGGAAGTTGCAGTCTCAGGCTGACACCAAAAGGTTACAGAGTTGTCATTGCTCCAAATAAACTCTTGCCCCATCTGCTTCCCTTGCATCTGTTCCCATAGCAGTTCCTGACTCCCCCCAGTGAAGGAAATTGATCTGCTGCACAATGTTGGTATGGAAAGGATAGGAAAGAAGGAAGCAAAATTGGCGCTGTACCAAGCTTCTAAGTATTTGGCCACGTTGACAAATCTGTTCTGCGTAGGGCACAAATCACTGGCAATGACGAAATTTTTACCTACCTCTGAGATCCCTGTGGAAGTGCCAAGCATGATTTTCACTTTTCTGGTTCCTGGACAGGGGAGCAGAGATAAGTGACTGCACTGGGAGAACATTCATCTAAAGTCATTTGTGAATAGAGTCACAGGTGACTTACTAAAGAGCTTGAGACATTTTGATTAGGTCTAACACTCTCACACCTTAACAGATGCCACAAGTATATCAGTAGGAGAAAAAAGCAGAAATGTGGGGATGTACATGAACAGCAATAAAGGGCAGGGTGGGAAATGTAGGAAGAAGCAACTAATTTATTTGGAATGGATATTAGGGTAATAGGGAATAATTTGAAATATAGAATTAGATAACTTGATTGCAGTCACGAGCCAGATCACGTTTTACAAAGGTGAACTTAGAAATGCAGACATGGATTAATAGTGTCAAGATTGCATGATGAAAATGACTAGAAAGGGCAAAACAAAACTAAGGCCCCACACTTCAATTTTGCTCACCAGAGCAAATACAATGTCCTGGCACTTGCTAGAAAACTGTGGTGAGTGGGATCCTAGTGATGCCTTTGTAAAGCCAGGGGATAAGCTGGGATATGTGGAGCAGTATGCAGCAGCAGAGTTCAAACATCTGAACAAACTCTTCTTTCTTACAAGTCTGCTAAAGATCTGTACCTGTAACTCCCCAAATTGTCATTAAATAATTTAGTCCTTCCTTTCAATCCTGAATCAGGAGTACAGGCACAGCATTTAATTAGTGTCTCAATTATCATTTAAATGTTTGCCCATCAAGTTCAATAAAGATCAAGCGGCTGAATTTTGAGACAAGTGGCTGTGTCATCAATGATCTCCCGAGTGGTGACTTATTTGAAGGTTAGAAATTCATGCAGACGGTTCTTAAAAAGCAGTTAATCAATATAAATTCTTTGGCTGCAGACCCTGCCCCTGTGAGCAAGTGTCCAATTCATTTGACCTTAGCGGACTAGAATGTATTTCACGCGTCACAAGAACAGACATCCTAAGCTGCAGTCACGAGCTTCAGAGAGGTCGTATCTCTAAAAATATGTTCTATCAAGCAACTGTACTGCAGAAAATTAGCAAGCGATTCACTAAAATAACTTTACTATACCAGCTACTGAAATAAAGATGTAGAAAGGTGTGCAGCTGCAACCAGCTGCAACTTCAAGTGTTCTAGTGGCTAGAAATTTGCTTCTCAAAAGAAAGTCTTAGATGTTCCTGGTCTCCTTCCAATCATCAGTCATCAGCCTATTTAATGTTTGTTTCTAATCCCTGGAAGGGAAGGAAAACAGCAATGAAAAATCCCCAAATTTATCGCACCTTTTGGAACAAAGATGCATCGTCTTTGCTTCTATCTCTGGGCTGCCTAGAAAGCCTGCTACTTGCAGAGATGTGTGAGTTTTCCTTCAGCTTAGGCAGTTGCAGGGACTTTGGAGAAGAAGAGAGTGGAGTTCAGGTCTTGGGTGTCACAAGCAAGATACATAAGGAATTCTTCCCACAAAGCAGGCCCATTATTTGTAAACTAAATGAGAATTGGAAGACCAATGCCAACATTCCCAAAGGTTGCCTGGACCTGAAAACTGTACTATCATCTGCTTCATCCCCCAGCAAATACCCCTACAATAGTGACAATTTGGTGAGTAAACATAGTTAAACTTCCCAGATATTTTTCAGTGTGAAGAGGGAAAGAGAGAACCAAAATCTTCAGTCAGTCCCTAAGACTGAATTGCTGGAGGTCAAACGGCCGACAAGGACAAAAAGCTGGGCAGACCAAGCACACCCAGCTGATCCCAGCACAGCACACACACCAAAGCTCACTGCCAGGGCAGCCTCGCAGGACACCCCTCACAGCCCTGGCCTCTTGGTCTGATGCAATCCCTGAGCAGACACACAACTGCAGGACTGAAGGGAAGGGATGCTCTGCCATTTGAAGCCACACAAGTAGACAATCTTGATTAGTGCCTCCGTAACCTCATATTTAATGTTTGCTACCCTGCCTCTTGCAAGTTATATATTGCCTCAGATTTCAAATCGTTGGCAAAATGGCAGAAACATTCAGCAATGCTAAATCAGGAAAAAATCATCACTATGAACTCACGAATGACCTCCCATTGACAAGCTGAGGGATGCCAGTAAACAAACCAGTTCTGAATTTATCCATTTTCTGGTAGCACCTTGTATGATCTAAGTAGGGTATTTTTGTTTTGGAGTTTTTATCCAAAGCCAGAAATTAGATGTCATATGGTATTTGTAGCCAAATGTCTCAGAGAAACGCAAGTGAACTGTATCAACTCAATTTCTTTTGTTTTTCAGGTATGTAATCCTACAAAACAATGAAACTAATTTCACCAAGGCCCTCAATGCATGATGCAGATTTACTATGATAGTTTTAGTCCAAGCTTTGTGGACAGAATTCTAAATTAACTATTTCATTAAATTGTTCGGCTGATGGACTAGCCAATCTACAATTCCTATTCACCATTTTATATTTATTTACTATCACAAGATTTACCTGTTTCAGGGCAGAGATTTGTTTAGCTGTCTTCAAGCAATTATATTTATTGGAAGCTTCTGTCATAGGCTTTTTCCTCAGAATTTTGCCAATTACAAAAGAGGCTTAAAGATCAGCCATCAAACTCCAGGCTAACATGGCTAGGATTACACTTTGTGCTGATGAAATTGAACTAAACCAGCTTGGCACCACCTGCAACAACGATATGAAGTCGGGCTACACAAATAGTTGATTTCTCAGATTGGTTGCTAACTTAAGAAAATTTTTTTTCCCCCCTAATTAGAAGGATTATTCCTTTGTCTTTAAAAAAACCCAATAAATTGAGAAAAGTAGGTTAGCTTTGTCGGTGCTGAACCAAGCTGCTATGTTTCCATGTTGATGGTTTTAACCCACACAATGCAATTGAGATTCGGTAAGCAAGAGTCACCAAAGAAAGGGCAGGGAAGAGCCTGATGCCTGACGCCCTTTCTCCCCTCTCCAGTCAGGTTTCAGAGGACTCAGTGGGAAACACAGGAGCCCTTTGGCTGCATGCTGAGGACATGAATTGAGGTGTCCCCATCACAAGGGAGCTGCAGCTGTCAGTCAATCCTCGCAGATGTTCACAGCATCCTGATTCATTGACCCTGCCTCCTCCTTCCCCAAGGCTCTGAGCTGGGAAGGGACTGTTTTGTTACCCCAGTGCTGCATTGCACTGTCTGCTGTAGTTTCTAGGACACTCAGTTAGGGATGAATAACCTCTGAACTAGATTAAGGACCACGAGGTGCCAGTTTATGGCGCATCTCCAGCTCAGGCAATTACCAGCTGGCATAGGTGTGTATGGGGGAGGAGAGGAAGCTTTCCCAAGGTGAAAAGCAGCACACCAATGCTTTTAAGAACTTCTCACAGAGAAGTCTGTACATCTAACTCTTTTTTTTTTTTTGGTGTTTTTTGTTCAGTGATATAAGAGTCGTAAATCCATGAGTCAGATCCCAAACATTTCATGTCAAGGTTATAATTGAATCATAGCCATTGTGAAATGCCCTGTCTCACTTTTCATGCAGCATTTCTCTTTCCTACTGTTGTTTGTATTGTTGCCTGAGCACTGCAAGCAAGCCTTACAATACAGGCACAGTGTAACTTCCCCACTTCTCACTGCATAGAAATAAAACTGCCTCCCCTCATCCCCATGTTTGGTGCATTAATATACAGCTCATTCAAGATGTCATTTTTAGGCAGGGAGTACTGCAGAGTTGGTGGAAATGTACCGTGCTGTAGCTAGGAGGGAAAGAATGTAGGCAGCACGAGCTAACCCCTGCTACACAAATATCTGGGCATCACAACCTCTAATGTTGTCTTAGATGGCACATGAAAATTAAATAACATAATTGTGGGAAGAAAACAGGGTGACACATTTTTTCCATCTTCCCTGGGCTACTTCTTACCCCTCAGCCTATCCCTCAAAAAATGCTCTTACTTGGGCAGAAATGCCACAAAGAAACTTCCTGAAGCCCGAGGCAGGGCACCTGTTTGGGTGCAGCCTGGCTCCTGTGGCTTATGAAAAGGTCTGTGCATGGGGTCCTCTCACCACTTTTGTTTTGCCTCCGGGTAATTAAACCTGTTACCTCCTAGTAATAATGCAGGAGTAGGTATGCAAGCTATCCCACACCTCTGTAGCAAGAGAACAGGCTTATCTCTGCTGCATTTGCCCTGAGGGCAGGCAACACAGTTTCAGTGCTAGCCATGAGCAGGTATTTCCATCTCATCCTGGTATCAACTGTGAGGCATTTTTATCATCACAGTTCAGGCCTTAAACATACTTTAAAGAAGGGAGATAAGAAATAGAGCAGCATCCACATCTGCAACCCTGTGTAGTTCAACTGCTGTATGAATATGTGTGTTTGGGAATTGAACCCAGCATTGGGAAGACTGAGCTCCTATGGGACTTTTAACACAGGGAGCTGGTATTTTGGGATAACAGGTACTAAGCTCCCCAAGGAAAAGGCAAAGTGCAGACATGCAAGCCTGCCTGTTCATTCAAAACTGCTTTTTAATCAAAAGCTGGCTGCCATAACAATCTCGCCCTAAATCAGAAGGAAAATAACTAACTTGATTAGGCACTTACACATACTAAGGGTGAATACTAATCTCTGGCCTAATGCATCCTCCCTGCACTACTGAAACTTCTTTCGTCCTCTGTCTGTTATAGGTGAATGTCTTACTGACAAAAAGCTCTGCTACCAGCACATTTCCTTCAGTAGAGCTCAAAATATTTGATCGAAATAGGTTGGTTCCAGTACTCTTATTTTAAGCATAAGGAAAGAGGCAGAAGGAAGGAATTACATCCCGATGTCTCCGCAAATCAGCAGCGAACTGGAAGGAGGGCTCTGGGTCACTCAGCTCTGCCCCAACACTGCAAGGAGGCCAACCCAGCACTGCCTCAGCCCCCGAGCTGGAAAAAGACCCCTATGCCTGTCCATCTATCTCCCTGTCTGTCCTGGGGCAGGGGCCGCCCCACGGGCTACAGTGAAGTCCTTTCCAAGGCTCCCACCAACCTATCAGTAGCAGCTCACAGCTGAAAAAGCCACATATCAGTCCTGGGAAGCAATATCTTCTAAAGGGTAGAGAGAACAGATGTCCATGTATTACAGTTCTAATATAAATATCAAGTCCATTGCTTCTGTTGCCAGGCATTCTGTTGTGACTTCAGTTTCCCCACAAAGAGAATGCAGAAGCAAAGCACAGATGGGGAAATATTAGTCAAACCTTAAAAAATAAAAAAGTTATTGCCTTTTTTTTTTTCTACAAAAGGAAACAGCATTTCTAGGAAATGCAAATGTAGTTCCAAGATAAGTGGTTAATATTTTTTTCAAATTCAAATGGAGTGGTGGATCAGATTTGTAATTAGGATTTTAAAGGATGCAAAGTCAAGGCAGCAATCCTTCTGGCTTCTGCAAGGGTAATTACCTTTTAAAAGAAATCAATAGATACATTTACATTTATTAAATATGAGGTAAATTCTAGAATAAGGGTTAAAATCTGTTCCTGCTTTTCTAGAAATACTTATTACATTGCAGAATCACTCTGATGAAATCTAAAAAAAGGTTGTTTTTTTTTATTCCATTCCAAGGGATGTGAGCTATTTTTCAAGAGTGCTCAACCCGAAATACGCAGTCTTCAAGGTAATCTATACATTGTCAATCTTCTGAAAATATATACAGTCACACATAAAAGATTTAAAGGTACACCCCGCAGTGTTAGCAATAATGATAAAAATATTCTCTAGTCTGGAGAAAAAAACTGGATGGTCATATGCAAAGATCAAACCATAGGAGGGACTGAGAGACAAATTCTCAAGGAAAAAAAATGGGGAAAGCAGCAATACACTGGCAAAAAAGGAGCTTTGATAAATATAACCAAGGCAGCTATTTTTTACGTGCTACCAACTCATTTGCAGGACCTAGATCTTTAGTTCTGCTGCTTGTACATGGAAAAAGTATATTTTACAGTTTCGGTTACCCTATGGCCTTCACCTCACAGGACAAGAAATTCCCAGCAAAACAAAGGAATTTTAAAGTTACACAACTGCAGCCTCAAAGAACAAGTTGATCATTATTTATCATTGATTTATTGATCAATAAACCCAGCAGTCAAATAAAAGGCTAGGAGTGTAAATAGAAAAAAGAGAAGTTAGGACCTAAAAAGAAAATAAAATTAGTGTCAGCAGATGCATCAGAATATGGAAGAAGTTTGTCATCATTTGTCAGCAAGAGGTGGTGAGTGCAAACTGAAATTCAGGAGATTGTACTTGAACAGAAAAAATGAAATTGCTTTACAGTGAGGGTGCTCAAGCACTGGAACACGCTGCCCAGAGAAGCTGTGGAGTCTCTCTCCTTGGAGTCCCAGTCCTGGACAACCTGCTCTAGCTGACCCCACTTGATCAGGGGAGCAAAGCTAAACAGTCTCTAGAGAAACCTTCCAAACTCCACCTTTTCCTGTGTGATGTTGTCTAATGGGCAAATCCTGTCCACAGCCCTTGTTGCAAGCTGCCTGCCTTAGTCCGGTCTGGTCCAAACAAGAGACATCTGCTTCCAAGGCTCATTTGAACTGCACTTATTTCACTCCATCCCTTGAGAAGGCAGCAAAGGAAAGTAAACTTTTCCCTCTCACGTTGTTTAGTAAGGTCCTAGGCTAACTACCAAAACCCTTAATTTTTTTTCAGAGAGTGAACCAAACAGATTTGCAACACCAACCCTTCCCTGGTTATTGTCTGTGGCAAGCAATGTGATGGCAAGTTTATGCACTGAGTCTTTGTGTCTGCTCTGTGAGGTTGCTCAGGAGATGATCTACTACCACAAAATGTGACTATGCTAAAGACTTTTTACATCACTCCTTAAAAACTTAGTTGGGGATAAAACAGATCACAGGAGTCAAGAAGCAATTAGTCTTTTTCTGCTGAGTTGAGCTAGTTTTGGAACATTGACTAACTTGTCATGTTTTCCTTTTACAAGAAATAAAAAAACAAAAGACGCAAGAGGAATCAATCTAAAGGTGAAGATAGATCCTGTACACTAAGTTTATTTGACTGTTAAAGATCAGATAGTAGTGGAACATTTTGTATGTATATTTGCTTCAAAATCTGCCCTCTATCTAAACATGTCCCTGATAACCTAGAGAAATCAACTGATAAGATTGACTGTGTCAGTGGGACAAAATCATGAAAGGAAAACAAAATGTACCTCTTCTAATAATTAGATATCAAAGCCTACAAAGTCACACAAGGTGTCTCTTGCCAGATGTCCAGGAAAGAAAATCTTGCTTCTTTAAGTCTTGCGTCTTTTTCTGAAAAATAATTTAGTGTGTGTGATTTCAAAACATACATTAATGCTCTTACTGCAAGTTTACTTCTACGAGTATGAATCAGCAGCAGAAAGGCAGCTCAAGAGACTTTAAGGGTAGGAGCTGAAGGCAATGACAGCCCAGCACGTACTTGTGAATGGGAGCAATAGGAATCAAAGCCTTTGCCTTCTGCTTCATGGCTTGATTGACTCGGCAATTACACAGGCCATTGCTCTGATCTGCTACAAACTTTCTCTCACAGCATCAAGTCTTATTCTTTAAGGGCTTATGTTCCTGATCAGATTTCTTTTTCAATAAGTACCCCTTTTCATCAAGGAATGCTTGACACATAGTAGAGTGAGGTAGAAGCAAAGAAAGAGAAATTATGTAGGAGCAAATTAATAAGCGTCCAAGAACAAATTGGCAGTATTTGTTCATGTGGAAGAAAATCATATTAAACACTTGCTGTGTTCCAGAATATCACAGAAGGACACATTGCTGGTTTTTATCAAGGTATTGCATCCTTTTTAAAATCAAAGCCATTGACTTTCCATTGTTCACAAACTCAACAGCCACACGAAGGCCATCGCTTTGGATTTAAAAGCCATTGAATCATTTCCACTTGCTCTGTACATAGTCTGGTCTTGCCATCCCTTGGATCACTACGGCTCCTTTCAAGCTACAACTTCTGTACAGAACTTGGAGGTCACATATTCAAATGACTATGCTGCAAGTGAAAAAAGATATACAAAGGCTTTAGCAGCCCAGGTTTTAAAAACTGAGGAGTGTAGAAATATATTTTTATTCCCCTTGTGTCAGTAAGGAAAAAATGGTTTCTGAGATTCTCCAGTAAGAATTTGCTACAGAAATACTCCAACATTCTGTAACTGTCTACAAAGGAATACACATTTATTAATCAATCATACTCCTTCACAGACAAAATGAGTGCCAAAGGCTGACGTGCCTATCGACAAATGAAACAACAGCAGCCCCAGGAATAGATAACTTTCATCTTCCCTTGTGGTCCATGTTGAAGCAATTAGACACTAATGCTTTCTAATGGTACCCACAATCTATATGCTGCTCTTGCATGCTTTGACAGCTCGGGATAGGCAGAGTTGAATTATTGTCCTCATTGAGTGAATAAGGAAGGTTTTAACTTCTATGAATGAGATGCCTACTCTTGTTTTAAAGAATAGAATAGGATTTAAATTCTGCTCTCAGGCAGAAGAAAAATTAGATACCATACTTTTCCAGTTCCACCAAGAAGTGAGGAAAGATGCTTCTCCTTTCTAATGAAGTGAAAGAAATTACTTGGAGCAGTTCATTAGCTAGACCAGGGATCTCTGTGTCCTGATTAGCTGTTGGCTGCATCAGTCTGGACATAATTTTTGAGGCCAGAGCCAGGGTGTCCTGCTGCCAGGTGCTGCCAGGTACAGGGTGACCTCTCCAGCCTCTGATGGCCACAGCACTCACATAGCACTGGTGAGGTCAGGGAAGGGCTGAACAACAAACAAGGCTTAGTTTGCAGTCCCTTATTTCCCTCTTCTCTGTATTCTGTCTGCTTTGTTAACCATCACACAAGACAAGCAAGATGGGCAAGAAGGGGGAACAACCTTGATCCTTGGTTAAAACAAAACCACAACACACACGTGTCCCAAACCAGAAACAGCACCTGCTAACTCAAAGGCTGTGACACTCAGTTCTTGCCTGAGAAGGCTGGAGACTGACAGAGACACAGGGATGAGCACACAGCTCCCGAGAGCCCCAGTGAACTCTGGCCTACATCTCCAGTCCCTCTGGCTCAGGTGCCCTCACACCCAATTGTGCCCGGCATCAGCAGCATCAGCCTTTGGCACACACTTCTCCCTGTGCTTTTTTTATCCATAACCACATCCTGGAGTTGGCTTCTCAAATTCACTGGTGTTTTAGGCAGCATCAGGGGAGAAACAGAGGAAGAGCTAGCCTCAGAAAAAAAAAGAAGACAAGATATGAGGCAGCTGTGGGGTAACATTTACCGCTAAAAGTCTCATTGTCCTGTAATTCTTCCTGACACAAGGGAGGGTCAGTCCTGCCAGGTCCAAGCAGCACTGGCAGCTATTAATTCCTGTGACTACCTGTCTTTCCTCCCTACCCTGGCTCCCCTTCTCCCTCCAACCCCTCACTTTCTGCAGGCCCAGGGCCACTATTTTGGCTTGGTTGAAGCCCTAGTGCCCCGCTGTCCTGACAAGGCTCTCTGGACATCACACTGGGACCCCAGATGGAGCCCACTGCTGCCCAGAGCTCAGGGCCCTCTCATACTGGGGATACTTTGCTCCCCCTTCACCTTCAGAGCAAGGTCACCACTGCTTTTGGTGCCTTCCACCCGGCCACTGCACCAGGAGCAGACCAACAGTGAGAGGGAGACAGCTACTGTGTGACTGCTTTGGGAAGCCCACCCATTCCATTCCACTGTAGGATCATCACACCTTAGTGGAGACACCTTATTCCAGCTGAGAAGGGCAGCCTAGCCATGGAAAAACACCTTCTGCTCTGCTGTTACATGAGCCACCATTGATACCGCTCTCAGCACACGGCTTTGTTCTGCTTCCAAAATATTCCCAACTGGCTGTCACTCCACATTCTCCTGCCTTCACTTCCTCATCCTCCCTATTATTTCTTTTGCATCTGACACCTTGTCTTCTTCTTCTATAAAGAAGTACAACCAAATTGCATAAGCCTGTTGCATAAATCCCAACTGCAAATACCCCAAGATGCCTGTCATGATGCCTCGTTTCTGGCATTCTGTTCCTCACCACCCCCCCATCCGCCCCCAGCCCCTAATGTTCTCTAGCTTTCTGAGTCTTCAGACAAGAGCTATCTTACTATCATTTTTTTCCCCTGGTGTAATGCCAAAGGCCAACTACCCTGCCAGGTTATTAATGGCAATTATTGCAATTACTAATTCAAGAAGAATTATTTTGCAACTAAATTAAATATCTAAAGTAAGGGCAAGTACATGTGATGAATACCCAAGAGTTGTCAAATCTCTGCAATTAGTACCTTGTTCAGAGCTAAAGGAAAAGCCTCTGAAGCAGGCTGAATCAGAGACTTTTTAGGGTTTTTTTTTTTACTGTATTTCATTGTGGAGTTGGAGAAAAGATAAATCACACAAAAATTACAAACTCCAAGGCTTGTAGGTGTATTCGTTACCCAAAATCTTAAACTTCAAAAAACTTATTGCATATTTACTGACCCCATTAGAAAGCAGCAGTCAGTTCTCATTTCCATTTTGGTCAATTTGTGTAAAAAAAACCAAAGCAATAAAACCAAACAACTCTGCTGCAATCAAAACGACTCCATTTTTTCCATCTTCTGTTCCCTGCACCATGTTTAAAGCAAGAAGAAGAGGCTTTCAGCCAAGGCTTCAGTATGCATGCCTGACCATGAGAGACAAACACTTCTTGTATCAGCAATGTACTGACGAGTAGTATTATTCTATTTCCCCTGCTAAGATGGAGTGCAAGCAGTGCATTCTGATGAACTGCATACAGCCTCTAAACTGGCCAGGCAAAGGGGTCAAAACAAGAAGCAGACATGACTGTCCATCTTATGGCATTTGTTCAAAGCCACATTTTTTCTTTCCTCCACAGAGGACTTTGTAAAAACCTGTTTCAGAGGTTGGTCTTTGCTGAAGGTGCAGCATGACAAGTAAAGTGTGCAACAAGAAAGCTCCGTGGGCAAAGTCATTCGTGCTAAGCAACCTCTACTCTCCTGTTTGACAGCTATGACTGCGGAGCTGCACCAGATGGGATGGAAATTTCCCCCCTGGGATCAGAGACATTTGTTCCTCAGATGCCTGTGCCAGCACAGAGGAAGCTGTGCCAAGGGAAGACACCGTGGGCATTTGATTCTAGCTGCAGTTTGTCTCAAGTGCAGGCTGCACTGCTTTACCCTCCTGTAAGTAGTTTCAGCACCACTGCAAGGGCTTGCAAATTAGGCAAATACTTCTTGTTAAGGGTTGTCTCAGTTTTCACCTCCATCTTTCTGAGCTTGAAAGAGCATTTAAGAGTAGGAGCTGCGAGCCCAGCTTTTAAGTGGGCATTCTTGTTATCGACCTTTCTATACAGGAGAGGCAATCATAGAATATTTCAAGTTAGAAAGGACCCATAAGGATCACCAAGTGCATTTGATATCTCCATTTGATGGATTCAAATCAAACAGTTGAGACACACAAAATGTTAAGCATGTAATAAAAAAACCTAAATTATTTTCAGGCTGCAGGGAACACCTCTGGCTAGCCAGTGTTGCCTGGAGTTGGGAAACCCACACCAGGAAGAAATTAAACAAGTGTATTCAATTAAGAGCAATCCTAAAAGCAAAGCTTTTATAATTAAGATACTACAAAAGAGACCCAAATCCTTCAGAGATATCAGAAATGCTTAGAACTCCAGTGCTGTTCGTCTGCAGTCAATTCTCAGTAGAGAATTTTCCTTTGGGCATTGTCTGCTCATAAAAGGAATATCCATTCCATCAGAACTTTTTGCTGTTTGCTGAGCCTCGACAGGCTGGAGAATGATGTCCCCCACAGAGTCAAACCATGTGTAAGAACAAAGCCCATATGGCTGTGTTGCATTGTTCTCCTTTCTCTCATCTCTCTCAACAGATAATTTCTGAGCACAAATTTGCCAAGATTTTTAAGCTATAATCCATCACTAAACAGAAAGAAACCCTGTAAAACTTGCCATCTCCATCCTTACTTAAAGTTCCTCAAAGAGCAAATTGATACCTGGACTCAAAAGACATCTTTCAGATCACAGCTTTTTAAGGAAAATTTGGCCTTCTGCAAAAATTACTATATTCCATCTCACACTTTGCACCTGGTTATTATTCAAGCTGTAGCTTGTTAGCATGTGGACTTCCTACAGGCTTTTATGGCCTGATAAAACTCCCAGTATGCATTATGGCCTTCATATTAGAGCTGCGTAAGACTATTAATAACAGAACATGGAAGGGCAATTTACTGACAAATGACTGTAATTGAATACACACAATCCACTAACAATGTTTTAAGAGAAAAATACATTATATATAAGAGAGAAATATCCTACTATGTTTTAAGAAGGGACTGAAGGCAGCAAGGCAGAGATAACAACATCTATTAATTATAACTGTTCCAGAAAGTCTCTTTGCTGGCTTGTTTTTAACATTCATTAATGTAGACTCCACAGCCATGCCACTGCATGCCACTTTTGCTGAGGCTTTGCTGTCTTTATCATTAGCAAGCTTTACCAAAGTCCATCCTGAACCTCCTGTGCTGCAGTATATGCTGTCCATCAAGGACATGAAGGAAAAAAAATGCTTTTTATGGCAGTATCTTTTTAAGTATTTAAAGACTACTATTGCATTCCCTGTCAGTCTGTTCTTTGGGGTGTTTTTGAGTGACCACAAGTTTTCCAGACCTTGCCCTCTCAGCTTCCTCCTCAAGGCTCCCTTTGATTGATTCTTCTCTTCCTGAAAGTGTGATGTTCAAATCCGGATATAGCACTTTTGCTGCAGAGTAAGAGGAGAGATGAGCTGACAGCAAACATCTTTATGGATAGCATTTCTAGTTAGCCTATTGACTATTGCATCTTCCTTGCAGTTAGTGCAAGTGAAAACACAACAGATCTGCATAACCTGAAATCAGATCTTGCACTATAAATTAAATTCAAAATCTCTTAGCCTCGCACTTGAAAAGGACTCTCAGTATTTTGGCAAGCTGATTCATTAATGCTATCTCTTTGTGTTGGAAAGAGATGACTTCCAACAGTGACGACTTCCCAAATGTTTTTCCCACAGGTTGTCACGCTATTGGGATGGAGTTATAAGATGTATGTCTGATCTCTGTTCAGCAATTATTTTCAAAGGAAATCCTTGTCTTCAAGGATATATCTGATCGAACACATCCCCAGAGATCTCCAAGAATCATGACTATTGCTTATTTGGCATTTTACCTCAAAAAATGAGGTGGGAAAGAGGAGCAGTCACAGAGCTGCTAAGCTAAGTGACTTACAACGCAACAGTATTAGCAGGAGGCACAGGACCTGGACTGCAGATAACCAAACTATCAGAAGGAATCAATCACAAAAAATGGACACAGAGCAAAACAGACGAGCTCCTCAGCGAAAGATCAGGAGGTATAAATACATCAGAGCTACTTCCATAAAGAACAATGAAGGAACTTCTGTTAATCTATTCCCACCCACCCCTAGTTACAGTTTCCTTGGGTCTCTTGGAGAATCTGCTGCTGAAATCAAACAGATGATACAGTTTCACAGTGATTACAGTGGCACAGTGTGCCAGTTTCCCCTCTGTCCCCTCACTGACGTGCCCAGTAACTGTCATCTCTTGGAATTTAGAGCCAAGGGTCATCCACGAAGTAGAATGCACTTCATTTCATGGCTTTCAAAACATCATTAAGACATGATCACTCATCATTTCCAAATAAATCAATCATACCTCCAAGGCTGAAGACTTAATGCCATACTTTATGCTTAACCACCTCCCTCTAAAATAGACTCTCTCCAACAAACCGTTTGCAGGAGGAATATATATCTATGTCAGAGCAGCTTCCAAACAGTACTAAATTCATTAATTCCTATTCAATTCTCCTTTATTTTTTTTGTAAGTGTTTCTCCATCATGTTAAACACCTTCCTTTTCCTCAAATTCATTAGACAGATCACCATCACCCGAAGCTCCAAGATATAACCCCCCAAATCATTATGAGGATATGTATTGACATTTCACTTTGGACCAGAGGCATGTTTTTTTGTTTCTTGTTTTTTATGTTTGTTCCCATCATTCATCTCACCTGGGTACAGAAGAATCATTTAACGTCTACCTACAAATTCTAACAAATCTGTGAATAATTCATGAAGTGAAGGAGACCAAATTACCACCCACCTGCAGCTGTGGATGCCGAGGGATTAATAATCATTTATAAACTCACTTTTCTCTTAAACTGCATTCCTGTGGCACCAAACAACACACTCGATCAGCAGTGCTGTCAGCTTGGGAAAGCGAAACAGATGCATCACTGGAAGGGAAAAGTTCTTTTCTAGATTCATGAGGAGGAGACACTGTAGATCACCTCACCCCAGACTTTGAGGTCAACACCTCATTTCAGAGGGGAAGAGCAGCACACACCTATGCCACAGCTTCAACCTAGGAGTTCATCTCTGCATGAGGGGAAAAAACAAACAGATAAAAACCACAACCCATGTGTTGTGGAGCTCAGTATATGGTAAAAGGAAATCAGTATTTTCCTCCTTTTGTTACCAGTCAGTGAAGCAGGTCTGTCTGACCGTCTTCCACACACTCTGAACAAAGATTTTTGCTGTTCCGCACAAGAAAGTACCAGCTCCCGCTGCTAGATCAGATCAATTCCCTCGTGCCTGCTTTGTAAGCAAAGAGGAAAATTTTGTATTCTAGCAGCCCTCCTGCTCCAAGAATGGAGCCTGAAGTGCTGTCTCTGTGGTGATGGCGGAGCTCAGGCCTCTCCGGCAAGCAGGGTGCTGCACAATGCAGAGCTCTGTCACCGCACAAGGGTCTCTGCCGGGTGTTTGTACCAACCCCTGTTAATTGCCCCGGCAATGCCCATGGAGTATTTGATCCAGAGTCGCTTCCTTTTGCAGTCAGCACACCAGGTTGCCCCCATCCTTCCTGGGGACACTGGTATCCCCCACCGTGGGAGCAGCGACGCTCCTGGGGTGTCCCTGCCCTGCCCCAAGCGTAGGGGCTGTCACTTCAGCCAGGCGGGGCTCTCAGCCCTGCACCCACCAGCCGCGCAGACAGGCACACCCAGCTGAGAACTTGGAGCTGCTGCACCGGTCCCTCCTCCTCCCTCTCCTCTCCCCGTGTGCTGAGGGCCCCCGGCTGCAGAGGATACCCCGGGAGAGGCCGAGGGACACTGCGTGCGGCCCCTCCTGGCCCCAGGCTGCCCCCTGCCCCGAACAGGAGCCACCGAGGGGCAGCGCGGCCGCCCGTGGTGCGTGCGCAAGGGCAGCGCTCGGGCACTGGGTGCCCTGACCACTGTCCGGGCGGAGAGTGACCACTGACACGGCGGCTGAGCCTGCCAGGCCAGCGCCCGGGGAGGTGCACAGCACTGCTCATGAAGCATCCCAGCTCCCCGCTCCACACCGGTGTGCCGTGGGAGAGCCACGCGAGGTTTCTGCGCTATTTCCCGAGCTCGTTTGCCGCCCCAGCTCCCGGCTCGCTGCTGTTGCTCCAGTGCTGCTGCCCTTCACTGAAAGCTTGGAGCTGGGAGCACCACTGCACTGCTGCGTGGCTCCTCTTGCTGGAAACACGGACAATTTTTTCCTGGAGGTTAACATAAAAAATGCAAATTAAAACAAATCAAATAATTCAGCAATTTTCCTCTTAAATTTGTTTTAAAAACCCCTTAAATTATTAAACACATGGACAGAGCTTTCTTCTTCCTTGTTACCATGAAGAAAAAAAAAACCACCTTAATTTCAGTTTAATACTTTTTAAAAATGGTAAGATTTTTAGAGAGATAATATGAAATATATTTCTTTTAAATACACACAGCAAGAAACTATCCAAGCATGCAAGTTACACTCCCAAATTTACATTTTCCACTTACCTCAAAAACATTGTCATTAGTCTTCAGTTGATTACCTTTGCCATTTTTGGGGATTGAGGGTTGCTTTTTGTTTGGGGTGGGTTTTTTTGGGGGGGGGGCATGTTTTGGGGTTTTTTTGGCTTCTTATTTTTAAGGTTTCTACCCTATGGATAAAACACTCCCCAAATTCATGATGAGATATTGAGAATAAAAGGAATAATTAGTCTCCAAATATTTGCAGGGTAAACAAGCAACATTTCACCATCTATAGCCTTAAGTAACAACCCTCAGTTTCTGTTGAGGGTCTCAGTAAAAGCCAGTAAAGCTCTAAAGCATAAAAGTGTCTTTTCCAAGAAGTCTAAGGCCTTCTATTATATCCAAATAACATGTCAGGCTTTGATTGCTGCTTAGGAATAGTCACAATATGTAGCTATAAATTATTTGACATAATAGTTTTGTCAGTAATTTCAGGTACCAGCATCAGGTAAAGACACACGTGTATGACCTAAATCATCCTGAAATATCATGGCTACTGGAAGGTATTTACAAACAATGGGAAAGTTTTTTTTTTATAAAAAAATGAAAATTTACAATCTTTCATGGGAAAGATGCATGCTCTGGAGCTGGAATATTTCTCAAGGAGTTCAGAATCAGCATGGACAGTGCTGGATTGAGTCTCCTTCACATCTTCTTACTACCTGATTACAGCTTTGCACCTAATCAGTCAGCTGGCTTTGCCTAAATTTGTGTCTGGTTCTAGTTGATGTCAACTTTGTGTCAATTCCCAATTCCATCACAAGGCTGAAATTGTCCATCTGGAAAAAAAAACTTAGCAAGAATATCCTGGGAACATCTAGTGATTCCCCTCCCTGCAAATGAAGCCAATCAACTGTGAGCTAAACTAAGAGCAGAAATTGGCATGAACTGTGCAAGCTATCTCAGCTGAACATTTTTTTCCCATCATCATATCCCTGCCCTACCTAACGCAGGAAAATTCTTTCAGACAGCTGTTATTTTTTTTGGCTTCTTTCGTACATCACCAGGAACACCTCCCACTGGGTTTCTCAGGAGATTGCTAAAATAACATAAGTAATACAGCACAAGTATTCTATCATTAGTCATTGGGAAGAGGATCATTCCAGCTTTGTCTGCTTCTCTCTGTGATTTCCTTCACTGCATCAGTACAGTCCTTTGTTCTCTGTGAACACACTCATCATTCTTCAACCCTTGTAGTACCCATGTGACAAGTTATTACACCCAAAGCCTTATTATGGGCAAAAGGGGAAACGCCTCATTTGGGAAGCCAGGAATTCCATGTCAGACTAATTAAAATCTTAACAGCCTAACTAAAATACAATAAACTGTTACTACAGTGCAGCTACAATGGTACTAACCTTTGGAATCCCAGTTATCTAAACAACACAATGCACATGATGTTCATGATGGGGTTTCTTCCTCGCCTTTGCCGAGGATTATGCCATCAATAGCTTCTTTCTTTTCCCTCCAGGGCCCCCATTTGAGTAATTTAATACATTTTCTAGGACAGTTCTAAACTTAAATATTTCTTCACTGATGTGCAACTTGCTATTATATCTGGATTTGCTATAGGTGAGAAACTCCATAAATTGAACACCTCTTCCTTTTCTCTTTGTTAGCACTAAAACTGGCTTTGTCCAGCTCTACAGTTTTTTAACTGAGCATGATTGGGCAGTTTTTAAACTGAGAATGGTTAGGCTGCCAATAGCCTTAGGGTTTCCAGTATCATCCTTTGCCCCCTCCATTATCACCCCATGTCTCTACTCCTTTACACCACATCCTCTGATTTGATGGTGGCCTCTACTGTCATACCACACCTACATTATATCCCATGTTAATTTATTCTATGGTAATAAGTGTTAAATTCTAATAACCGCTTCTTATAATTGCCTGTAAAAAATTAAGGTAATTCCACATGCTTATACAAAATTAAGCAAGAGCAAAACAAATTACAACAGCAACAGCTTCCTTGTCATTAAAAAATAATAAAGAAATGTTGCTGTTAAACAAGCAAAACTAAAGCTCTAGGATGGCTAAGACAAAATCAGGAAGAGCCTAACAAGAATCAGTCCTGAGGCCTTAGGAAGCAAGCAGGTTACAGGGCTATGATGACCAGGATACCCCACTCTTCCCAAAGCATCATGACTCAGGTCTCAGTGTCCTAGAGCTTTGTGCACAGCTGCAGCCACTGAAAGGTAGTGTGAGCTTCCCTGTGTTGCTTCCAGTCCCATACAGCCAATTACATCCCTTCAGAGGCAAAGAGAATTCTTGGGAGGTAACTAAAAAAGGATTTAGGAAGAAACATCCCAAATCCAACCACCCAGATCCAGCTATAAATTGATCTGAATGCGCCAGGTTCTTTAATTTGCAGCCTTTGCTCCAGGCAGTCACTGGGTGTGCCTTGGCTGCCACGAGTATGGATCAGATTGACAGGGACGGAGATCATGAGTTGAGCAGCTGGAAAGGTGGAAATCATGCATCTCCTCTGCAGTAGGTGTGCTACAAACACCCAGTACAGGTCAGTCAGATGTACTGAGGCTTCTTCTGCCTCTGCACCTATTACGCCTGCTAGTCAGCCCGCTGTGCTTTTTCTTTGCTGCTGGATACAAGATCTGTAATGTTTGTTGATGTGTTGTGCCGGTTTGGGCCAAATTCAGAGAAACGTCCAAAAGGAACATCTCCTCAAAGGAAGGCAGGCTACAGCCGCCCCTCCTCCACCAGGTTCAGGGAAAAAAAAGATTTTCCTTGGAGGAAAGTGAAGGAAAAAAAATCTTTTTATTTAACAAACACACAGGAACAGAATAATAATGCTAAATAATAAAAGTCTCTCACTGTGGAGTGAAAACCTGAAAGATTTTAGAGTCCTTCTGTGGGTGTGGTCTCTCTCCTCCTCCTCGGAGCTGGTTCTGTGTGGGGGCCCCCCTCTTCCAGGCTGGTGGAAGGTCCCCCGGTGGGTTCTGATGTTCTGGTGTTCTGATGTTGTTCAAGCAGTCCAGAAGAGGAGAAGGGAAAAGCTGAAGTCCCAGAGGAAAAAAAAACTTAACTCTCTGTCTCTCTCCGAAGAAACAGAGCCGAAAAGCTGGCTGAAAAAGCAAGAAGAGTGTTTCCTCTGCTCCGCAGCAGCAGCAACAGCGAATCTCCGTGTCCTTGAAGCACAAACTGTTTTGAAAAGTTCACTCAGTTTTTTCTCTCTCTCTCTTTCACCCAGTTTTAAAGGCACAGAAAGGCTCAGGAATCATGTCTGGGCATAGAGCAGTGATAGGGGATACAACAGCATAAAGTCACCCGAAGACATGTGTTTATCATTTGTACTCATTGTGATGAGGTTTCATCTACATAAGTTGTCGTCTTATTGTGGCCTCACTTTACACAAGTTTGGCACCAAGTTTCAGTCAAAATAGTCATCAGTTCTGCTGAAAAACTGCAGCTTTAGGAGAGCACAAAACAAGCCCATGTCACTTGTCATGCATCCCCTCAATGTCCATCTCCAAGGAGCTGGGAGGGGAAGCTGCTGGTCTAGTTTCCCCTCCTGAATACCTGGGCAGTATCTAAAGTCTGGAAAATACTTGCGGATTTTCTTCTCATTTGCCTAGACTAAGCAGCTTTCACAGAGACTAAATATAGTGGATCTTAATCTACAAGGCTGTGAAAAAGTCAGTCAAGTCCTGACAGAGTAAACCAAATAGATTTTTTTTTCAAGTATAATGTCTTTTAGAGAAGCAGATGTTACCACCTTCTGGCAGAGAAAAAAAGCCACATTTTCAGGCAAAAAAGGCAATACATATTGAAGAGCCTGCACAGTGGAATACTTGTTGAAATCCAGAAAAGTCCAATTTGTGAAAGCAAGTAATTGCCTACAGCTCACTTTTGAGACATAGAAGAAAAGAAGAAAGCCATTGAAGATCATACCCTTCTATGCTCAGCAGTGTCTGCAGTGCTACATCCTCATTATGCCTGGCACCACACAGAGTGCAGCTTGTAGAAGACTAAGACTGTGAGGAGATCTTCTACTGTCACATATATTCCCAAAACCAGGATGGTTGCTCTGCTTTGAGCTAAACCTATTCACCTTAATCCAATTTATACTTAAATAAAGCTGTCCTCATTCAAGCTTCCACACCTGACAATACAACTGTATTTTTATAGAATTGTTGAGGTGGGTGTGAGACTCTTGAGATCCTTTAGTTCAACCCCTGCTCAAGCAGGGTCAGCTGGAGTGGGTTGCGAAGGACTGCGTCCAGTCAGGCTTTGAATATCTCCAAGAATAGTGACTCCAAAACCTCTCTGGACCACCCACACAGTAAAACAGGGGTTTCTGATGGAATTTTCTGTTTCAGTTGTGCCCAATGCTTCTTGTCCTGCCAGCAAGTACTACTGAGAATAGTCTGTCTCTGTCTTCTGGACTCCCCATCAGGTATTTATATATACATTGATGAGATCTTCCCAAGCTTTCTCTTCTGGCTGATGAGTCAAAGCTCTTTCACAGCCTTTTCTCACGTGAAAAAACCTCTGGCCCCTTAGTGATCTCTATGGCCTTTAGCTAGACTCTCTCCAGTATGTCCCTGTCTCTCTTCTATTGGGAAACCCAGCACTGGACACCTCTCTCCAGATGCTGCTTTGCCAGTGCTGAGCAGAGGAGGAGCCCCCTGCTTTGCACCTGGACTCCCAGGTCCTTGTCTGCAGACCTGCCTTCCAGCATGATCTGTGATTGGAGCCCGTGAACTCACATGAGTGCAGGAGAGTGAATCCTCATTTCTTGCAGAGACCACCTGTCTTGGGGTGATTTTATGACAATACTGTATTCCCCCATCGTCTGCTTTATGCCCAGAAATGGGTCCTGCGGCTTTAAGCTGGGTCCGAGGAAAGGGGGCAGAAGCCAGGCAAGTTCTTCAGCGGAGTTTGTGTTCAAGGACTCACTCACACTCCCCCGTGTTGCTCGGCTCTGCTTGCAGCGGGAGAGAGTTACATCTCTGCTTTTAGCTAGCCTGTTAGCTGAGGCAAGAGGTTTTCCCAGGACTGCATACCAGCATACTGAAATCCTCTGGTAACTTCTTGTTCTTCTGAACTCTTCGGCCTGGCTGTGATCCGAGAACCAGACTATCGGACCCTGTGGACCAGCAGGGAGGCTGCAGGGACGCCGCGTCCCAACCTTGGGCCTTGGGAGGGGCCGGGCCAGCTACAGACAGAACTCTAAAACACCAGCTTTCTCTGCATTGAGGAGGTTTATTATCTAACATTATTCATTTTTTTCCCATGCCCTGCAGGCACTTCATTAAATAAACAGGTTTTTTCACTTTCCTCTAAGAAATTCCTGTTGTATCAGTGGGGGAGGGAGTGCTGAAACCTGCCTTCTAGAGGGGACATTCATTCCAGAGCATCTTCCTCCTAAACTTGTCTCAAACCGAGACACCACCCATGTCCAGAAGATGTGCCAGTGTCACACTGGGATAATGGCACAAGAAGGCTGGACTAGCAAGCGTGCTGTACTGGCATTCATTCATTCATTGTCCTGGAGATACTTGGTAAAATTTAGTGTCCTCCAAAGAATGGCAGGGAGCAGTTGGAAATCTTTTCAACTCAAGTAAAACTGGCTGATCCTCTCTTAAAACTGACACACTATTCCCATGGTCTTCTGTATAAACTACTGTTTCCAGGGAGTTGGAGAACACCTGGCTGTCCACATGCATGATTTACATGCAGTAATGTGAGTTCTTGATCCAGAAGCTGAGAAAATGCCTTGAAATTTCCAACAGCAATTGAAACCACTATAATCTCAACCTAGGAACCCTCAAGGGGCTGCATTTAAGCCAAGAAACTTCCTTGGTTGGTATGGCATTATGCCCACACTGTGTTTATTTCCTGTGCTTCAGACTCAGATGCAGCACCAGGCTGAAAACATCCATTGCTGACAAAGGACAAAAAGCAGGATTAGTCACATTTGAGCATCTGCTTCCATCCCTTCTTAAACCTTGAGAGCCTTTGAGTACTTGCTGAGTTGTTTCTCCTTTCATTTTTATACAAGTCATTGCTGATTCACAGAGGTGGCAGAGGAGAATAATGAGGGAAGCACGCATGTTGCAATACTAAAAAAGACATATTAGTGTAAACAGCCCAGCTGGAAAATGCAAACAACAGAAACATTATGAAACAGTTTGATCTTAAGTTTCCAGTTGAGCTTTGTGGATCCTCCCACACACTCACAGCACTCACCCTCCAGGACTGTTTGGAACTAGTTTGCAATCCACCACATGCCATGAGGGCCTGAGTCCATGCTGCATGACCCACGTGCACAAAACTCAACAGCAATCCTTTTTTTCATTTTATCCTAGAGACAAATCTGTGCTTTCTCTGTGTACTGGTTGTGCTGAGCCGGAGACAAACAAGGTGGAACATTTTAGAGTGGCTTCCTGCTAATGAGCTAACATTTCCAAAGTGGGCTCAGGCAGATGCAGCTATAAAAGTACTGCAATTCAATTCATTGGCCTCTAGTAGAAATGAAGCAATGAATAAGACAGCTGCTTAAGAGTGATCCAAGAAAGAAAATCATGATTAACATTTGTCTTATTGCCTTAACATCTTCCTTTTTTTGTTATACAAGGCAACACGTGTGTTCAACATAGCATTCAAAGAAAATATTTCATTACTCATGTTTCTTCAATCTACAAAGCTAAATATCATCTACATCAAATGAGTTCCTGACCTACTGAGGCATGTGGATGTGCAATGAGCATATTTCCTCTCCCTTCAGTACAGCTCTAGTGTTGAAATGATCACACTTCCCACACCCAAGTCCTTCAAACCTTTAACTTCATATGACATCCAAAGTAATTCCTGCATGACCTAAACTGAATTTGTAAAATTTGCCATCATCCCTCATCCCCCTCATATAACCCAGCTGTTTGATCAACGTGCCATGAAATAGCTACAATAAACCATCCACCCACTTGGCACGTAACCAGCGGGCTGAGCAAGGACACCTCCCACTGCCTTAGTGCCAAGGGACGTTCATCTGCTGGTCACAGTAACACGTAGCAATTTTCAGCACGTCAGTCATAACCTGTACTGGGGCCACAGGTTCTTCAGGGAATTAGCTCTGCCTTTCAGGAGCAGCAGCCTCCGAGCACCAGCCAGCTCAGGGTACCCCATAACCTCCAGAGCTCTGCAGTCACAAAAGTCAGGCTCCCCTGCAGGAGCCAGTGCACAGACACACTCTTTCTGGAGACAGGCTCACTTCAGCCTTCTGGTTCATCTGGGATCCTACCCAAATTCTTCAGCTGCTACAGCTGAGGGAAGAAAAGCATGGAAACACCACTCTCCAGCACTAGAAACAGAGGCTGGAATTCAAGCAAGTCCCATTCTCTAAATGAAGTAGAGAGGGATGCAATCCTTTCTTCTAAAAGAATAGCTGCTCCATCAAACACTTGTTTTGGATTATTTTCTTAAGGCAGAGAGGCTTCTTTGAGCCGTCTGAGACATGCTGCACACACCCTGGGCCCCTGCTAGATAATCCGAGTTAACACATGCTCACAGCAAAGCCTTTTCTGCAGCCACATATTTATTTTCCTTACATCCATATAAGCAAAAGTGTAAGGCCATTGTTTGGCAACATTTTTACTTTCTAGGACAGTTTCAGATATAAACTCTATAAAAGAACATTAGCATATTTTTTGAAGTGTTTTAATGTTTTCTCTCTTGCACTGGTATCAAAGGCATCACCTGGATCCACACAAGCCCTTCACTTAAATTATCAGTAGATAAAGCAAAGTGAATAGATGCAGTACTTTTACTTATGTAGATTCCCCTAATGTTTGGACAGGTTGGTAAATACTCATTGTGTTAGCGAAGCAGTGCATTTCCATGTTCCAGCCTCTTACACCCACAAATGTGCAATTATCACCAGTTACAGTCTTTCCAGGCTCGCCCTCTCCTCTGTATTTATCAGAGGGACCAGCAGCTCACCTGCTTGTCTTCTTTTAACCAAGTTACATTTGGATTTTGTTTCTTCCAGGCTTCTTGCTTGAATTTTTGCAGCTGGCACTCCTTTATTCTTCTATCACTAGAGGCTCTCAGGTGGTGTGTGACATCCATCTGCAGACTCCATCATCTCCCCGTGCCCTACAAGAGCTGACTGAGACATCTATGTCCCTGGGCCACGTCCTCTGCTCCTCTAGAGAGCTGCTGTCACATGCAGCCCCCCTTCTGAACCTCTAAGCAAAGCCAAAGCCAACGAGACCTCCTACAATCTGCTCAGGGCTCTCACCACATTTCATGATACATGCTCTGAGGCTGAAAAGTCTCAGGAAGGGGCCTTCAATGCCCACTTCTACAAATGGAAAAAATGAAACAGAAAAGGGAAAGGGGAATATGACAACTGATTTTGAAGAACCCAATCTGATCATAGCAAAAATTAAACTTCATGTGCAATAAGCACCCTGGGACCAGTGTTTGAATTAGAAGTTTCTGAGTTATTTGTCAGATCAATCCCTGTAAGAGACAACAGGTTTTTGCTGACATTTTTGTATTGCAAACAATTTTTATTATATTCCCCCATGTATTCCAACAGCTGTGCTAGCAATGCCCTTGGTAATAGACTTCAGAGTCTCCAGTTTGTTTGTATCTGCTATATTTAGGTTTGTTGTTCAAACCTCTTGATCTGACTATTGGCATGACTCATCAATTGTTGGCAGCATATTATTATAACTAATCAGCATCTTACAATTAGAGACAATGGCTTCTGAATAAAATTGTTGACTGGAATCCTTTTTGAGCCAGTCAGCAGTGGCCATTAGAGAAAAAGCTTTACCATTTCTAATTTTGTGTTATTGATCCAAAAATGCTAGAGATAAAACACTGCTGGAAAACTTCCTGGAGATTATGTCAATACACACTGAGTATTAATACAATAACTTTTAAGAAGCCAGACACAATGATTCATCCCTTTTAACACATGCCTGGCCTTTGCAATTACCTTTTATGATTTCCTTATCATTATTTACACTAACTGAAAAGCTTACCTTTCTCCCAAAATATTAATTTTAAGTTTTTACAGGAAAATTTATCCAGCCTGAGCAACAGTTTTCCAAGTAATTTCTTGAAATGTCCAGATCTAATAGACTTTGCAACCACACAGGCAACCACATGTATGAGTTCCATGACTGGTGTTTTTGGCAAGTTCCCCTGTGCTGCAATTTTCTCTTGATCCAGCTTCACAACAGAGATCAGTCAGTGCAGTCTCTGGGTTTTACTGCCTGTGGAACGTCTGCCCGACACAGCCTGTGAGAAGGTGGGAGTGACACTCGACACTGGTGGAAGCCGTGGTGTTTGGGGAGAGGCAGCAGCCTCCAGCTTCGGGCACACTCTGGAGTCAGGTTAGCCAGGAGCCCTGCCTTCTTTTAGGGACAACACACTGCTTGTTGGCTGCTGAGTGGCATCCAAGAGGCAATATTCCAGCTTCCAGCCCTGTTTACAGGCATGTTTCACCTATAATTTGGCAAGGCAAATAGCTATCTGGCACACCAAAAGGTTGCTGACCCCAGGTAGAAGCTATTTTAGAATGCTTTTATGCCAGAATACTTTTTCCTCATTTCCATTTCTACCAGGGAATAATTTTAAAGCTCAATGCAAAGTATATCTTCCTACTATCTTTCCAGAAGAATTCAAATGGGGATTAAGCCAGTATCTGCACAAACAAATCTTTGTTTGCAAGCCCAGCATACCAGCAGTACCTTCCGTACTGGCAGAGTGCCAGTGAAGTTTAATTGATGGCCTCACCCTTCCCAACAAGGCAGGAAACTTTCAAAAAACCCTGTAGAAATTCTGTGAAATCTAATTTTTCAACAGCTCGTTTTCAACAGCATTGTTTATTAATTATTTTAGCTCATACGCATACAGAATTTGCTGTTTGCTAGCTCACATGGTGTTAACTTCACCTACAAGCATCCCCGGCACCCTGTGATACCATGACAAGCCAGGGCTACCTGCACACTTCACAACAGCATCTGTCTGCAGATCAGCCTCCCCAGGCCAGTGTCCTGAGCACACGAGTTTTAAAAGTTGTCAGTCATCACTCATGCTCAAATGACAGCACAAAAACAGTAAGAACACAGAGCTTGATGCTTTTTTCTTTTTTTTTTTTTTCCCCTCACCCCTTAAAACTATGTCATTTAAGTGCTATTTTCACTCCAGTCCTTGGTGGTGGCACAAAACTCAGCAGGAAGGTGATGAAAAAAGGTGCAGATCCTGGACCTACCCTGCTGCAAAACACAGATTATGACACATTACTCAGGAGATCATCGGGGCATCTTCCCGAGGGCCTCACGTTCCAGTGCCTCTCCTGTGAGAGTCTGAACATCTTTGAGACACTCACCAGCCTCTGGGACACATCTGTACACTATGGAAAATTGGCCCCTCCTTCCCACATGCTGAGTTAGGGAAAGGAGACAGAATGGACATGTTTCATCATACAAATACATCATGGTAGTCTCCACAAGTGGCAGATTCTAGAACACACTCCTGGGCTATTAAGATAGGGTTTAAAAGAGCTAATAGAAAACCACTCAGGATGGCAGTAAATGGACCTATATCGAGTCCTAAAAAAGCAGAAAACTAGTAAGCAGCTTCAGACTTCAGTCCAAAAAGTGTTGGAACAAGCTCACAGTGACAGAACACTGGACAGCAGGATTCACAACAGCAGCATCAATTTTATCCTGGAAGGTTTTCCTGTTACTCATTTACCTAGCACTATCAGCCAGATCCCAAGCCACGATTTCAAGTGTGACACCAAATTGAGTTTTCATATGTCAGACTTTATCTTTCACAGATGCTCCTTCCTTGGCTTTGCTATGCAGCCATCACAACCACATCATGAGCACAGTGACACATACAGATTTATCAGCTCCTCAGCCTTTTGCAGGATTCAACACTTGTGTGGTTGTTATTTCCATTCTGAGCCCAAACCCATCACTTTTCCACACCACATTTTCCTCTTGCTTTTCTCCTCAGTTCCAAAGGAGGTGGGAGGAAGGAAGGCCACCTCTTGCAAAACATCCTCTTTCCAAGGAAGGCTAAACTGTTTGGATGTGGGCAGCCTGAGCAGTTCCTCAGACTAAACAGTTTCCTTGATGCATACATGACAGCACAGGATTTCAAATGAGCAACTAAGTGCTGGAAGTGACTAAATAATTCAGTAGGAGAGATGGCAACTGTGCCATTCACTAAGATTAATTTTACTATGAAAGAAAAAGCTAACAGGAGAAAATTTCTTGGAGGACAGGTTTTCTACCAGGCAGTGATTTGCGCAAGAACTGCACTGGTTAATTTGTGTTTTAGAGCTGTTGCCAAAAGTGGCTCTTTAATGTGCCTGGTTGCATGTTCACATTTCTAAATGCTGCACTGCTGCCGTGAGCACCACTCATGGGGTTCATCACATCCTGTTCGACATCAGCCACATACCAGCTTGCCTTGAGCTCAGAGATCATTCTGCTAAGCTTAGGGAGAGATAATAGCTGCTACAGATTCAAGCCTAAACAAATCAAGTTAAGAGATTTGTTTCCCTGGTAAGGAAGGAGATTTTAAATCAAACTTTTACAGGTAGCTACCTTATGTTCAAACCCAACATCTATGCATCACAGAACATCACCTCATGACACTATTGGCCTCTAAAGAACTTTTCTGTAATTTCCAGTGAGCTTTAATATCTTCATGGGGAATAAATCTCAGCCACTGACACATGCTTAACTTTTCTGGTACTGACCCCTGTGAGAAAATGCAGCAGAACATCTGAAAGGGTTCAGAACTGCACATGGAAAATTAATTTCTCTTCCCATTTCATAGTCTTGTTTCCACCTGTCTGTGCATTGTGCAGTCTCTTCTGACCGCACTTAATACAAGGCATTGCATATCCTGGCCAGATTCTCACCTTGGGTACAGCAACACAAACTCTTGTATCAGTGAAGCTGGTTTACTTTGAGAAGCAGCTCCACTTTTAGCCCTCTAAAGAATTACTGAAGTATGGAGTATTTTCAGTTTCTAGCAGAGATAGATTAACTCCTGAAAGTTTACATAGATTAACTTGCTCAAGACCCTCCTCTATCTCTTTCTTTCAGTAATGACTGGTCTCCCTGGAAGAAAGATTTTGAGGGCCAGTAATTCCAACCAGGTTAATTAATTTGTGTCTTTATCAAGAAGCAGCAATAAAGTCTCTGGATGATACTCCTGAAATGATTTTACTAATTATATCTTTTCAGTTTTAGATAAATATAAGGTGTTAAATTTTAGTGGTTAGACTGAACATGCCTAATTCATCCAAACAAGAGGCTGCTGCCAAAGGGGTGGTCTGGCTCCCCAAATGTGCCTCTTGCTGCCTAAACACTTGCACTGTTTCCCATCGACTGGACTGAACAGTCAGCTGGCTGCAGTGCAAACCTTTGATACAGCCAGAAAAATAACACCTCCTTAAACTACCCATGATTAGATTGGAGTGGACTCAGCTGTCAGTTTCCTGACAAGCAGACAAGAGGAACTGTTGGATTTGATGCCCGGTGCAAGGAAGCAGCTGGGAGACTGGTACAGCCTCTTTCAGAAATCAGTCACCACACGGGTGAGTTTAAACTACTGTTCTGTATTGTGGCAAGTCACAGAACGGAGAGGCAGTGGTGGGGAGCAGGTAAAACAGGAGGATGAACAAATCTTGCTGAGCTGCTTGGTACAGGGAGAGATGAACCTGCTTTGTAAAAACACGTCTCAGAGGTTGGTTTTTGCTGAAGGTGCAGCACGGCAAGTAAACTGAGCAACCAGAAAGCTCCAGTGGCAAAGTTGCTTTTGCTCAGCAACCTTTACTCCATGGTTCCTTTGGCCTAAGCAAATTAAATGAAATAAAAACACTGGAGAATACACCTACATCCTGAGTATTCCCATGGAGTAGATCACAATTGCACTTTACATATTAGAAATTCTAAATTAGAAGAAACTCCAGCATTTTTAAAATGAAAAAATAGCAACTTCTCTATGACACAGTCAAGTGAAATGGGGTATCTTGTCAGAAATATGCAGAATTTTGAAACAGGACAGATATTCTCATAGGTGAGCATCAGAACTGAGAGGCCATCACTTGATCACAGAGACAAACACACCAGTGCTTCAGATTCAAGCTTATTCACACTCCACCTGAGTGCCTTTTATCTTCTCTATTGAAAAAGCTTTTTTTGCTTCTCATGAAAAGGGGTGAGGAGAGGTCGATTATAACTGAATTAAAGATGATACTTGACAATGAAAATTATGTCAAGAACTGAAAGAAATCACCTGTTAATCAGGAAAAAAACCCCACCATGTCTGTACCTTAACATCTTTATGACTTCACCTGTTCCTCTAAAGAATTTTTCTGTTAATACAAAGTAGCCCAGGACTCTCTTCAGCTTTTCTTGCCTGCTGGTACAAATGTACTCCGTGCAGAGAACAGTCTTTGGAAAACATATATGATGGAAGGCCAGATCTAAACATTCTGGAGGACTTCCAGTTCCTGAGGAAGATTTTTATGAGCCTGCTAGCTGCTTAAACTGCTTTGAGGCATGGTGTGACACAGGATAGGAGAGGGTGGGTGTCCAGGAGATCACTCTGGTCTGCAGCAAGACAGTGATGAACTTGTTCTAGCCTCTGGAAGTCAGAGTGATGCAAACCCCTCAGTCTTATCAGGCAAGACAACAGAAGTGACTGTTACCTGCCTTTGTTACTGTTTTACCGTGTGGCACTGTACAACTTTTGAATTCAGCACTGCTATCGCTGTTCTCTATAAGGAGCTCACCTAGGGCATCTAATTCCCAGCTTTGAATCCAGCAGAGCTGTTCTGGCAGCACAAAGGCTGTATTAGCCTCTAGGTAAGTGCTTTCCAAAATGACCTTGGCTGGAGCTCCTATTTATTTATTTCACAGTCAATAGAAACCATCTATCCTACCAATTCAGTTTAGTACAGGTGCAACTTTAGTTTCCTCATTCCTCTAATCTATGCATATCCATTTCTATGCTAATTTGACTTTTCCCTGTTCCTTAACCACAAGCAGCAGCCTCTCATAAATTTCTTGTTCTGTTATTTACTCATCTGCATTCAAATGTTGTCTTGTGACCAGAATACCCTCAGAGTGTTTCAATGACTACCAGTTTTTCCATTCGTTTACAGGCACTGCCCTTCTCAGAGTTATTCCAGGAAGGGATACATTAATCTATGAGGTCATTGCTACAGAGGATAAGGAACAGGAATCCTGTGCAAGTGTACTTCCATTCAGCCCTACTGCAATAACTGGGCAAAATGAACAGACAACTGTAAGAGGCATCTGCTGTTCTTTTTTTCAATGCAAAAGCATTTTTTTAGAAGTAAGATGATCTCCAAGTAGGGAGGTCTGCTGCTCTGCAAATGCCTGCTCTCTTTACAAGCTCTCTTAGCCTTTCTTCACTACAAATGGACTAGTTTTTCAAGCACTGGTATGACAGTCGGTCCTGAGAAAGCGGCATTTGCCTCACCAGTTCAAACCATTGGCTAATCCAGCCCAGCTGTTGCACTTCACTGCAACAACAGCCAGCTCCTCCTGCTGCAGATACATGCAGAACAGAACAGGTTTGCCACCTGATGTCAGCCAGTCCTCATGCATTCCCTCCCGGGCTCACGCTGCAGCCTCGCAGTGTCCGCAGAGCAGCCGTGCCCTCCCTGCTGAACGCGCTCCCCCACAATCAATAGTCCGATCGAGGCACAGAGGTGTTGCTCAGGAGGACGCCCTCCTCCCTGCATGCCAAGGTCACCCTTCTCCATATGCCTTTAGCCAGCACCAACCCACAGCACCCAGCTCCCCTCCTTGCCCGGCCAGGCAGCCCCTAATTGCAGAAGGGGGGCAGGAAACACAGCCAAGCCCCCTCATTAGTGCACTGCTTTCCTGCTTAGAGCCACCAGAGAACTGGGACAGGCCAGCACTGTCTGCAATGGCACACGCAGCTGGAGCTCAGACAGACCTCATTAGGCATTGACAAATCCGCCTTTAGAGCCCAAAGTGAAGCTCAAACACTAAAGCAGCTGCAGAAATGCATCTTCAGACACTCTGGGAAAATTCTCAATTTACCCAGAATGTTAAAGAGCCTTACAAGCATCCTCAACATGCAATGGCACTGTGAAGGATTTCTTGCGGACCTTTTGATTAGTTGAAACTTCCTTTATTATTCAGTAAAAGGTCCAGATGTTGCTTTTCCAGATTCTGCCACTGTAATTGCAGACTGACATTGCTTACTGAGGTGCAGGAGGAGACATGCAAGGGATACAACCAGACCAGGACAAGCATGACACGTGCCACTTTAGATTTATATCCAGAAAGGATGCATCCCTGCATTCTTCTAAAAAAGCCTCAGTCTTCGCTTCAGAGGCATTTCTGAACATTAGGTAAAGAAATGCTCTCTGCCCTTTTCTGCAGTGACTGAGGAGCCTGCATGTGCTGAGCTGCAGAGTCCACTGAAAGGGCATCCCAGCTCCCATCTGACACACCAGCCCATGTGCTGTTTGTGGCATCTTTCATTTTCCTCTTCCCACAGCCATTGCAAAGGCAGGCTCCCTCCCATGCCTAACCTGCTTTCCTTAACAACTAAAAACTCCTTTTCAAATTGCAAGCAACTTGATCTTTTTCTCCAGTTGTTTGACATTCTTAACATGCCCTTGATAAAACACTGATCAACATCTTCCTGCTGGCAAGATTTAAAAAAAACACTTCTATTTAAACCTGTAAATTCTGCTCCTTAATAGTGCTCTTCAGCAAGCAGCTTAGGACAGCAGAGACAAGGCTAAGGACTTTCCTAGACAAAAACAAAATAAGTAAGCAAGAAAAAGAGGGAGAACAGTTATGTAGAATTTCCACAGCAATCAGAAAGTTCCTTGCATCAGAGTATCATGTTTTTACCAATAATAAAATGTCAAAGAAAGGAAAAAAATTACACGTCTTCAGTTTGTGCTCCAAACATGCACAAAATAACCTTTCCTTCATTTTCCTATACCCACATCTGTAGAAATGAAGGCAGAAATCAGATCTATCTATTCATTCATAACTAGCTGAACATCCACATTCTTGGTTACACATCCATCAGTGCCTAAATTTTCATATCATAGTTGATTAGCCAGCACTACATTATGTTGAAGGAAATACTGCTTCCCTGAAAATGGTTATTTGAATTTAATGGTAACTGTTTTATGTCCCAGGGGTATTATCATTGTTGCAGTCAGATTTCTGCAATTAATTAGTTCATCGTCTGCCCTTGATGATGAGGTGGCGCTTCTCCATGGCAACATTGATTTGTGAAGTTTACTTTCAGAAAGAAAAGAAACCCACAAACCCTCAGATTTCAGCTGCACCAGCAGCGAGAGCGCTCAGGCTGCAAATCCTACGAGACAGGAGCTGTTTATCCAGCCTGTGCTGTGCTTCAGTGCCTGGCAGCCTGAGCACTGCCCAGTGCTTCGCTGGCCCTCTGCTAGGGGCTTGCAGCTCATTAGTCATGTGTTGACTCATTATTTCAGACATGTGAGATAGCCAGCCAACAGGAAGGGATAGAACATTTCATGTTCCATCCTCATCTAAACAGCTGAGCTACTGGGGAAGGGCCATTTATTTCCTGCCCCTTTACAGGAGAACTTGTTTTAAAATGTTCCCATTGTTTGGCTCGACCACGCCCCGACACCTAATACTTTGCAGTAATAATAAGCAATAGCACCTAGGCTTTAGGCTGTTCTCTATGTTGGAAGATCCTAAGACAGTCTGTACATTTGGTGAAACACACTCAAGACACCTAATAACTTTCCCAGCACTTAAATCCTCTGAGTTGCAGAACAATAGAGGCTTAGCAGACATCAAAGCTGCCACAAAGCATTAAACTCACATAGCAAAATCGGACAGAATTACCATGACTCTACCTGGCTTGTAAAGAGTTATTGATGTTGAAAAAGTTAAAAGTTGCATTTATTTCCTCATTACTTCAATAAATTGGGCACCTATTGCTATTTTGTAAGAAGACACAAAATCTCCGGAGAATAAGTAATATGAGAATACTTACTATGGAGTCAAAAAAGCCAATCCCAAATTTTCATTTTCCATACAACTCCACTGTATGGGGTTGCTAAACATCAGGATTAATAACGGCTTCTCTGTTCTACTCTGGCTCTGAACATCCCCTGCTGAAGATTTTGTGTTGTGAAAAATTAACTGGAGCAGGGACAAAAGCTTTCCTTTCTGCCCACCAAGTAGCTTAATGAGGGTGGCTGGATTCTCTTGCCTGTATAGCAAACACCTCATTATTTGTACAAAATAACAGATCCCCACCAGAAGAAGCCTTCCCATTCCAGAGTGCTCCTTGTGGCTCATCTCCTGCCCCTGCCAGGGGGAGCAACAGGAGCTCCATAGTCCCTGGAAGCACAGGCTAACCCCTGGATTTTCACTCGATGTACCCATACTGTGAAAAATGCTGGGGGTGGGGTGGGGTGGGTCATTTAGACCCCCTGTGCACTGTTAACAGCAGGGCCTTCTAAGTGAGTTAAACAAGGTTTCATATCCTGCTGCATGCTCTTGAAGTAGTCTCCTCCAAAGACACCATTGCTGTTAGAACCACCAGCTTCCCATCCCCGTTGTTGGTGAACAAAGTATCTGTATAGAACTGTGATCTATTCCAAATACAGAACCATCCAGGCTTCAAAAGCAGCACAGATCATTGAGTAAGCCGCTGGCAGCAGGTGCCCTGCAGGCCACAGAAGAATGTTGGGTGGGGGCAAACAAGCAATTACAGTTCCAGCCTGAGTTAAGGTGCTCTACTGAACCAGCAGATTACCAGCCAGCGACATGAGCAAGGCCCAGAGAGCTCACAGCACTAATTGGTAGGATTTCAAGTGCACTACAGCTCTGCTCTGCAGGACTTCCTGGGCACTCTGATGGAATTAATTTCATCCTAATGCCTCACTGTTAATATTATGTATCCTCCTCCTCCAAATATAGCATTTCAAATAATTAAAGCCAGGTTAATTACTCTGTCAGCCACTGGGAACACTTACAATGCCACCACATGTGGCAAAGGAACCACATGCAGCTAAAGAACCTCATACTGTTTCCCATGTGTCTGGACGGGGAAAAGAAACCCCACCCTCTTCTGCATTTTAATAAATAACACTAACTAAAGCATGGATGCTATGTGTGAGATTTGATGGGGTATCTGGTAAGAGATTTGAAAACCAAAGTTAAAAGTGCTCACAATGAAGCAGGCCAGCCGAAGGCTCAGGAACTATTTGTCTTTTAGGGGGTTACTTGCAATCATCTGGCGTTGCCAACAGAGAGCTGAACTTCCTTAACCCAGCCCTGTGAAGGGCAAGGGAGAAATACAGCTGCTGGCTACAGAGGCCATAACACCAGGAAGGCAGAATTCAAACTGAAGACAATTCATTGTAAGAGCAAATAGTATGGATTTACCAAATACACTTGTAAGCTGGAAATCAGGATGTCCCCAGCCAGCAGAGCCATCACGTGTTTAAACAGCCCTCCACAAAACACCAGCTTTACAGATGAAGCAATGCCAGTCAGTGAAGTGAATACAAGAGCAGCTAGAAGTGACAGTAGGGAAGCTTTCTTTCACAGCCTCAGATATCCTTCTAGTCTTACTTCTAAGTTCTTAAGTACTCCGTATGTCCCAGGAGACTTACTGGGACATTTTTCACATACTCACCTCCCCCAGACACCGGTGCCTCAGAGCTCAAGCATTTAACAACAGGGAAACAGTTCACCCTCTAGGCTTTTGATCTACCCATCATCTAAACCAGAGAGATGAAAGCATTTCAGCTCTCTAGGAAGCACAGCTACTACTTCCTTAGGATTTCTACAGATAAAATACCCGGAACTACACAAAAAATTTCAAAGTCACAGTAAGCACTCTGTAAGGCTGGAGAGGTACATAGTGCAAGATCTCTTGCACCCAAAGAAACAAGTAGTCCATATTTTCTCTGATTTCCTCTATAGCTTGGGCAATTCAGCAGTCCATGCTTTCATTTGCTGCTGTCAGTTCAGACAGCGTTTGTCCCCAAGTTCATAAATGTTACCAAAGTGAGTTTCCAACAGAAGTCTGCTTGGATGTTTAACTAGCAATCTAAAATTAATCCTTGTCCCTCTTTCCCTGTCCATCACATCATTCACAAGCTTGTTTGCACCGTCACTTTCAGGGAGCCTTAGTAAAGTCTGGGAACAGCCATCTTCCACTGCTAGCATTACAAATGGGATGAACATGTCTCCTTGGACTGAGCCACTCACCCAAAGTAGCAAACTGCACCTTTTACTCTTTCCTTGCTGGTCAAAACTCGTGTTTTCAGAAACCACAGAATGGATCAACAGTTCAAATCAAAGAATAAAAAGCACCTTTTAAAATTCTGCACTCTTGTGCAGAATAACAGAATTATTTATGAAGCCCAGTAATACACAGTTTGTTCCCCAACTCCATCATGCCACTTTCAGGGGTTGTTTCCTGGGAGCTGGGGTGGGTATATAGCACATTGCTGTTTGTTGGTTTTTTTTTTTAACTAGACTTGGCACACACAAAGTACATCAGTCTTTATTCTGACAAATAGCGAGCCCTGTCCTTTTCCACTCATAACCTTTGGACTTCCTTTTCCATAAACCCTGAATCTGGGTGTTCCAGGGACTCTGAGAGCAAAATCAACCTGTGACTTAACCTAAACCAGATTATATCCAAGTTCTCCCAGTAGGGAAGGACATGTGCAGGCCAGCAGAATTCACTGTATCAGGCTGTTTTGCCTTTCAAGTACCTCCATCTTCCAGATCTGAACACAATTATGAGGCAGATTCAGGGATAGTACTGTGAAAGATGATTTTATTTCATCATGATGTGAAAGATGGTACAAGGAGTTTAATATGCCCACAAGTTAGAGACAGGTTCCTGAACTCTAGGAAAAGTTGTGTAAAATGTCTAAGTTACAAATTAATTATCCAAGATGTGTGATAAAGGTAAAAGACCAGTTATACTCTTCAATACATATATTTACTAGAAGCTATCCTTGTTATGAAGCTACATGTTACAATAAGCCAAGCTACGTGATCACTTGCTAAAGTGATCCTGTCCTTACAACAGAATTATGAAGAAATGGGGGCAATAAATGACAGAGTTGCTCCTTTTTCTATCCACAATTTATTTATTTTTATTGTTTTGAAAGACAATATTTTAGCTGGAGCAGAACTCCGGAGATATTTAAGTAATATTAAACGCACTGTAAGAGACCAAGCTTGTAGTGCAGCTGCACCTACCACAACTGCTGGTTTGTTGATAACCTTTGATTCATTACCATGGCAGCAAAGAGTGAACCATGCCCCTGCAGAGTGGCAAGTAAACCACAAACCCACAGTGTGACCAAACACACAAAGAAAATTTTCCCTTTATAAGAGGGAAAAACATTTTTATCAATGTTGCAGTTTAGTGACCACTACCCATCAAAACTATTATGCACACGTGTATCAAACCAAGTGTTCAGCAGGATTCAGTTCCTCAGTTACAGAAGCTCAAGTTGAGCCATACATTAAAAAATGCAGGAACTGGGAAAGCACACAGCAAGTGTTGGCCTCTGAAGGAAAACATCTGGGTTCCCTGGTGAACCCCACCTTGCAGCAGTGTGCCCTGGCCAGCAAGCCAAGGGAAAAGTTTTGCCAGTTCCACTCTCTGTTTGTGAAGCCCCTTGTGGAGCACTCTGTCTACCTCGGCCCTTCAAATACAATACAGGAATTGGCAAGTCTCTTGTAGTGACTATGGGTGACAAAAAATCCCAGACTTCCAAAATGAAGCAAGAGTACAGCTGACGCTAAAGTAGGACACTTTTTTTTCAGAGAACCTTCTCATTTGTAAATTCACACCATCAGTTCAGTCTCCGGAGGCTATTCTGGCACCATATATAGTTCTATCTGAGAAAATCATCCCACCAGTTTCTCCTGTGTTCACTAAGATGATCATCATTATATTTTAAGCAATTCCTTAAGCACTCAGGGCATCTTCAGTCACTTGGAACTGCAAGCAACTGCAAAAGCAGTAGTGCTTTAATTGCACTCACACTCCATATGGTTTAGCTTCAAAGGCCCAGGAGCAGCCTGCCAGGGCTGACAGCTCATCCTGGCGTGCAGCAGGGACGTGTGGGGTGCACGGGGCGCATTCAGCGTGGCTCACACTGGTGACACACTAACCGAAATCAGCCGCTGAGCCATCGGCTTCAGAGACACTGCGCTGTCTCACAGCTTCTGTACCTGTGACAGACCACACCACACAGAGGCACAGAGTCCCTGGCAGTACCATTTGCAGCTGCTGAAGGTGTCTCATCCTGATGTAAAAGGATTTTCTTTCCTCAGTTCACTCTTGCATCCCAAGGTGCACTCACACAAATGGGGAGCAGTGGCATTATCAACAAATACGCAATTAAAGGGAGATCTGGCTAGACTGTAACTTTCATTTACCAGAAAAAAACCCATGGAAAATTTCAGAAGAAAAAAAAATCTTAATTATTAGGAAATATTATAGCTGAATAAATTTCTGAGACACAGCTATTAGGGGCAAAGACATGAGTGATGGGGGATACCGATGAAGAACACAAACTTGATACAGCACAGAGATAAACCTAAAACTTACTCCTGTTGCAGGACATTTTTTTCCTGGTAATCTGATATGCAGAATTTGCAGAAAACCGCAAAATGCAACTAGGTTTCACTTCACGATAAAATCATGCATCTTCAGTTTTCACAAAGGCTGAAAGGAAGCCAAGGTTCTCTTGAAAAATTTCAACATCAGCTCAAATTAGAATTTCATCTATGTTTTTTCCAAGGTTTGTAATTTGGGAAACAAAGATGTGTTTCAGTTTCGTCTAAGCAACTTCACTGTACATACGGTGTTCTCTCAAATAGGAAAAATCAGGAAAAAGCTACGTTTCAAAAGAGAAAATTCACTTGAAGGGGTACAGCAGCACTGCATCATGAGGGTCACATCATTTTATATTCCTCTGTATCTTCCAGCTGACTGCACAAATGTTAAGCTGCTCAATAATTACACCAGGCAATCACAGACCTAATGAGGGCAGCAGCACTGACCACCTACCTGGCAGTAACCACCAGCTTTCTTTGGAACCGCCTGTACAGGCCTAAGGGGAAGCACAATCACTTTGTCCTGACATTTATTGTTTTAATTGAAGATACATAAAACCTATTATAGGCAGCCCCATGTGTTCACTGAACATATTTTGTGAACAAGAAGCATTTCAGTAACAGCAAAGCAATTCATAGAGGGAAACACACAAAGGTACCTTTGATATTTTATGTCTAAACAAAAGACTTCGGTTTGGGCACTCACCCAAGGCAGGGGAGAGCCAAACAGCAGGACAAGCAGCACACCTGTATTAATGTACCAGAGTACATTCTGGCTCAGAGTTAAATACATTTTACACTTAGGTTGAACTCCATCTTTATCCCTTCACCAGCTGACTTCAAATGGTGACTTTTGGGAATTTCAGCCTTATGGAAGAGCTGGCCCTGCTAGCCTGAGTCTGTGTAAATATCCAAAATGTTTCAGTCTTCTGCATTTACAAAACCAGTGTGTGCTTATCCTGGTATTAGAGTCAAACATGCATGAAAAAAAAAATCTGAGACACAACATTATTCTTTTACTTTATTTATAGGAACATTCGGTTTTGAAGACGGTTATTTGACAGTTTTCAAAGTATTCAAGAATATTTCTAATGAAGAGAGCCTGATTGTATTTTAATTATTTCCTGTTGCTAATCAGGGTGGGATACAAGCTCTTAATAAAACGGAAGCTGTCTTGAGATAGGGTGAGTGCTATCCAGATGCACAGTAGTCCTCAACAATCACTATTCCCTCCAGCCTTATTTGTTTAGTGCTCCAGTAAACAAGTGGGACTTCAGTGGCAGCCCTTAAAATGGTCTTTTGGCACTTGGGTGGTAGCATATACCAGCATCCAGTTTGGTAATTTTTTTTTGATGTGGGTTCCCCCCCTTTTTTTCAGTTTCACCTTCAAAAATGTCAGGTGTGTCAGTAAGTCTAAATTAACTGTAAATCTAAATAACACGTGCTAAATGCACAGACTTACAGAAAATACAAAGCTCAGTAAAAAGACTTCATATTCCGAGTCACAAAGGGAAGGGGACAGGTTAAAAAAAAAGCCCTAAATAGAGGGGTTTTGTTTAGAACTTGATAATTATGTCAGTCAAGCATGGGCAACAATGACCTGATCTTTCAAAATTAAATTTCCATTTCCCAGTAAACAAAGCAATGCTTAGTTAAATGCAGAGGAGCAGCAAGCCTATCTTTGTAAGAGGAAACAGTAAATAGGCTTCAGAAGAAATATGAAAACTACTTAGATTTCCTAGAGGATTCCAAAATTCCAGTTATAAAAGCCAGCAAACATTTGCTGTTGGAGTGTGCTATTATTGATACAATTAAACTTGTAAGAAATGCCAAGATGGAGTTTGTGACAGGGAACAGACGGTTTCCTGAACCGCATCAATCAACATGCATCTCGTCATATACATATTGCGTGTAGGAAGTTTACAAGAATTTTCTTCTGCTTATTTCCCATAATCTTAAAAAAAAAAAAATGTATTACTGTGTGGCATCAATGGATGCTATGAAATATTTTTATTTGCATTAGCAGCAACTAGGCCAACTGGAGTCAGGGCAAGTTCAATGTAATTTAAAAACCTTTCCTCCCAGTTTTTGGCAAGATTTGGCATCTCTATAGCTCAGCACATAATGGTGGGTGCCCAGCTTGCCTGACTTTTGTCTAAACTGTTGGTAAGCTCCCATATAAACTGCTTAAGCATAGCCCTTAATGTGCTCGTTTCAGATTGAAGTTTACTTGCATATCACCTCAGCGGGGTTTTTTCCCCTCTTTACTGAATGTCTACTCAGGAACCAGAAGACATGAATTGTATGTGATTAAATTAAGATGGCATCTGCCTATGAACATTGTGCTGTGAGCTGTAATCAAACATTTTAACAGCAGAAAAAAAGCACTACCACCTCTATGACTCTGTGTGGTTTCCTAAGGAAGCTCTTCCTTTTAATACATGTCAGGACTGTTTCAGACAGTACTTGTCAAATGGTGCTGGAGTGGGTCCAAAGAGGCTCCAAACATTTCAGGGCATCCATTAGCCTGCTACTACATAATCATACCGTGGTCTGCCACAGTTTTTTTAAATCACCAACTCAGAAGCTCACCAACATCAGTTCCTTTAACTCTAGGACATTAGGAATTAAAAAAAAAAAATCCCAAAATATTGCTAAAAGTGTCAGCAGAGGGGATGGGGTGGGGCAAGGGGAGGCAGAAAGCAGTCCAGAGTTAAATCCAACTGCTGATGTCAAGAGAAGCTGAATTGCAGCAGAAGCCCTTCTGCCGAGGGTCCCAGGCAGCCTCAGACGGGGACAGCGCGAGGGAAAGCCAAAGGTGCAGTGAGCACCTGCAGCATTCAGGTTTCTCCATCGTGCATCCCCTGGCTTTGTCTTTAGACACAAAAGGCTGACGGCTTTTCCAAGCAAAGGCTTGCAAAGTTCTGAATCGTCTTCGGGTATTCTTGCAAGAGGAAGACTTACCTGAAAGCTGAAGCTTCCATTACAGGAGAAGCCAATGCCAGTACTTGCTGTGGCTATTCAGTTGAAGTTGTTTTCTACTTTCCACTGACACTTTGTATTCTGGGGTCTTGACAGCAGCTTCTTCCACACCCCCTCACCCCCCAGCATTCTTTAAAGAATAGATTTTCTTAGTTAATTAAAAAAGACTGAATTATTTCCCAGTACTGTAACTCAAAACTACTTACTGTATAATCAATGCTTTTAGATACAAGTATCCACTGGGCATTTTATTTCACATAGATACCCATGGGGTCAATTACACTTGCTGTGCAAATCATGCACTTGAGTGTGATCAGTGACACTAGAAATTCAATTATCTTTGGCTTTCTAGATGAATCTTTGGATGGACTAGGGCACAGCTATGTGGCTAATTAGTCTGTATACAGATCCCATGTTAAGCAGATGGTGAAACTTGGATGTGATTTCATAGTAACACGTTTTGAAAGTGGCAATTCTACATCTCTCACTTTGTCTCCAAACTGGCTTTGGGATAACCTACTATAACCTGCAACAGTCATCTAAGTAGCATCAACATTCAAATTAACCACATTCTTCCTGCTACTAGGACACATCCGAAACTGAGGGGCTTTCTAGACAGTGGTTATCTTTGGTTCGTTTAAAATTGTTTCAGAAAACGGAGAGTCACTGCTTTGACAGAGGACAATATTTTTCTGTTTGTTTGCTGATTTGTAGCCCTACTATTATATTATTATTGTACTATACCTTATTATGCTTTATTATCACCACCTATCCTGCCTCAAGAAGGCAATAGGCAAGTAGTCTAAATATCACCTTCTTGTAGAAGTAGGAACTGTTTCTTCCAAGCTCCATTCCATGTTTGCCTTTATTCTTGCTTACTCTACGCCACGTATCACCTGAAAGTCAGGTGATTTAACCATCTGCAATGCCACATCATCTTCATTTGTCCAGCTATAACGAGAACAGCTGATGTTAACAAGTTTCCCATTTTCCACTCTGAAAATTTCTCTGAGTTAAACATAGACACACCACATCCCTCAAGCTGTTATAGAACATGAAAGAGGAGAAAAAGAACTCAGCAACACTGAATCTCAACCATTTCCATACAGAGTTGAAAATTAACTAACACCGTCCCAAGAAGCCAGAGCAGAAAGGTAAGAGACAAATATGGAACAAAACAGAACTTACTCTCCATCTTACAACTGCATTAGGTATTTTCTTGTTAATAAAGCCCTAAACGAGGTGTATTAGTAAGAAATAACTTTGCCAAGAATGTAAAAATGGAAATCCTAGGGAAGAGACTGCTACCTCTCCCAGCTAGAAAAAAGCGAGATATGAGATGACTGAACAAAGAAAAACGCTAAGGATGTAGAAGGAGCAAAGGTATACGGACGGGATAGGAGACAGACAGCTTGCTGAGTTAACAGAAACAAGTAGGCATTTTTAAGATGCCCGACAACTTTTCAATGTGAAATACTTTCATTACTAATCCTCAATGGAACTGAATGAAACACACTGTAAAAAGCTCCCTTTTAAAGAACAGAAGCAAGACGGAGAACTTGCAAGTTCTGGTTTATACCACTGAGTATACAAAGTCAGAGGACACCAAGGGCTTTGCTGGCTGATCAAAAAATCCCCCAGTGAGAGATTCCAGAAAACCGTAATTCTGGCCACACCAATTCTAGAAAATTAGAGACCACTGAATTTTGTTATATGCAGTAGATACATCTGTGCCATATGACTTAAGGTGTGAAGTCCACCCAAGAAGAATTCAGGGTAGGGGGAAGTATAAAGCAGATGGCTTGACTTTTTAGTTAAACATAGTGGGACTTTTAAGAACCAATCTTTTAGCAGTCAATTTTAAAACTTCTTGAAGAACCAACACAAAACACATCCAAACAGGTGAGATGTTTTGCCTTGCCCAATACTTGTTTTTTTTGCTACTAATGCAGGGCCATTAGCAGTATTTATGGCCACAGGAAATCCATCCAGGTGAAAGTAAGCAACACACTGAGATGTCACAAGCATTACTCACAAAGCACTGTACTCTGAAACAGTGTGTTCCTTTCTCTGGCCACCTTAAGCCTTTTGTCCATTTGCTTGGCCTAGCTGGATAAACCAATCTACATTTGATGCTATCCATCAATCTGAATTTTAAAGCTAATACAAAGACATTTTATTTGCCCATAGCCCTTTCTCTCTTAGCTCTCAATTCACATCAAAGAAGCAACAACCTTTGTTAGTTGTGGGATTAAAGTCAGGCTCCATCAGTTTTTATGCTTAATAGGAGCAGTCACATCAGTCTGGTCTTAAAAGAGCCAGGTTAGTCAAACATAAGACAGAAATCCAAATGCTCCGTTTTATCTACCATACTTGACAAGGAATTAAGCTTTTGCCACAAACAGAGCCTGAAAGCAATTATTCCCAAATTATGATGGCAGTTCAGAAAAGTTATTTATATCTCTGAATTCTTTTTCTTGTGAGTACAAAACACTATGGTGACAGTAGAGACCACACTTGGACAGGTGTCTGTCTCTCCCCTGACCAGCCAGAAGGCAGGGCTGAAACATCTTTTGTGGGTACACTGCTGCATTGCACACAACCTCCTACTGCATACAGCCAATACATCAGCAGGGAAAGTGTCATTTTCTGGAGTTTGTTATAAACTGAACTGGGTAAACAATACTGACCCAAAATATTTTGCTGTCAAGGAATGGAGCTGTTCAAGCACAGAGTATCTGAAGTCATACAGAGGACTATAAGACTTCTTAATAGGACAGGCAAGATGAAGTGTCAGGGAAACTGAACCTGCAGGCACACCTTCCTAGGAACAGGATCTAATGCAGCAACACCATTAGAAGTAATAATTCAGAGATCCAAGACAGTAATTAAAAAATAAAATCTAACATTGGGAACAGGACCAGAAAAAAAAAAAGACAGTGGAATCTCTTACAGCATATCTTAAACTTACTCCTCTGACAATCAGTATTAAAGAACTTATTTTCCATAAATGTCTGTTAGATAATAAGTCTAATTTAACCTAGTACATTTTAGATATAATAAATCTGTGGCTAAACTCAGTCAAATTGAAATGATGTTTTAATATATTTAGCATACTCTATGCATTCTGTGTGCAGCCCTGCACAGAAATTCAAATTTATCTCAGTTGATGAGAAACCTGGAGTCTACTTGATTTCCAACTTGGTCTCAAAATAGTGAGGTAAATTCTGATTTACAGTCTTTATTACTAGTCCCACAAAGGTAGAGGAGTCACAGTTTGACTTCTGGGCTTTTAAAGACAATTTATTTTCTAGTGACAACTGAAGGATCCAGAGTTAGATATAGCATAAAATCAACTCAAGTAAGATCACAAAACAAGTACAGAAAAAATTTCCCTGAGGGGTTGTCAAGATTCACAATGTATTTTTTGTGCATTTTCATTCAGTGTAATTCAGCTAAAGGTATAAAGCTATTCACCAAGAAGAATGCCATACCTTTCAATAAATGCAGAAATATCACATCTTTACCTTCTGTCAGAAGGTCAAACCCAGTCTCCCAATATTCTGGACACGTCACACAGGTGGACAAAAAAACCCCAGGCCACCTCCCACAGGGCAATCAAGCAGCTAACTACCACAGACATTTTTTTTTCACCTGGAGCTTTACCTGTCCTCGTCAGCAACCTCTGAAGTGACCCAAGTTGTCAAAACAATTTCGTCTGCTCTGCAACTACTTGTTGGTCCAGCACTCACTCACCCTTCACAAAACACAGTGGTTCAGATAGAGTAGTTTCAGGACTGTAGCACTAAAAAGTTACTGTAATACATTTTAATCACCTAGACAACAACATAGAACCTGAACTTGGGTCCCTCAGAGGAGGAAAAAGCAGTAACGTTGCCAGAAAGAAGGCAAAATTAACAACTCTGAACGTGAAAACCCTCCCTCCACTCTTCATGAATTATCACACCTTTTTATTGGGCTTTCCTTGAGCTGGATACACAATACATTAGATCATTTGTGACTGAACAGTGGTAGTCCTTTAATAATATCTCGTTAAGTGTCCTTTCCTTTAGTAGTACAATTTCTTCGTTTTCATTTGTATTGTATCCATGATGATTTTGGACATACTCCAAACATTAAATCTTATGCTTTTTATGATTAGACTACCTTGTAGAATTTAAAGACACTTGGCAGAGGACAGTTTACATTTATCAATGCTAGAAATGTGAATTACTAATTTCCCCTCCTTCCCCACCTCCCTCACCCAAGTGCTGGATTTTCACACAGTACTATATGCTTCCTGTTATGTAAGATGAATGTTGAAAGGATTTCACCATACAACACCACAATACTCCAAAGTGGTCCTGTTAGGTAAAAACCACATACTGTGCATATACAATCACAGAAGAAATATATTACCCAAAAAGTGGATGCATTTTTCCATACCTTAAGCAATCTTAAATCTAAACAACAGAAGAAAATTTTATATTTTGAATGTTTTTATTGCAATCAAAATACAAATACAGGCATTTGAAAATGTACAAAAATAAAAATGGACGTTTTCTACATCTTAAAAAAGCAGATCAAACTTACTTCTATATGTACAATCCTTCCAGTGAGAAATCCTAATCAGCAGACATTTTTTCTGTTCTCTTCTGAGCATTCTACACCAAATCCCCTCCCCCAAAATCCAGCCACACTTAAAACTAAAAGCAACATTTCAAAAACCTAATACACTAAATGTCCCTGAACAGATTACAAACAAACCATTTCTCACAGGTAATAAACCTGTAGGTGATAATGTATTTCCCTAATGACTTTAGGGCAAACTACATCCTGATGGGTAGTTTGCAAATCAACCTTTCTGTAGTTTGTTGATATGCTACTTGGACAACAAAGTTGGATTACATTTTTCTTTTTTAAGCTATTTTTACAAATTATAAAAACAATTATAGCTTTGTTGATAGCATTCTTCCTTCCTCCCTCTTTCCCCAAAGCTTTAACCCTTCAAAAAAAATAAAGTATCTGCAAATAGAATAAAAAGCAGTAGAAGAGGTCTGAAGCCAAAGTAATTGTGTTTTGCATCATCTGCCAACATAAAAGGGACTGATCACCTGCTCAATACCACATTGTAGTAATGAATGCAGAGGAAGCATTGCCACAGCAACAGTTTTCAACCACTCTATAATGTATATTCAAATATTTTTGGTATCGAGTTTTGCTCAGTAATATTGATCAAAATATCTTAAGCAGCATAGTTCATCTCAATGTTCTGTCATTTGTTTGGCCAAGACACTGTTTTCTTTCAATGTTCTGACAGATGATGCTTTTTGGAGCTGCAGTAATGTAAGGATGGGTGAGGCAATGCTCATGTAAAGAGGTAGCCACTTAATGAACATTATGGAAAAACGTTTTTGGGGGACACAAGCCCTTCTTTAGGTCTCAAATACAGCAGGAAACTTCAAAATTGAAACCAGTTGCTCAATTTACAGGAATGTGCCCAGTTCCTCAGAGAAAAGCAAGGCAACAGTGCTTCAAAGACATCTCCCAAGAAACAGGTTCTCTCCACCCTTTTTCTTTGCTGTTCCTTCAGTTGTCAGCTTCAACCACATCATTTAACAGAAAGCTGCTTAGCAAGAGAACAGCTAATACCTACTTTTAGAGTGTCCAGAACACAGACCCCCAAGCCATAATCTTCTAGCTGCTACCTGTAACAAGCTAGAAGCATTTAGTTTACCTGGCCCTACTGTAGACTGGGATGTCATTAACTTGTGCTGTGATGGAGATGAATGCAGGTTGAATACAGGTTTAACAGTGGCCTCTGCCTGCAGCACACTTACCTATGCTAGCTTTCAGTTCTGCTGCTTCTACAGCTTGACTCTTACCTCTAAAAAAATCCAAACATCTGCAGAGAAACATACTAATATCCCAGAAGTAATGTTCAGTTCTGTACAACAGCTAGTTCAGCATGACACAGCCATTCTTAACATTTCGTACTTCAGGTCAGCTGACCAAAAATCATCATTCTGTACTTAAGTGCACACATAATTAGAGAATACACAAGTCTGTTAAGTTTCTCCAGCAAATTTTAGACACAACTCACTTTTCTGCTGTCTTAAAATATTTTAAGATTGTCCTGTGAGCTCATTTCAGCACTAACACATTATATACATATTTTTTACTTGCTAAATATTTACTTTTTAGTCCACAGGAAAACTTATTTTTCTAGAAAGATCCTGAGCACATTTTTTAACCATCACCACAGACACACAAAGATTCCTGTGGGTAACATCAGGACATTCCCCAGTTACTTCACACTAGTGGTTAAGATTAAAGGACAGTGCCGACAAGCATTTGAAGTTGACTGAAGCTTTTCTTTTCTTGCTAAGACATAAGAACACATCACAGGCAGTTTTGTGGCAAACTGAGAAAAAAACAAGGCATGTATTTATTACCAAGGAAAATAAACTCTTTAAAAGAGCATTAAAAATAGGAGTCATACTTGGGAAAACAGCTAAATAGCAGTTTAAGGGTAAGATGTAGCTTCACAAGACACTTACAGAAAGTTCCGTCTGCCTAGTCACCTACCTCCTTCAACTAAGTTTCATATAGCCCTAACTGTACAACCAAACCCAGCAACAAGCAGAATCAACAGACAATAAAAAGCTTTTGATGTAAAGGCAATTGCTTCACTTTTAACAAGGTGGGAAGACAAACAGTGTAGTTTATGGAACAGCCAGTGAGTATTTGAGAGGTAGTCTAGTTGTTCATTTGACTGAGAGAGGTAGAGCTAGTTGAGAAATCAATAGCTAAGGCCAGTGAAAATCATAATTATCCCAAGTTTTCTAAGATGGAAAAAAATGCCTCAGCCTGAGACTGCTAATGTCACAAGGGATTCAGTTGTCTTGCTCATATTTATTCACTTTTACACAGGTAAGGTTATTGTAAAACATCCAGAGAGAATGTTCTCAGGGACAGCCAGTGAAAAAGCTTAACTACATTTTGGCATGTGCCGACCAGTTAATATATGTTATACATCTTATGACTGTGAAGGTTAATAAAGCTACGTGGCTCTTCTCTTTGGGCAGGTCGATATCACTACAAAAACAGACATACCAAAGACTAGAGGCAAGTTAAGTCTCAAACTCCATATGGTTTACCTATATAAAATTCTCCATACAATTTCTTCACACATGAAAAAAAAACCCCAATTATTTTAGAGATGAAAGTCAACAATACGTGGAGGTCATACAGTCAACAGGCAATAAAACCTTTGTTAAAGACATCTGGGTACAGAATCATACATAATGCTCCCTTGGATTGATGTAGACTCCTCCAGGTCCTGACTCTTGTGGGTATCTGTTGCTCCAATTTTTGTAGTAAGTTTGCTGATAAACAGGATACATAGGCTGAAGACCCTCTTGTTCCTGTGGCTCTTCAGCCTCACAAGTAAGTTGCCTTCCATTCACAGCTTTCTAAACACACACAAGGAGTAGTAAATTTCATAGTTCATGTGTAGAGCCTGCAATTCCTATTCTTGGTAAAGCTTTAAGCAAAATCAAAGACACATGATTTCCACAACAATCCTATGAATAAAGACATAGGAACTTAAAAATTCCACTAACAGAGTGTTAACCTCAAATGGTTGTTTCAAAGGAAGCTGGACTTTTAAAGCTCAATAAATCTAAAGAGCAAATCACCAACTACAAAAATGTCTGTCAACACTCCTCTACTTTATGTTACTCACCAAAAAATGAAAGCTGGAATGTTTAAGTATTTAAATTAGTCAGCAAAACTACTATAGGATATTAAAATGGTACTGCCACTTTCCACTTAACCCACATATCCAACAGTTATTGACCAGGATGGACAAATACTTTTTTGTTCTTGAAAAACACTGTAAGCTTATAAGACTAAATCAAAACTTCAATCAGGAATTCAAGCCATCTTATTATTTACCATGTGCTGCAAGTTTCCAGCATCTTTCTCTCTGTACTGGCTCTGCAAAGCAAAATGTTCTTTCTGAAAGAAGAAAAGTTACAGGGGAAACAAGTCAAGATTCAACACTGAAGAACAGGTTTAGTTAATACAAAAAACACCAGTCATCCCAAAATACACTCTTCCTTAGGAAGTGTCTTAACTCACTATCATTCAGAATTCTTCTTACAATCCAATGGCTGGTGGAAAAAAGATGAGTATTAGTCAGGGTCACCCGTCCCAGCTGTGTTCCCTCTCCCAGTATCTCATCTCCCTCCCATTCTCCTGTGCACACCCCAAGCCCATCTGCTGGCAGGGCAGTACACGAAGCAGAACAGGTCCTGATGCTGTACAGCAATAAAAAACACCCGAGTTATCAACACTGTTTGCAGCACAAATGCCAAACGCGGCCCCATACCAGCTACTGCAAAGAAAATTAGCTCCACCCCAGCCAAACCACCCACTGTAGGAGATGAGGTTCAAGATCATCTAAGGAATCTAGAGGTGAACAAGTTCATGGGACCTGATAACACATTTGCAGGCTCTGAAGACACTTTCAGAGGAAGCGACTAAGCCACTATCCATCCTATTTTAGAAGTAATGGCAGGCAAGTGAAGTTCCTACTGGCTGGGAAAGGGGAAATAAGACCCCCACTTCTACAGATGGAAGTAAAGATGACCTGGGGAACTACAGCTCAGTCACACTTCAGTGCCAAGCAAGATGAAGGAGCAGATTCTCCTGGAAACTGTGCTAAGGCATATGGAAAATAAGGAGGTGGTTGGTGACTGTCAACATGGTTTCACTGAGGGCAAATTGAGCCTGACAAATTTAGTGGCTGTCTATGACAAGATCATAATGTTGAAAGGAGAGCAACTGATGTCACCTACCTGAACTTGTGCAAAGCATTTGATACTGTCTCACATTACATCCTTGTCTCTAAACTGAGGAGACATGGATTTGGTGGGTGGACCACTCAGTGGATAAAAAATAGACTGGATGGTCACACTCAAAAAGATGGCATCAGTGGCTTGATGCCCAAGCAAAGACCAGTGACAAATGTCATTCCTCAGGGGTCCATATCAGGAGCAGTGCTGTTTAACGTCTTTTTGGGAACGTGGACACCGGGATCAAGGCACACTCAGCAAGTTTGCCAATGACACCAAGCTGTGTGGTGTGGTGACACGCTGGAGGCAAAGGGATACCATCCAGAGGGACCTTGGCAGGCTTGAGAGGTGGCTCTGTGTGAACCTCGTGAAGTTCAACAAGGCCAAGCACAAGGTTCTGCACCTGGGTCAGGGCAATCATAAACAGAAACACAGGCTGAGCAGGGAAGTGACTGAGAGCAGCCCTGAGGAGAAGGACGTGGGAATAGTGGTTGATGAGAAGTCACTTCATACAGAAGCATTGAAATCTCCCTTCTCTCAAATTTATGTCTTCACCATTATGATAGAACAACTTCATTTGTGAAATGGGCTGTTTCCAAACATCCAGTTAATCACCAACTGCCTGAGTTAACAGCCAATCTCAATCACACCAAGCAATGGCATCTAAGAATTATGATTTAGGGTATGGTTTGTGCTGTGGTATCATCACTCCTAATTAAGTTCTTCCTTTATGCCACACTTAGTATAGGGGCACAATAGGCTAAGGCAACATCTTTGCACATCTGTATATATTTTTTGTTTTGCAATTCCTTCTTTTCCCAACAGTCTCACAGTGGCAGCAACAACACAAAGTAGCTAGGTTGCTGGTCTTTGTGCAGAAGTCCCTCCACAACAAGTACTCATGCAGATAGGTAACATTTGCAGCGGTCATCCATCCATCCATATTCTTACCTTCAAAAATTATTTTGAAGAGAACCCAGTCTCAGTAATGTTTCATTCTTTCTTACTTTCTCCTCCTTTCCCTTAACATATTACCCTTCCACATTTGTTTAGTTCAAGTTTTGAGGCAATTTTGAGTTATGTAAGTTTTAATATGATCCCCAAATGCATTGTAAAATTACTTAAAAAATCATATAATAATTCCTACCTTCTCCATTCCTCCAACAGTTATTTTTTACCATCTTCACAGGTCTATTTTTCCAACTTCAGTATGTCAAACTTTTTGTCTTGTAATTCCATTTCAAAGTGTCCTCTCCTGCCCTTAAAGTCACACTGCTTTTGCTTCTCAAGTGCTAAAATGCAATCTGCATTTCTGTGATTTACCACTTAGCAGGCAGCATTGCTCTTTCATACCTGAGCTAAGAGCATGAGTTCACCACACAAGAAGGTAAAACACAAGGGAAACAAAAACAGTCCCATCTCCACCAAAAGCTAATGTTCTTTAAACAAACAAACAAAAAATCTGCTTGCTTGAGAAATTCTACCAACAGTGGATGTGGATATGATTTAGACACACACGGGAAACCAGAACAGCAAATTCCAGTCAGTTCATTTATTCAATTAAAACTGTAAGTCAAAGGAAATCATCTCACACAGCATGAAAAGACAACACCTTTGCTAGATAATGAAATTATACATTTTACAGCCATGGAGCAAGTGACAGAACCAATATCATCAGATACCGTCAAATGAAACTGGTGCTGAGCTACAGAGTCTGCGTCTTCCTGCATGGAAGCAATCTGAGGTTCTGTGCTTGGATTCCTAACAGAAGTTTGCACTGTCTTACCATTATGTTGTGCAGAGTTTCATAAAACCTTGGTTTTACTGTGAGAATTCTCCTTCTCAAACAGTTCTTTAAAAGCCTAAAACCAGTGATCTCACCAGAAACTTCATCTTACATTTTCTGATCCTTTCCAATTTAGAAATTCCATTACTAAGGGATCCACTAACAAAACCAGCTTGTTCTAACCCTTATCTGGTAAATTTTTTTTCCTATTGCAAGATCCTTTATCAATACAGATGATTTTATCTATGCACATTTTGTGCTCCCTTCCATTCAATCTTGTTTGCCTAAACAGTTCTTTGGTCTAAGGCAAATTATAACAATAATGCTTCCTTTTTCATCAAGGAAGAGATATTCCCACCTGTATGAAAAGCATTAGGAAAAGAACTAGAAGAGTGCAAGAGAGCCATAATCTATAAATGAATCATTATACTGGGTTTGAAGGTTCCATAGCTGATGTTTTCAAATTTGATTCAGAAATATCATCATTTGGTAAATGGTGTTTTATGCTTTTAATGGTTCTGAGACAACTTCATCTTTTCCTCTCCCGTTTTGATCACTAATACAAATATTACAGTTAAAGAGCTTTGCCTGGTTAAATAAGTGAGGCATTCTTCCAAGCCGCAAGTCTAAAGTCAGTCTTCTCATGGCCAGACCTACCTACTGGGCTGCATTTCCCATATCCCACTCTTACTCCTGTTTCTACAGAAGAGCCCTGTTAAATTCTGAATCCTTCAACAACTCTGAATGTTGCACTGCATTGTGCAAAACATGTTTTTTCTCTTTCCTTCAGAAGTACCTGTCAAGGTAATAATAACAACTTCAGTTCTTTCACATTGTCAAAGACCGCCCATCTCAAGCATAATTCAGAGGAAATTAAAGCAATTTTTGCTTCTTAGTAATATATTGTTTAAAAGAGTGAAGCTACTCTAATGATTCCAAGGACTGCTGGAATTAGTGCACCCTCTTACACTCTTTTTTAAAATATTATGCAACAGAAAAATTCCTCTTTAAGCCACTGGAATTCTTCCATTGCTCAACTTCTTCCTGATTTACCTCAAAAACTGCATTGCCTAGCAGAGATTCGTCTCTTACCAAGGACATAACCTTCAGGCTGCTCACCACTCTTTCACATTACATGTAATAAATAGTTCTGAGTAACAGAATAGTATTTCCATGACAACGCTTATTAAAAGAATACTCAGACAAAAGCAATAGTGCTGTTGACAAAAGAGTTGACAAAGATGAACCTACAGTCTTCATAGTAAATAAAAAGATAATGTAATTGTTTTCCATAGTATTCCTATGTTTTGGACTTTTGCCTCATCTTTTAGTGCCATAAGTGAACCAGTTTTTCTCAGTTCTGAGGCGATTCACATGAATACATGAATTGGTATCTGCAAATACCAGTTACATAGTACTTGTACATACTGGTACCTCATTATTAACACTAGCATGTAAAGGATAACATATATTTAAAGTAAACTTAAAGCTTCCAGGTCTCAAGAAGTACCCATGAAAGACACTGGCTATCCAGTATTATTACAGGTCTACAACATTTCCCTTCATTTTAATACAGTCACCTACTGACTCAGATATGCATAAAATTAGTTAAATCCTGATTGCTGGGATACAAACTAGAGAACTTCAGCATCATCAGTTGAATCTTGAATACTTTACAAGATCAAAAAAAAGCTACTGTCCATGATTTGAACAGTAACAGTACAGAAGATTGAAAACCTTGCAAGTTGTTTATAACAACTTAACAGAATCAGCCTAAATTGAATCAATCCACTTTCAATTCTAAGTTACTGTGAGTATGCAGAAGACACCATTTAAATTCATTCTTCTTTACTTTGCACCTTTGTGCAGCCTATCACAGGGCTTGTTGGCTTGTTACACCAAAACAATGCAACCAATCACTTCTTGGCTAAAGCCAGTATTTTGACATTTATTTCTGTTAGATAAAATGAAGCTCTTGCCTCAAGCATAACAGATTAGAGGCAGTATCAGCTAGGAAGACAGCCTCCAGCTCCAGTTCTCTTCAGTTCTGGAGTTCCACGGAGGGAAGACGACAGGTACACTAACAGTGTTATGCCAACATCCATTTCCTAAATAAAGCCTAGTTAACACCTAACCTGAAGAGGAATCTTTCTCCTCCCAAAACAACTTAAAACTCTGTTTATCCAACTTGAGGAAAACAACTATTCAATTCAGTCTCTTTACAGTTTTTTCTCTATTTAAAAAATACATTTTCATAAAACATTTAATTAACCATTCCAAAACTACAGTCACCTTCAGCCTAAGTTCTTTAGTACCCATTAACAGAAGCCACAGTAAGCAGAACCTAGAAAGAATTCAAAGACAGCGAAGTTCTGAAGAGGAAAGCAATAAGGTACACATCCTCTTATGTCTACCTCCTTTTTAAGTAGCTCTGTAAAAGACAAATAATTGCATTTCCTAGTGTTGTCATTTTGCCATCTAGCAGCACTACAGAGGCACAAATACCACAACAGACTACATCTTTTGATTCTATAAGCAAGACAATATTTTTCAAATACTTTAAGCAGAAATATTAGCAGAAGAATAATACATAAAAATTGCAATTGTTGAGTACTGTAGCGACAGAAGAAATAGCTAGAATGCCCAACCTGAGCACAGAAAAGCACTGGTTCTTTTGTGTCATCTTTGGTGCTATATCACCTTTAAGGTAAAAAGATGAAAACTTGTTATTCTTTATGCCAACAAAACGTTTTCTACCTTCACAATGTTATAATCATCCGGCTGCTACTAAAAGCAGCAATGGATCTCAGAATATTTCTTGCTTCACTCAGCAACAATACACACAAGTATTACTCGCTGTAACGTTTACAACATAAGGAAAGCTTTTATCAGCAACTGATATTTGGTGAGCTTTAGTAACCATCAATCACAAAGAAAATCTACAAGAGTATTTTCAACGTTATTAAGAACTCCATCAAAATCCTTCTCAAAGGTAGGTGAAGATTTTTTTTCCTCTCTATGAGAAAGGACTTTTATAGGTCCTCAAAGCTGCAAAGATACACCATAGTATAGGAAAAATGATATTTTTTATAAACAAATGGTTGTCTTAATTACCTCAGTGTTATTACTGAGCACATAAGTGGTTAGAATCACATTATTTATGCTGTGTACTGAGGATGGAACAAAAATTTCATTAAAAATAAGTACAATCATTCTTACAAATACTCATAGGTGACTGAAGTTTTCTTCAGTGTAAGCAGAAATCTAAAAAATCTGACTAATTTAACATAAACACACACACACAAGACACTTTAGGGGCCATGGCCAGGATCTATAGTTTTCATTAGCTGACTGGTTTATTATATGAAGTATAATAATCAATGATATTAGCTTAAGCCATCTCTCATGAACAGATCTCTTCTATAATGCCTAGTGCAAGAGAAGCCTGAATTCACCTGAAGTTTCCCAAGCAGTCCAGTCCACGTCAAAACCATGCTGTAAGGAAGAACGTAGCCCTATCCATCCTTGCTCCCCACTTATTCAAACGGTTTCATTTGCTAGAATCAGCTTTCCAGTGTGACTTCTATGAGCCTGTTTGATCAGACTACACCCACACAAACACTAAATGCTGATGAAGAACTTTTTCACCTATTGCTGTCTTGCTTGGACAGCATTACTTTAGATGACAAGAAGCTACCCCTGAAAGCACACTAAAAATTCAAGTACTTATCACCAAATTACTATGGGTCTTTTGTTGCTGGTAAACACAAGAAGAAAAGATAAAATTAGAAGTTACACAATTGCAAGTATTTAAAAGTGATTTAGTCATCTTCAATGAGAATCAAACCCATACTTTGGTAAATTAGCCATGTCAAAGCCCAAATTCCAATACATCCCCACCCCTCATACGTTAATAACTCAAAAGAATGGCAGTTGTTACTAGCAAGGGAGCTGACGATGAGGTCACTTTTTAAGTTTACCAAGCATAATTTTTCCCCCTTATGTATATTCTCTCACCACAGAATTTCAGCTGTAGGTTTTTCTAACTCAAAAGGAGCTGTGTCTGTCAAATGCTGTTAGAAATACAAGATGATCTGTCTACCAGTTTCCTGACCTCTAAGGATGACTTTAACATTACAGATAAGAGATTCAGATATCACATAGGCAGGGAAACAGCTTGGTTGTGAAACAATTGAAAGGCTCCATATATTACCAGGAAAGCAAAATCAGACTACATTAACATAATAAAGCAAAGTTAACACTTTGCTTAAATCAATTTAAGATGCATATAAACACTTACTCACCTGAAGCATAGCTTCTTTCTGTGGTACTGAGAATGTTCTCTCCTCAAAGGAGGCTGGTTTGTGAGTGGGTGGAAGATCAATCCTGTAGTAAAGAAAGAATGAAATATGACACATCATGTTTGTGAAGTCCAATTGAATGGTCAGGTATTAACTGCCAAATCACCCAACACTCAGTACTCAGGGACAATCACCTTTCAGTCAGCAATGACTCAGATAGGATATATTGTAATGGAACCACTGGCTATCATTCCACCACACACTTTTTGTAGAAAAGCACCACCTATCATTCGTTATTTATTCCATACTGTGTTAAGCAGACTGAACTTCCCTCCATACACTCCAACTAAGGAGGATTAGAGACTACTGGTACCTATCAGTTTCTAAGTTATGACATACAGCTTGAACATTTTTAACTATAGCCTTTCCTTAAAAAGCCTTTGAGAAAGCCTTACTATCAATTCTTACATGCAAGACTTTTTCTATTGTAACTTTCTCAGTGAAAGCAAATGGTTATAAAAGAATTCAAATGTTTAAGACCATTCATATAAATATGCTTCAGATACAGAATTTAAGAGAAACAAACAAGAAATCAGCATTTCTAACCATGTTAGAAATTGCTCAAAAGAAGACTCTTGACTTGTCTTGCTAGCTCAATGCAAATGAGGAAACTTATTTTATGCTAAAAGCTCTAAGGTATTTTACTCTACTTCTCATTAACTACATGTACAGACACGAGCAACATTTTCATTTCTCATTCAGATTAAGTGTTAACTGCATATGAGATGTGAGAAGACTCATATTTACAGCTATTCAAAGTCCTTGTCACTTTTTTATGCATGTTCCAAACAGGATCTAAGCATCATCCACTTTAACTGACAAAATCTTTTCAGACTTTGTTTCTTTTTTATTTGATCACATTGGATGCTGAATAAAGTAAACTGCGTGTCTGTGCCAGAGACTTGAAGAAACAACCAACACTCCAAACAGCACAGCAAGTCAGTAATTTCTAAGCAGGTATCTGTGGGAGCTTGCTTAATTTTACAAACATATCAGGATTAATTTTAGGGTGCCTTCACATCTGCAAAGCATGACAATTTACTTTCAAGTTAGACCCACAATTACAACAAACTAGCACTCACTGGCATCAGTCAAGAAGGGACTCTCCTTTCCCCCTCCAGTTAAATCCATGAATAGTTTTCTTTCAAAAAAATCAAACTTCTCAAGAGATAAAGCGTTATATTACCTCTGAAATCATTCTTACCTTTCTCATTTCTTTTTCAGAAATGCAAGTGCGATTTCACATTTGTCTACTCTGAAAATAGAGCCCTGAAATTACGAAAGCTGAACAGGTGCTAGATTAAGTCAGACACTTAAATTCCTGTATAGAACAAAAGCTTTCTGCACATTGGTCACACTGGTTTCAAGTAAATTTAAAAAAAAAAAAAAAGTCCAACACATACTCACACTTTGTCAAGATAGGCTGGTCTTTTCTTCCTTGGGGTCAGCAGCACTGTCACAAAGATGGTAATGATAAAAAGAGCAAGGACTGCTCCAATCACAGCCCCTGCTACAGCAACAGAAGATGTCTGCTTAAAGGGCACATCTGCAATGTGATAGCATAGATTACAACTTTAAGAAGTTCATATACTTTCAACACTCAGATAAGATACTTCAGTGTTGTTCTGAAAAATGCTTCTTCCTTCCACCACCAAACAGAAAGCCTCGTCCTGCACTAGCACTTCTGCAGTATTGCCTCAACTTACCCAACTAGAAAACTGGGGGAATTAAGAGAGTTTATGAAATCAAGACCTGATTTCAAAAATTTCATGGACTACTTTTAGTAAGTATTAGCAGCATACTTTCATTCTCAATTTCAAGGTAAGATGACATTATGAAACATATGGTTTGCACTTACATGAGCTAACAAGGTGTTAATTCAAAAACCTGGGCAACTATGGTTTATTGACAATCTTTCTTTAAAGACACTTAAGTCTGCAGAAAGCAAAAAAGAAAAGCTTAAAATCAGGGTAAAAAAACCATATACTACTAGGAGCAACGAACACGCAAGCGAAGACTAAATACTTGGTGAACGAACACTTATCAAAGCAACCCCTAAGACTACCTACCATCTTTAGGACTTCACACGTCGAGCTACAAGAAAATAATTTTCATAAATAAATTTTAATAAGGGGAGAGAAAAAGCTGTGTTTTTTTCCTTTTGAAGTATTTTCCTTTTGACCTTAGTACTGTCAAACTCAATGCTGAACAACTCTCATACTGAATTAACACACTTGTCAGTCTTTAAAGGCCACTCCTTTCCTTACAAGTAAATTTCAATTTTTCAAAACTTGACAAATCAAGTCTCAAAACTGAAAAATCTGCTAACATACTTTAACTTAAAATCATCAGTGCTTCAAACTTGCATCAACAGGTTCAACAAAAAATTTCACAACTGGAATAATTCATGTCAGCTACTCTAAACACTTACCTACAAACTTTAGGCAGCATACATTAAATAATGCTCTGATTTACATTGATTACTGAATCAGAAAATTTAACAGCAAAGAAACTGAAAACTAACACAGTTCTATACCTGCAACATATTTCTAAAGCAGTCTACTTCAGCTATTATCCAAACACAACACAATTGTTCTCTATTTAATCTCTTACTGAAAGAAATTTTGAGAGCCTCTTCAGCTGTATGTTCTGTTCACAGATAAAAACCCTGAAACTATGCAGTATGATTTATCAATTCCTCAGATTTCTAACATTGTTCTGCCTGTATGCTAGAAAGTTGAGCAAAATCCCTCAATTAAAAAAAAAAACAAAATACAACACTTGACTTGCACTCTAATAAAGCAATTCCCATCCCCTCACTGCTTATGAAAGATCTGACATGAATATTTCCCTGGGATCACACTTACAAAGGTATATTTAAGTAACTTGAAAAAAACTGAAAAAAAGCTTTTTTTGTGACTTCTTTAGTGTTAAGGGAAAAAATTCCAAGTAACAACTCACTGAAGTTACTTCCCTCCTCAAGATGAATGCAACACACCACCGTCGGTTTATGCAACGGCTTTCCTGGCATAAGCTCCACGTGTCCGTCTGATACCAGCCTGGACACTATAAACTGTTCTGGCTTTGGCTGGGATAGAGTTAATTTCTTCTCAGGAGCTAGTACAGTGGTTTGAATTCAACATGAGAATAATGTTGATAACCCACCTATGTTTTGGTTTTTGCCAAGTAGTGTTTATTTTAAGTCAAGGACTTTTATTTTCTGTGTGTGTCTCACGCTCTGCCGGTGAGGAGCTGCACAAAAGAAAACTGGGAGGGAGCGTAGTTAGGACAGGTGACCTGAACTGCCCAAAGGGATATTCCACACCACAGAACACCATGCTGAGTATATAAACTGGGGAAATTACCCAGAAAGGAGTATTGTGCATAATTTGTTTCTTTTTCCCCCCCTTTCATTATCATTATTAATTGCTATTATTATTATATTTTACTTTGTTTTCAATTATTAAACTGTTCCTATCTCGACCTCTAGGTTTTATTTTTGATTCTCCTTCCCATTCCATTGGGGTGGGGGGTGAGGGGGGTGGGGGAAGCAAGCAGTTGTGTGGTGCTTAGCTGCAAGCTGGGCTTTAACTACGACAAGTATAATTCATAATTTTTCCTGACGAATGGGCACATGAATCAGTGGAAAGGTCACCTAACCACTGCATTTTAACTGGCTTTCGTTTACACTGGGCACCCTCTTCTTTAAGTGAGAAAGTATCAACTAACTAATACACATTCTTAGGTCCAGAATTCCTGAAGATGCTTTGGTCTTGTGATTACACCAGAAGTTTCTTGACTGCTTCATCCTAACTTCATGGTGCCTTTTCTTCTAGTAAATTCTGCTATAATGTTAAAACATTAAAAAGTATTATACTTTCAATCAAAGTCCAGCCTTTGAATCTTATTTTGGGTGAGATGACAATTAACCACCCATTTGCTTCTGAACACCAGGAAAAATAGTAAAATCCCAGCAAGTGTAGTGACACAGAGGAACTTAAGTGCAACTACCACAGGGCACACTTAATTTGGTTTTTTGAACTGCTTTGGCAAAACATCAGTCAAACCAGTGGAATGATCATAAACCCAGAACACCATGCCAAGCTGAACAAGCCAGAGAGCACCCAAGATCCATGGTGCCACCTACAAAGCATTTTAAGCACCAGAACTAGATGGGAATTAACTCCAAGAAATATGGTTAAAGCAAACAAAGACAACAGAATGAAAAAACAAGGCTATTTTTAAGTATGCAATTTGTAGTTAGTTTATCAACTGTGCTTGAAATGAAATGTTTTGGACAGCAACCACCTCCATTTATCATTCTCTTAATCTTCTTGAAAGAGTTTCTGAAGACACTTGTTTTATAAGCTTAGGGTCTCCAAGGGGAAATACCAACAGCCCATCTCAAACAGCTTAAACACTTCAGTTCATTCTATCCAGCCTCTGGGTTTATTGTGCTTTTCCATCTCCAATTCTTAAGAACATACCTGTGAAACATTTTTGAACACTACCTATGTTCCAGAAGGTAAGAAAAAGTTTATTCACACAACAGCCATTTGTACGTACAATCAATTCTTTTTACAGTAGACGTAATGTACAAAACATTGCAACACACGTAAGCCCTATCCCTATTAATAACTTCAACTCCAGAACATTTCAACTTCTTAACCCATAGGAATTAAATATATATATATTTTAAAAATCAAAGCAAAAAATCCACAGAGACAAAAGCAAGATATCCCATGTGGAAAACTGGTTTATGGTTATGTTTATTTCCAAGTAACACCATCTTTTAAAGATGACATATCAAGTATTTTTTATTTGAAGAGAGGTATAATCTCTTTGTTCCAGAAATAATTTGGATCAGAACCCTCTGCTAGCAATTTCACTCCTTTTCTTGTGTTTGCACTCAAACTACAGATAACCACAATATCACTTGCTATTGTTTTTGAGACTTTGGTCAATCATGTATCAGTACTCCCTTAATCCAAACCCAAACTTAAGCTGTTTAGGGATGCTTTTCCATTTGAATTTCAAATAAAGCTGTTGTCTTAATCTTTTTTAAAGACATGCAGTCATATGCAATCACAGTGTATTGTCTACAACGCTCAATACAACTATTTTTGTGAAGCTCTAAATGCTGTAAGCTACCAAACATCATGAGGATAGAAAAGAACTTCCAGCATGAACACTCATGAAGCAGCTGTAATTATGCAGCCTATTTCACATCAACGGTAGCAGAGACTTTTTCCCTTTTCAGGTTTCAAATACTAATAGCCTTATCAGCTTCAACTTCCTCAAGCTAAACACTTAAAAATGGCACTTCAAAAGATTTACTATTCTACTTATGAATTCATCGTTGTTCTGCAATTCATCTAAAGTTATGTCATTCCTCCTCACATAATCAGCAGATTTAGTTTGGTGAATCTGCTCAAGACAAAGTAGAACTATTTCAGATGTCAGACAAGATGTCCTACATATAAGGGATACAATGTCATTTTAAAGAACATGTAAAATCAGTATTGATTATTTGCAGGGAAAACAAATCCACTGCGGTACAGAGACTGCACAAATCATCTGAATTCCTGTTTCACAGACTCTTTAGTTGCACCACTGGAGAGTGCATTTTCAATACCTGAAGTAGCAGTGCAAGTGTCCACTTCCCTACAAATAATCTGAAACTCTGGTTACTCTCTTCAAAGCAGGCATTGTAACTTAGTCGGAAGCAGCGTAAAACCGCTGTTTTAACTTCTGGTCATAGAAACTCTAATGCTTTTTGGCACCTGGGAAAACAAGCACATTCACATTAGCCTCCAGCTGCGGAATCTATATGGGTGTTTTCTCCTTAGTTGTGTCCAATTAACCAGCTTTTAAATCCAATGGTAAGATTCCCACAAAGCCTCCAAAACAGGTCTCGAAAATTGCACCCTGTGTACTTGCAAAGAGCATCTTGTATGCATTAGTGAGTTTTGACATCCTGCCAATTGCAGGCCTAAAAAAACACCTTACTGTATGTATATATCCAGACACTAGAATAAGCTTTAGAAATCAATGACTATAAAAAAATAACTTTTCATCTTATTCAAATACAAGCCTTTGACCTGTTTACAGTTACTCCTCAAAATGTTGTTCATAAGTTAGTTTCAGTGCAATGACTTAACTTTTAAGTATATAGTTACAAGAAGGCTCATTAAAATGCTAAGAGGTATTCATTTTTATGCAGAAAAAACCCCTAAAAAATAAAGCTTTAATTCTGCTGTAACTCATTTCAATTGGTAAAGTATTTTCTATATAGAAGTATTAAGTTTACCGTGGATGATACCTAGATTGGAGTAATTCAAAGCCCCCAAAGATTATATTTGATCATTGCCTTGGGTAAACTTTTTTTAAATCAGAGAGCCAAGACAGCCACTTTTTATTCTTAAACAATATTGAATGGCAACTTTAATTTAGCCTTTTTTTTTTTAACCTCTGACATAGACCAATATAAGCACTCTGCATTAAAACTCAAATCTTAAACAGTAGTACAGCATTGGGAAAAAAAAGCAGCTCAAATACATTTTCCCCAGATTCAGTATTTCCATTGTGTCAAGTCACAATATAAAAACCTTCAAAAAAAAGTTTCAAAAAGTTTATTCCTCCTCTTGTGTAAGTATAAACAATCTGAAAGTGACCAGCCAATGAAGTGAACTGCAGGTACATGTTTAGTTTTCAGTGGTTACTACACATACCACTCCCTCCGAGATATTACCGCGCCATCTAAGTGAGAAACAAAGTCATCATCGTCGTAAAATTCACCACGCATAAAACCCATTCCAAATGTTCCACCTTCATGGTAATCCATTGGTCTTTCATAACGGTCCTGGTACCTGTTAGTATTGTCTATATTGTTCAACTCAGGTTTTCCAGGGTCTTCTAAATAATCTTTAGATATTAAGTTCATTGGGTGCTTTGTTTCTTTTTTTATACTGCCAGGGTAAGAACCCATGTCATCTGACTGAAGAACATCTATTTGGGACTCTTTTTGCATATCTGATGGTGGAATGTAGCTCTTAGCAAAGTAGTCACCGCGGAATGTCTTTCTTCTCCTATAGCAAGCCACTCCAACCAGAGTACCGAGAAGTAACAGCAAAAGAACCCCACCCACCACACAACCGACGATGATACCCCAAGTGTCGTCCTGCTTTGTTGGCTTTGATGTTGGGAAATTTATTATTCTAGGTTCTGTTGCTAAACCTGTGGTGCCATCAGTCGAAGGATGCCAGGGAACCGTGGGCAGTCGAGTGGTAGTAGTAGGAGGATCTAATGGAAAGAGCAAAGAAGTAGACAAGACACAGAAAAGGCACAGAATGTCAATGCGAGCTAAATCAGTTAAGGGTTTATAAGAAAGCAAAGTTGATGGGTATGTTCTACAAGAATAGTTTTTCATTCTCAAGTTCATGGCACTATAAAAGTCTTAAATTACTCACAAGATTTGAACTAGCTTCCTTATACATGATTTGGAGTTAAGTTACAGCAGGACAAAAGTATGGGGAGTGAACAAAACAAAAAACCTTAAAGAAGACAATTTGCCCTCCTCAAAGTAAGGAGGTGGAGTTTTTCCACTCAGATGTTGACTGTTCATCATTATTTACCTCCTCCAAGGAGGAAAAACCCAAGCAGTCCTCTAACTTTCCATCTAGTCATAGGGAATTCTGGATCAAATTATTGAATATGCCACGGAGTCAATTTTTCCACATTAAATTCCTCATTCAGAAATGATTCAGGGCACTGAATATAAGAATGAAAAACTATGAGTTGTATGCTCAGTCACGTGAACTATTGATTTTTAAGCTATTCTCTCCAAAAACATTTGTTTCATTAATAAAACTTACTCAGCCTCACCTTGGGATTAGTGAAAGAAGCATAGTTAAAAATGGCATGTATTAATCTCAAAGTAACACTTATGTTGAGCAAGGAGACTTCAGGTTTTTAAAATAATAAAAAAATTAAACATTTGAACTGAAAATTATTTCTATGCATTCCTTCTATAAGCCATTTGATCCTTCATGCACAAAGAAATTTCCATATTTCTTCCTCAATATAAAATATCAACTGATTTCATGTCAGGTTATGCATGTAAACAAGCGACTGCCAGATACCAAGCTTCTCCAGCATGCAGCTTTTTCCTTTGTTCTTTAGGTCTACTGGAGATGTATGCATCTCTATTGCAGACAAGGTTCCAAGTGACAGGCTCACGACACTGAGATTATACCAGTCAATCATAATATTATATACAACTCCACTTCTTATTTCTATGCCACACTGAAAAAAAATTACTTTTTGCCTTGCCCAATGCAAGGTAATTATTTTAAAATCGATAAAGCAATACTAAACATGTTATTATAGCTTGAACCTTTCAGAGAGAATATTACATGGACAGCCAAGTAGCTCATTATATCATGTTATTCAGTTAAATGCCCATAAGCAAGATTCAAGAAAGCAGTACTACCACCACATTAGAGGCACCCTAACTTTACCACCACAAAGAGTAAACCAGATAGAACTAGAGCTCTGTCAAGTTTTCAGTTATTTGACAAATCACAATTATATAGCCATAAATATGATTTTTAATCCTACTAGTCAGAGACAGACATACAACTTTCTCATACTAGACAGAATTCTCACATTTGTCATGATCACTGCACACCTCGCTGCTGAATGCAACATTTTAAGCATGACATAAGTAAAGTTTTGCACAGATTTTCAAAGGGTATAATTATATTCCTTAGCTATGTAAAAAGTGATGGTTCGTTAAGGAACTATACATAAATGGAATTAATTTGACAGAAGACAGGAAATGGAACAAGAAAGATGCACTACCAAAATGAATAAGAGGAATTCAGATTATGATTTTAGTAAAAACTGATTTAAAGTGAGTTTGATAATTTAACAAAGCAGTAGAGATTTAAGAATCCAAGTTTACCAGGGTTCTATGTCCCACACTTCCCTAGGTCAAGGAGTTCAAACCTCTCTTCCTTGAAAAGGTATTTGCTTTAGACAAAAGATTTGTGACCTTAAAATACAATTTCAAACAGTGCCAGAAAAATCCTTCCAGGCTATATATACTTGTTTGGTTTGAATTAACTGGTTTCATAATTGTTTTGCCTCTGATACTGAGGTCTTAAGTCCTATCCTCCACATCCGCAAGTATGTAGTATTTGCATCCTGGCACATTTAACTATGGCATATGTGAAATAAGCACAGTGGCAATTACAACCTTCTTAATGTATTAGAAATTCAGTGTTTTTCCTTCAAAACTTCCCATTCATCTACCAGTTGTCAGGTTGTCCAGCTGCATTACCAACAAGTACTAATTAATGTATTAAATCAATTGCAGACACAGGATCAATTAAGCATTTGTTTGCATGTATTCCTGCAATACATAACCACGATACCACTAAGGTTTATTTGTTTCAGTACGTTTTATTGTTGAAGAATGACAAAATTAAAACTGTCCCTTCTTGCTTGTAAGGCCAATTACAACTACGTGAGTTCACTTCTGATGTCACTCAGGGCTTTCTAAATGTAAAACTAACTGTTTTTTAAACTTCCTGTACCAAGCAAGTTTCCCAAATAGAGAACAATATTAAGATCAGAAATGCCAAAGTTTTATGTTTACCTCATAACATTTTGCTTGCAAATCATATCTCAAATGCAATCTCCAAGTCAAGAAAATGCCACTCTTATCTGTGGCTATGAAAGACAATTAATTTCATATCAGCAAGTTCTTTAACTGTAGTATTTCACATAATCACTGATACATGTTTGAGTTTTTAATGCTTTCTACAAAACATTAAGGGCATCATTTAAATTTTGTTTCATATGTCACTTTATTCAACAGCAACAATTTCCTACTGATGACTTCCTTTAACATTTTACTTAGGACCCAATGTTTAACACGTTAAGCATGTTTAATCTCTTTCACTGATGTAGGTTCTGTTGTTGCACAAAGCACAACAACATATGAAAATATCCATGCGGGTCAGGGAGCTGAAAGTAGCAGAAATTCTGGAAAATATTTGGGTTTAGTTTAAATGCATCTTGATTTCAGTTTTTGTCTCTTACTATGTTCTGGGGCCTGTTCAAATCCTTATTACATGTACTCTGTAATAATAGTGAGGACAAGCAAAGACCCCAAAATTTCTTCTACTTTTACACAGCTACCACCCCCATTAAAATAAGAGATGTAACTGAAGAAAGCAAAAACCAATTCTGTGGTATGAATAGAGCAAGTCAATTGGCTCCTTCCATACACATAAATAAGCCAAGTTTTCCTAGTTAGTTTCAAAGCCTTTGACATAGTTTTCTGCCAATAAACGCAAGACTTGCTCTTGACTTCAAATGCAGCTCTGATACCACCTCAAATTAAAGGACCATGGTCCCTGTGCACTGCTTAGTTTTCACTCAATTATTTTCCAGATGTTTCCCATGAAAATCAGTACCAGCTTTCAACAGTGTCAGTTCGATATTTTTATTTTTTCCCTTAAATGATGTCTTGATTGAGTTTTCTCAGCTCTTACAATACCAAGAACTTATCTTCAGCAGGTGAGTTTCTACAATTAAGTTTAGTAGGCATCCACCTAACATGACATGTTTCGTGTCCCAAACACTACATCTTCCCTCTTCAATCCTCCTGCAGTACCACATCATTCAAATGTCTGGGACTCATATCTGCTTCTGTGCCAATTCAAAGCCAACAATAAGCTGAGTGTCAGAGAGATGAGAGTGGAAAGAGATGGATGAATCATCCTTAAAACCAGACCACTATCTTCAACCTCTTAGGTTTAAGTCCTGTCTTGGTATTATAAGCTTATCATTGTAAAAAAATCAACTAGAAAACACAATATTCTCAAACCATAAACCATTTTGGATTTAGCCCGCTATGAAGTATTTGAGAGGTAAAGTGACCAGCTCTATAACAGGTAAAATAATTCAATACTGGCACAATTTCCTTGGGTTAAAATTGGTCATTTAAACATTACAGAAATGAAGTTTTGGAAGGAAAGGTTCCTTGGACAGTTGTTGAGTATTAATATAGATAGTCAAAGTCTGTCTGGTTCCAAAAGCCACAACAGAGTGGCCAAAATTAGTTCTCCCTATTTGAAAAAAACCACCCCACACTATTCAAGATACAAATGTCCCCTTTTTTTGCCTCCTACAAGACAAGGACCTGCTATCAATTACTTCTAATCCAAAAGTGAGTTGGCTTTGCACAAATTACAAGATCTCTCTTTGCACGTCATTTTATTGAATGGCAAGTATCTGCCTGTATACGTATTACTTGTATGTTTGCACAGATACATGCTTACTACTGTGTCCTGCTGTTCTTCCTAAATAATCCTTAGATGTTAAGTACTTAAAATTTAAATAATTCTGTGCAGCTGGGTCTTAAAAATTGGCCCTTTCTTTCAAGCACTGAAAAGCTTATGTAGCAACTCCTTTATGACAGCAGGGAAAGTCAGCTTTCCATGTTAGAAAAAATTATAAATTTCCAAATCACTTACTGTCAGACATTCAGTCTTCTTTCTCCAACCACTGCTACTCTAATGTCAAGTAATAGGTGAGGACACTGCATTACTCTCTCCCCACAGTGTCTTGCCTACAAAGGTTCCACACTGGAGCTAAACATTTGCCTTAGGATTATTTTCAGTGTGTGTCCCTCCACCTCTATTTTGGCAGCATAATACTAAGACTGGTACCAACACTTTCTATCATCAGTCATCCACTTTCAAAGTTCAGTGTGCTTTTGTGGTTTCTAGCTGGGATTTTCATGCGCCAAATAAAAGATTTTGGCTTTTTTTGGGGATACAAGAGAAACTTATTATTAACTTAACCTCCGGCATGGAAGAATATTCAGGAAGACCACTGAAATTTCAAAGCCTGCTAGACCAGGGAGAAAAAGCCCTTTGCTAAAGAGCAGTTCGTCAACATCCCTTCCAATATGTAATTTAGAAAATAAAAGAGTGCCTGTATTCACAATGCGCTCTCATAACAGAAGCTTATATATGAAGCAGCAAAAAGTAAAACCAACGATCAGTCTCTGCTGTGTTGTCCCTGACAATGCCCACTCTATAAGAAGGTGACCCTGTACTTACAAACAACACCTTCCTAAGATTGCTGCCTAACAAAGGCTGGCTTTACTTTTAACAAAAGTAATCTCTTCCAAAGGCTGTCATGACAGAGGAAGCATGTTCCTACCTTAATGCAAGTCTCACAGGTCACCTCTCCCTTGCAAGGGGAGAAAGGGAAAGCCTCAGTAAACAGCATGAAGGTGAAGGAACACAGAGCCAAGAAAACAAAGTTCAATTCCTTGTGTAAGAAAGCTGAGTGAATCAATATTGTATGAGGAAGTGCTTTATATATCAAGCTGACAGCTTGTTTTGGTAAACTGTTACTTCAACGCTTGAACTCCATGAGGAGCATGACTTGCTTTTGCTGGACAGCTATGGAGAAAGTTTAACTTTATATCATCAAATTAATAAAAATAGCAAAAATAGCTGTGCCTTAAAAGCAATATAAAAAGAAGTATCAGGCTTCAAACACCATTTCAGTATTTTTCTATTCCTACAAAGATGTATCATCTCCTGAAACTAAAAGCTGGTATATTTACCATTTAGTTCCTGTCAACTACTTCTCTTTCATTTCTGTACTCCACTTCAAGAATATTAACAAAGTTTAGGAGCACAAAAGGACTTATTAAAAATACAGCTTTGACTTTTTCAACAAGGAATATCAGGACCAAAGGCAATTTTTTGCTCAGCTTACATTCCAGTCCTACAACACATTTCAACTTTTTTTCTAGCAGTTAAAAAGCTTAACAACTACCAGCATCTTGACTGTTCAGAAACATTAACTTCATAAATCCTTTTTGACAGCTTCATAATTAAAATCTGAAAGATGGTGTGATCATACAGCTTTGTCCGCTAACTTCCAAGTCTCATTTCACATTTTATGCCAAGTTTTATACAGTGGCTAAGAACAAAGATAGAAAAATAAACTAATTGATTATTTCAGCTTACTGCTCCACAGTACATCACTGCCATGTTTGCCACTAATAGATACCTGGGGAGTTAAGTCAGATATTAAAGGTGGTAAGTGGTTTGATTATTAGCCACTTGCCCATCCTGCATCATTTAAAGGCATTTCAGTTATTTAAAGAACCAATCACACTGAGAAGTTATTCTTAAGAGTTACAATAAAACATGCTTAGTATTTGTTTCTAAAACAATACAGGTATTACACTAATAATTGCTTCACCCCTCCCATTTTTATCAAGTCTCCTATATACGAAAAGTTTATACACAGTGCTTTAAATCAGTTTGTCAGCATGATCAACATAACACTTTTAGAAGACTGAAATTCACTGTCAGCTAAAGCCTTTGTTGTTTCTGGTGCACCTAACTGGCAGAACCATGACCCTGTGTGATTACTCACCAAATGAGGCTCAGTTTTGTTACTCCCTGAAAACAGCTAAGGTTTGCTAATTGCAGTTAAATTACTACAGTACAACAAAGTTGCTGAGCACAGCTGAAAAGCCACACACATGTAAACAGTGTCCATCAGTTCACAGCAAAGACCAACTACTGCAGCTTAACTATCTCTGCACTGAGCTGGTTTAAACTGTGTAACACTTGCATTAGGCTAGAATGTAAACCATCACTGCTGCACAACTAGCCTGTATGCCTACTCTGCTTTTCAAAAACTTGATTCATTTTAGGAAATATTATCTATGAGTTCCTGGTTGGCCTGTTTTAGTCTGTTAGCTGAAAACATGATTTGAATGACAGCCTTCTATTTTCATGCATGACAGTCAAGGTAAAAAGCATGAGGTCTACTTACAGCAGATGATATTCACAAAACTGACAATTTGAATAATAGTGGACTTGAAAAAACTTCTGCCCACTCCTTAAGAGTTAGAATAGGGCTGAGAACAGAGCTATTAGCTGCATTGTTATTTTTTGAGCAAGTGTATTTGGAAGCTATAATCTAGTCAAGCGTTTCACCCTATTTAATGATATTATAATTTTTTGAATTGATGTTTCTTAAAATGTGCCAGTTTTTGTAATTGTTTTGAGACTGCTATTGCAGCCATGAAATCTTCTCCATAGACATAGCATTAGAACCAAAACGTCCAAAAGTAACTCACAGAAATAACTTTCATAACAACTGGCAGCACTTGAAGTCTTTTAAATGATATAAAATTCTAGCTATTAAGTTGTTTACAAGTAATTCCACTGTCTCAAACTATTTATAAGTTTCCAGTTAACTAGCTCATTGACTAGACAGTTAATTAGAACTTATTAGCTTTCCACAGTGGCCTACAGTAGTTATGGCACTGACTGCAACACCATCATTCATTCTAAAGATGCAGACAACTGTCAAAAGTGATTTCTGACTGATGTGGTTTCAAACATCTTGTACTTTAAAGCTTTAGTCTTAAATTATCATTCTCATTTTAACCCTTAAGTGTTCATACAGAGTTTTAACAAAGAAGTCATGTTTGTATCTGTCATCGCTGTTTGTATACTCTAACAGGCCAACATGCACTCTGACACTTAATTTGCCTAATGAAATAATTAATGTCAAGAACTTACTGAAAAGCAGCAATACAATACAACAGAATGAAGTTTTAATTTTCCTGTCTATTATCTTCCTTAAAAAACCTTATACTACTAGCACTTACTGATCAAGCTAAGTATTAAGCTAATTTACCTAATACCTTATGGAAATCTGAACAGCTTTTCCACACTTGTACAGAACTATTCACATGTACCGTAAGTCATGCAGTTCTTTCACAAAAAAGGTGTCATGGTAAAACATTAATTACATTGTGTTAATGATACAAGGATGCATGTTCCAACTGCAGTAGCACTAAACAGACACACAAATTTGCTATATGATACTAAGCAGATCAGCAACAGTTGTGCATGAGTTATTTAACTTGATGATTACTGGGTATCTGCATCCTGAGAAAATGACACAAGTAACTGGAATACAACACGCATTCAGAACATAACCCTAACTTCCTTAAAACAGAGCATCTTTAGCTTTTCTAAATGTAGTTGTTCCCCTTCCACCAGCATCTCTTTTTTCAATTTATTACAGACAAGGTACTGTTTATTGCAGTCAATGTCTTGTCAAACACAGGTTAACACTGCAAAAAACCATCAATTTAACTACCAAGAGAAAATAATAATCTCAGAAGCACCTTAACCTTAAGAATTTCCACTATATGTTGCTGTTCAAGAGTCAGTTTAATCCCAAATTGTTCTATAGCTTTAAAATCCACACTTGCAACAGCTTTTCACACAAAAATCATACATATTTCATGTATTTCATGCAGCAACTGGCTCATCAGTTTTCTAATTCAATCACTGACAAAAACACCAATTCCAAGTTAACATACTGTCTTTGCTGAGAAATAAGACTTACCTAATATGTAGATAGTCTTCTGATCACTTCTCTGACCAAGGGCATTAGTCACCTTACAGACGTAAGTCCCAGTGTAATTATAAGTCAAAGGGCTGCTGAACTGCAGAGTGTTGTTAACAGCCAACAGTCCTTCAGGCCATTGTCCATCCAACCTAAAAGAATAGTTATATTTCAAACGTGTATATTTACAACTAGTTTAAATAGAAGTAGTTTAAAATAATATTTCCAATAATCTATAGAATGAATTTTTCACGGTGCTCTGACACTTCCAGTGGGCTTTCCTTCGATATTCTCAGTGTACACCTGAAGATTTATTTAGTATTTAATTTCTGGGCCAAAATCCTTTAAATGTCAGATCTGCTGGATCTAGCAAGCTGTCTAAAATCAACACTACAACAGCTAAGAAAACAGCATCTCAAAAGAACTTGGAGGAACAAGACAACGCAAGCTCTGAAAACTAACAATCTAAGAAGCACTTCTGCTCTCAGGATTATCTGCCTGTTCATTTGCATCCAGCTGAGCTATCACAGTAAATATTTCTATCCATACATGCTTAATTTAGAGGACATTTTGACTAGAACTTCTGAGCAAGAATTCAAGCAGTTTCTCCTCTCCTAAGCTGCCTTTTCTCATCTCCCATCACTTTTCTGTCTAAATTACAGCACTGAAATGGAATGTGGTACTTGGTGATACACTTGGGGAAAAAACTGGTCAAAAAAATTGTTTTTTATCAACTGACTTTTCTAAGTCTATCATTTCCCTGTACAATTCTGCCCGAGATCGCAGTAACAACTGTGTAAACACAACACAAAAAGGGGAAAGGGCAAAGGCCCTGGAACTTAACAGAGCTGCCAACTGCCCATTAAACACCTGTGTAATTTCATGCCATTGAAACCCATTTTGATTTATCTAAGCACCTATTAACAGCTAAGCAGCCCTAAATCAATATTCAAACTAGATCACTAGATGACAGTATCTTGAAAGCATTTAGTAAGTGTGATTTTTTAAATAGTATTGAACAAAAAGGCACCTACCACTTTAAAACAGGTACTCAAATGAAAATAAACAAACACTCCATAGTTAACACTAAATGCAATCCTCAAAAAATGTGGTTCAAGACAACATTTCTACTCCTTTGCTGTGATTATTGCCCAGAATTGCTTCAGCCACATACAGCTGATAAAAGCCATCAGGCACATACTCCATAATTCATAGTACCAGAAGTATTTATTTCAAGAAACATAAAACAGTCAATTGGTTTGAAAGGTCTAGTCTAATAAAATTCTCATACGTGCAACATTTTAAAGTATTACTAACCATGAAAATATCACTATCCCAGTAAATACAATATCATCTTGGATTCCAAGGGATACAATTGGTCGGTACAGTAGTTCTACAACCTATTGTAATCTGACACCAGTAAGACAGCACACAGTTCAACACAGTACTGTCTCATTTCTTCAAGACGCCCTTCTTTTACATGGATTTCTCCCCCTATACATGAAGTTCCTCATTCACCAGTACTACAGCTTTTTGGATGGTTTTGGTTGTTGCTCAAAAAGCCACACCACGTTTATTCCAGAAAATTTAGATTTCCTATAGAAGTTTGCTCCATTTTAAGTTTAGGAAATCTAACATTGACCTCTGAAGCTTGAATGGCTTTAAATGTATTTAAATAGGTTTATTTCTTCTAGAATTGTGAACAGTGGTTGTATTGATTAGTTCTTGCATATATTTGAAATTCAAATGAGAGAACTGAGAACCCAGTGCATCTGAAGAAGCAAATGGTACTGCTGTTAAGAGCTTTTTTTAAACATAGGAATTTTTATGTGCTGAAATTTCTCATCACACTGATTTTGAGCTAAGCCTGGGATGGGGATGGCATAAATCCATAAATTCATAAAATGTGGATGCAATGTAAGCTTTTAAATTTTTTTATTAGAGGCATATGTAAATAATAGTTGGATCCTTACTAGATTTATTGTTCTTTGCTCTACATGCTACAACACACAGAGCTTAGTCTACCTTGAGTAACTAAAGAGACTTTACCCTGAGAGTAATGACAAACTGTTCAGGCACATAAATTGACAAAATATTCACTCAGTTGTATTCATACAAACACACATCTTCTATTCTCCTTTTAAAAAGATAGATAAAACCATTATGACCAATACAAGTCACATACTCTTTGTTTTCAAAACATGCACTTACTGTAAGCAAAGTGATTATACCACTTGAATCATGTGGCAAGTCCCTTTTCATAAATATTTACCTGCTCCACATAAATTCCATAGGTAATGGATTTGCATCAGCATTGCATTTGAGCTGAACATTCCCTCTTCCAATGAACCAGTTTCCATCATAGCCAGTTACTGAAACTTCTGGGGCATCTGACAAAAAAAGATTTCATCTATTAACAATCACAATTTTTACATTAAAAGTGAATTGCATGTAAGATCAATAGAGCAGAAGGGTACTTTTTTTTCCTGTTTTTTTTTGTTGGTTTTTTTTTTGAGGGTGATGTGTGCTTTAGTTGTTGGTTGCCTTTTTGTTTTTAATTTAAAGACCACCACCAAAATATACAGAGAACATGATACAGTTCCAAGCTACAGCATTAATATGCAGCAGTGAACAAACTGTTTTAATCAGTGCAACTTTCCTAGTGTGTTTTCAGCAACTACACAGCACCCTGGGGAAGTGAGAGGACTTCAGAAAAAAAGAATCCGTTTCATGTTTTTGGGATGTGAGGAATGGTAACTTAGAACTACTTCTCACTAAAAAGATACAGCAAAGGATCAGAAACAACCTTGGGAGAAATCAGGTAATTAGGAAATCACCGAAAAGTTCACAGATGCCAACTATAAAGATTAAACTATCCACTGGCATCAAAATATAGAATTATGTTATGGCTCTAAAAAGCCAGGAGATGATTTTAGAGAGGCCTTGGCAAAATATTCAAAAGCCAAGGAATGGATGAACCACTATGATTTGGGATAAGCTCTGGAGCAGAGATGGAGGAACAGTTGCAAAAGCTACTAAGTGTCAGGGAAGACTGAAGAGCACACACTGCTTCTCGCTTGCTGCAGTGTACCTTACTATACAATTTTGTTAGAAATTCTGAAACATGCATTAACACTAATCTCAGATAAAAATATTAAGACCAACTTGCATCCTCACTTCACTTTCAATAGGAAACAATTCTCTTATTCACTGTTTGAGACGATGGGAACAAATCCTTTTTAGTTTTATTTCTGTATCAATGGCCCTCCAATCTAGAACTTCATTTCAAGATCAATAAAATAAAGCAGCGCTAATCACTATTTTATGCCAAAATAAGTGATTTTTTACCAAGCAGGACAAAACCAAACCAGAACCAAATTCTAGTTAAATGAAAACAACCAAGTCTACTTTTTCCAGCCACTACATTTGTTCTGCTTGAACTGACAGACTTCTGTGATTTAGGAACCTTAAAGCACCACACAGCCAAGACAGGACACCAAAGAACAATGTGAAAATAGTTCGTTTTGTTCATATATGTACTGTCTAACAAAAAAAATGGATCACATGCCTAAAACTTATTTGTGTTAACTGGTTTTAACTAAGCAACATTGTAAGCCACCTTGCTTTATATTCATGTGTTTTAAAAGCCATACATTTTTCAAATAAGCCCAGTACAGGTTTGAATTACATGAGCAATCTGAAGCTGAATAACAAACGCTAGGCATACATGTACTATGTTCTTGTTTCCTTATGCTAGTTAGAGTGGACAAAGCTTGGTGAATAATCTGAAAATAACTTACTGACCACCACAGGACCTATTTGCAACTTAACATCTCAAACATGAATCTTCATTAGCATTCCTTTTTAATTTTGCTGAAATTGTAAGACACCATAAACAACTTACAGATCAACCTTCATGTTTACCCATGATTCAGTATCCAAAACTGTAGAAATCTAACAGTATTCCAGCTTCATGACTTTATTTTCAATACAGAGACCCTAGGCTTTTACTCCTACCTGACCTAACTCTTATCACAGCTTTTCTATATGGTTTTCATTTCCTTTATTTTCCTGAAGCAGAAAGTGCTCATCTCCTTCCTGTGCAAGGTATACACTGATTAAGGGGGTGGTTGCAAGATACATTCTATGCAGTAATTACCTCACAGAATACTTACACTGTATGTCCAACACGTAAGGGTATCGGATCTCCTTTTCAAAGGCAGGGTGCTTCACAACGCAAGTTACGTGTCTTCCTCTTGCAAATCGTGTAGGGACAATCACATATTGGCTTACAACTGTCACTGTTTCATTTGGAAACAAAGTTGAGGTGGATTCCATTTCACCAAGGCCTCCTTCCCAGTCAATCTGTGCAGCAGGTTTTCCAGTGGCTGCTGTACAAGTGGCTGCTACTGTCCTATTTGCACCATCTATTAGAGGGTTTGGTCCTTTTGTTAAGCTCACAACAGGTTCAACTACAGAGGGGGAGAAAAAGTAGATTTAAATAAGGAAGACTCCACATCTTTGAAACTATGTAAAAGTTAGACAAAATCTAATCCATTTGCAAATACTCATGTTAATCAGATATCCTAGACATAAGACCACACGTATCTCAAGAGATGATGGCTCTACCAGGCTTTGGCCTGCTGACACTACCCCCCTTTGTCCACCCATTCAAGTTCAGCGTTGTTCATTCACTACATTTAATGCACTGGCAAGGAATTCCAGAGTGGTTAGGTCCAAAACGCCAATTGCAGTGCTCCAGTTGCAGTGTCTGACAACAGAGAGCTTACGGTATTAGGTTGAAACTACACCACAGTTTTTTTTCCAAAAGCTTGGATTCTGCTGCATTTTCAAGCATTCAAGAATTAATCTATACTGTCAGTTTGTGTCACTTGAAAGCTACTTCAGTGTTCTAACACCCAACATTAAGAGTTTAAGCTTTTGTTGATCAGTACAATACAAATAACTTCCATGCTGCATCTTTATTATATATACACACCACACATTAAATAAAGGATCTAATATGACACAGAAATACACAATTGTATATAAAATTTATCTAAGTTTTCAATATACAAAGTAATTGTTTCTATATAAAATAAAATTTTGCCTATCTATATACACATTCTTGTGAATGAATCCCTATAAAAGTTTAAATAATGGAACTCAATACTAAGTCTAAGACTAAAGAAATCTGCACACGGAAGGATGTGACCTCCTTGTAAAGCCACTGCTCACCCCAAAATTTTAGAGACTTGGGGAACACACCTCTTTCTAAAAGGAAGTTGAGTTCCTTGTGTACAAGTCTACTGCTGAGGACCATAGACTAAAAAGCTTTTAAAAAATTTCCTTCTGATTTAGCAAATCTTTTTCAGCCCTGTACAACAAGCCACCCACCAGTTGCAGCCCAAGTCAGAAAAACTACCTGGTGCTTCAGATACAAACCATGGTTGGGCTGTTTTAGAACGGCCCATTTGTGTCACCAGTTCTGTAAGGGACAGGTTTGCAGTAGTATACCAGTCTATTCCACAATCCTGGTCTTTTGCTCTAATCTGGCTACCGGAGTCCTCTGAAGGGAGGTCATTGCTACTCACCATAGTGCTTCAGAATCCACCTCAGTGGATCAGCCCTCACTAATCACAAAGCAGAGACAAGTCTTGCAACTTCTGTGCCTTTCAGTATCCAATAAGAAGGAGAAAAGTTAGATCATGGAATTTCTTCCCAATAAATTGAAGCTGATCCACACACGCATCTTGTAACAGAATAGAGCAAAGTTCACAGTACCTGGCAAGTTCTCCAACTACCCATACCTTCCAAAGATAACTGGATACCAAATATTTTCAGCTTGAGCCCCTTCAGTGCCAGGATCAGTTTTTGACTGTTTTCTGCTCAGTCTAACAATGCTCATGTCTGAACAAGGTGGTTTATTATTTGCTCAATTACACTAAAGGGAAAGGCAACTATTAAATGGATAACCTTACAAAAATGTGTGTTTTCTGTTCTATGCTTAGAAGTGCTTGAAGAATATAAATTGTTATGAAATTGAAGATTGTTTGGGCAGATAATGAGAGCAAATTATTTTCTACTTTATTTCTCTGAATGCCTACCCTCTGAGATTTGTTAGTAACCCTACTGAAAATAAGCCAATAACAGGCTTTTTTCTGCCAAGTTCCACACTCACTCTTCTAAATCTGAAGCATTTCTAATAGAGCTTCTTTCAAAATCTGATTCCCTGCTGTCCAACACCAGCAACAGCTAGAGCTTTCTGCAATAAGCTTGGATATCTGAACTGATGTACATATGAAGCATTGCATCATCTGGAAAAAAAAGCCTTTAAAACCAATGGAGAACTTGACATTACACAGCTTTGTTATTTGACCCACAATTTGTTTTTCCTGATTTAACATGAACGCTACTGCCTCGTTCTCCCCAAATCACTGACTTCAACAGCTTCTGTAGTATTACTAAAATGCAGAAGTAAACACCCAAATTTATATTTAGAGTTTTACATGCATGAAGATTCTAATTTTTACTGTATTCCTCCCTTCCCAAGACTTCCATAACAGTAAAATCAACTAAATTAGCAGCTATCATTAGCATTTCATGCCAAAACTGTGGACTCCAATAATTTCAGCTCGAAATAAAAGCTTTATATGTTCTATTCCTTTGACTTTTCTTTAAAAAAAAAGTATGCAACTGCATAATTTTTCCTCCACCTCTTTGTGAAGGGATACATAAGTAAACAAGAACTCTTAGTTGCAGAGATCTCCAGGCCCAAAGCAGACTGCTCAGTATTGTACTTTTAGAAAAAGTCTTCAAGTAGCCAGAAAGCATGATAGATTAATCTAAAAAGCCTACTTTCTCCAATGATTATCATTATTAGGAAAAAACCTACTTTCTCAAGTGATACCAGAGATTTGTCAGTTTGAGTTCATTGTGTAATACTTGGTTTTACAGTTGTCAACCGTGAACTATTCAAAACTACTCAGCCTCATAAAATATACTTATTCCCAGTCCTAGGTGTTTCCATGTTTTAGTATTTTTTACACATCACAAATGTTTAGGCTTCTACTGTCACATCTTCCCATAAATTGTGATTCTTGTACTACACATCAACTGTAAGATAACTAAATAGCTGCATACTGAAAAATGGAAAGCAACTGCTGTTAGGATACTTATTTCTATAGTTTATCATTCAGGACTACTTTGTCCCAGCAACTGAAGCAAAACCAGCAGAAGCCCAGCTGCTTACTCTATAGCCTTTCTAGATGTTTCAGTCATGGATTAAGAGAAGTATCTGGTGAATGAATCCGTAACTACAAGGGGCCATTGGCATCTCATCTCTCACAGTGCGAAACAGTTTTACCATTTTCAATTTGGCAAAAGAGATTTCCCAAAGTATGGGCTTTGGAAGCTTTTTTGTGGTAATTTTTTTTTTGAAAGTGTAATTTCTATATGCAGCCCTCTTATCCCAGGACCATTCAGTGTGCCACATGAATCACACTGAATCGTGTGATTTTCACTGACTTTCACTCCTCACCGTGGTGGTGGAGGACACAGGAGGCATCTGGGAGAGCATAGAGGAGCTGCCACACCCACTCAGTAGAAACGTTATGCTCTATTCAGGTCAAATGAAAAAGATGGTGAGGACAACTCTTTGTCTGGCAAAGGAAGCCACCAATCCCCTAAGATCCAAAAGCAGTACCTGCTTCCACAGTGTTAAGAGTTCCATTTAAAGCAACACTATGGCATGAATTATATTTGAATATTAAAGACATGATGGTTGAAGCATGGAATCTAGATGTGCAGCTGTTCAAAAGGTCTCAACTCATTTGACAATCTGTGCTTGCCCTTTCACTGACTCATGACCACCATCTAATTTAACCCTGCTTATTCTACCTTCACCTTACGTTTAACATGGACAAATCAGAAATCTCTCACTACTCAAGCCCTTACACTTCTTTCCAAAACAATAACATAATACAGCATCCAGACAAGAGCCTTAAGTCCTAGTGCATTACGTTTTGAAGCAAAAAGCTGCTTCTTGGTTTTATTGTACTTCATAAGCCTTTTTCAATTGCTTCTGTTGGATTTAAAACTATTCTTCTGCGCATACTGGGCACAGGAGGTCTGGATGAAATTGGCATGATTACAACACAAACAAGATTATTTCCTCCTGCCATTAAATTCACTAGTTCCTTGGCAACAGCATGACACTGGGAATTGTCATCCCCTTCATCACAACTGACATGTACATGATTAACTTCTTTCCAAAACACTATTTCAAGTTTTTATTTTCTCTTGCCTCAAAACCAGCAGCTTTATCTTTCTGTGTATCTTATCCTGTTTGCTAATTAATGCTTAATTATTAACTTATTAAGGTTGTTTTCTTGTTTTAGTAGTTTGGGGGGGAGGGGGTTGCTTGTTTGTTTTAAGGCCAGTCAGTTCACTAATTTGTCATCTATTTGATACTTTTTCTTGGCCCAGAGTATTCTGTAGTACTTAAGAACATGTAATCTCATCAACTAGCACTTCTCGAACACCACTGCTTCATCAGAATTGTCTGAGAGGATCCAGTGTCTATACTGCCTGACATACATCACCTTTTAATTCCTAACTGGAAGAATTTCTGCATTAGAGTGTCTGGGATCTAATTCACGGTGACAGACCTACACCTTTGACACTCATCTTTCACTTGTAGCATTGGTAAGAGCTGGGCTGCAGAAGAAAAAGACCTACTTATCAATACCCATGATGAGAAATCCAACTTAGCAAGACCGAGTCAAACCAAACCAAGTACTTAAAATAGTCATGGACAGCACTCAAGTTAGGAACATAAAAATTCTGTCAGCTCTGCAAGCTACCCTGTGACAAGGCATCTCTTCTGCCTTGAGACACCAGTTTGCCTCATTTGGTTGGCATCTTGGGAAGCCAACAGCTTGGCACAAAAATTATTTGCCATTTTTTGAACAAATTTAACGAGTTAAGTTTGACAAACCAAAGTTTACAGAAGTTCAATATATCTGTTTGATCCTAAAAGCCTTTTCATATTTTCACTGTCTTAACCTCTTCTTTTACAGTGCATTTCCTTAAGACAACATGAAGCACTAAACAAAGCAAAGCAATCTGGGAGTGGGTAAAGTCACCAAACATGGCAAATCTGTTAAACTAGGGGCGCATAAGAGGTTCTAAATATGGTCTTAGGTGACCAGTGCACTGTGGCAAAACACAGGGCATTTTATCTTGGAGTTATTTTTTTCTTCCATTTGTCTTCAGTGGCTCTATCTTACAGTGTACAAGCATCTACTACGTGATTACGTTATGTCCACTATGCATGGGAAGGAAACAAATTCTTTGCTAAATAAGAACAGACAGGGACTAGGAAAAAAGGCAATCCTGCTTCAACTGGAAACAGCCTCAGCCTTAGGACAGGAACTTCTTTCCTTACTTAAGGGAGAGTTTTTTAGACCAGTGGGAGAATGCAGTCAGATGGAAGATTTTTTAAGTTACATCAAGATTTAAATTAGAGCTGTTGCATGCCTTAAGATTCTGATTAGCTTGGAATTGCTGAGTTCAGGCCAGAAAAGCTCGCAAGTTATTAATTTACAGCATATTCTGAAAATCATTACTTTCCCAGTATTTTGACTGTTTAAGCCTGCATGTCAGTGCAGCAAAAAGTTTCTAGAAGGACAGAAAATACACTGCTAAGGCCTTAAGTCTAACAGAGGTTTGGCTACCTAGCAAGTGAAGCTGCTGCTAACTAGGATGGAAAGGCATCTTTGCAAATCACAGCTCGGTTTTGCCATTTAGAAGTTGATACCAAATCCTGAAAGACTTAGAGCAATTGGCAACCATCTACATCAATGATGAAAAAAGCTATGATCAGAACCACTGTATGCCTGACCAATACTACTTTGCCTATTTCAACTGCAATTTTCCATAACATATATCTAATGAAACAAGTTGTGGTCCCTCTACACTTTCAAATGTAGAATAATAAGCACACAGGACATACATGTGCTTTCCAAGTTCCTCCAAAAACCTGAAATTACAAGTGCAAAATGCACACAACTACTAATGTGATCTGAAAAAAAGAAATAATCTTAGAAAGAGGAACTGACTAGAAAAGATGAGGCAAGGCAGTGAGAACTTCCCACTGCTTACTGGTAAAGCACAAGAGCTGAAACCTGAAGTCAAAAGACTGCTACAATAACCACAGACATAACCACTTGCAGTACAGATGGAAGTCAGATGAAAAAGAGAGCCATAAGACCACGTGCTTTGTGCATCATGTAGAATTTTGGTCAAGTTAATGGTTTCAAATTGGATTAACCCAGTTGCTTTGATGCATTTGTTTTGCCCCCCCTTGTGGTGAAAACCAGTTTACATCCTGTGCTAAAGCCATCTGATTAATCCCATTGAATATTCTACTACTATGAAAAGCAGGTATCAAACACTAAGAGATGATCCTAAAAATCACATCTGCTTATAGAAATAGGTATTGATGACCACCTCAGCTACAGAAAATATCATTTGACTCCTGGCAGTAGATACTAAGGAGTACCTTACACTACTACAAGAGGAACACTACTGTAAGGAGAGGGCAATTTAATAATAGGCTTTCAAGTTACAGAGTAATCATTTCACCTTACACTGAAGTAACACCTGAGTTATTGCACTTCAGCACTAATTCCTTATGACAGCAATAGTCAACCCTCAACAAGAGGGAGAAAATTAGTGTAAGCAAACCCCCAAGTTTATAAAAGCCTCACATTATGACTATCCAAAAACAGTCAAGAGCTTAAATTGACTCTTCCCACAACTCCCAGCAGTCATCTACACAGTTTTGCTTTACATTTACACTGTGGTTTATACCACCAGCCCCAAGCAGCTATATTAAATTACCACGTTAGCAACACATTTATAAAATCATAGAATTGAGTTGGAAGGGACTTTTTGAAGGTCATCCAGTCCAATCCCCTTGCAATAAGCAGGGACATCTTCAACTACACCAGACTGCTCAGAGTCCTGTCTGAATGTTTCCAGGCAATGGGGCATCTACCACCTCACTGGGAACTCTCTAACCTAATTACAGATGATGGATTATTTCACTGAGACAACCAGCCATCAGCAGGATTTAGAAATACCTGCTTTTTCTGAAGACCAGTGACTACTCACTACTAACTGAGGGAATTTATGTGGGAAATAAGCCAAGGTGGTATGGTAGCTAAAGCCACGCTCTTCAACTTCTCAGCACATACACACAAGTCCCTGGTATCAGCATTGTCTGTCAAAGCTCTAAAGCACTGTGCTAATACAAATTAAATGTCAGTATTAGCACAATGCCTAAATAGGAACCAGTTATTTATTTTTAATAACTAGACAGTCAAATAAGTTCTAAAGAAGCAAGACCCAAAAGAAGCCTCCTCTATGACATTAGTAAGAATAATACCCCTGTGAAAGACCAGGAAACATATATTTTGCATTTTCTTTAGGATAAATGGTAAAATACAACTCATTAGTAAATTAAGAATTTTCCTTATTTCAAAAAGAAGCTGACTTACCTAGTACTGTTAAAGTTGTTGATGACTGTGTATTTCCAAGTGGGAATGTAACTGCCTTACAAATATATTCTCCTGCATCAGAAAAGCTTACATTTTTTAAGATGATTGTTGCATCAGTAAGGGAGTAGTTTTTAAATGCCACTCTTCCTTGGTATTCTCCTTGAACAGATATTCCATATTCAGGGTGATGAACAGCAATAGTCTGTGAACTTTTACCATATATCTTCTCCCAAGAAACTTGTGTTATTGTTTCATTTACATCAATTATGCATTTCAGTGCAACCTTCTTCCCCCAAACTGCTGTCACATTTGGATCAACAACCGGTCCAGCTAAGGCACCTAAAAGCAATGCAATTGTTAGTTGCTACACAAGAAAGTTATGTCTTTTGCTTTTCACAGTCAGCCTTCTTCAGTAATTAGCTTACCTTTTTAGAACAGAATTCCCACTTTTTTCTGAATAACTGATTCACAACAGTGTGGAAACACTACAGAAACATATTTCAAGCAAAACCATCAAAGGCAGGCACAAATCAACCATTTTTCAGAGAATACTACCACTAATACACAACTTTGTATAAAAATGACCTGACAATTGTGTAACTGCAAGTCCCTGCTTTTGGGAATTTGGGAATTTGGGAACTAGATATGAACATTTTGTCAATTCAGATTTACAAAAAAAACCAGTAACAAGACATGGTACTTTTTAGCAGTCTGACTACTGATACAGAGCATCAAGCAAAAATTTAAGTTAAACTACTACACTTGTGTTTCTCCTTAAATAATCTTTATTAAGTTGTATCTTTTGCAAGTAGAAATAAGTGAAACTTCTAGCACTTACCATACCAGCAAATACTTCAAAAGCAAAGCAATAATTAAAAAAGCAAACAAAAAAGCCCCTATCAAAATCCCACAAACCTCCATGTTTACAGTGATAGTCACTCAAAGAACTCAACTTGAGCTTTCCTATCCTACTTCCTAATGAAGACATTTACCATCATACATATGCAATTTTTCTGCTACACTCTAGTGGGGTGTCTTTACACAGGATCTTCTCTCACAGTAAATATGCAGGAGTAGGCATAGTCAGATACTTGCTTAGGATTCAACGTATTTCTGTTTAATACCTAAAATGCCTTCCGCAGTAGCAACTACATTCTGAGCTCAGCATTTTACACCACCCTTCTTTCAAAAAAGGAAATCCACTAGGACAAAGCAGTTCAATATACCACAAGTTCACAATCTCTTTTGCCAAACATGCTCCAGAAACTTCACTCATTAGTTCTCTCAGAGCACGCTAACCTGATGAAAAAGAACCAAAGTCTTAGTCCACAATGTATTTCTTTTTCCTGTGCTCAGATTTTAAGAGCTATTTCAAATGCTCTGATTCTCTCTTCAGATACCGAATCAGCACCCAGGCTGTTACTGAGGAAGTTCACCGATGAAGCAAAAGTCAAGTGTAAATTTTAGTAGCTCCATTCTCATAAGCATGAAGAAGTCATTCAACTTGAGACATGAGCTGCCTTTTCACTCACCAAGTTCACACAAAAGGCTAGCCATGTGTTCAGGAAAAAAGTCTCTATATGCCTTTATGTACAAGTCCATTTTTAAAAGCTTTCCGCTTCCCATCAATTGATTTTTCATTGTTCAAACCATTTCTGAGTCAATGAAGTCACCCAAAAAAGTGATTTAGCTATGGATTTCTTCAGTGTAAAACTACTGACTAACATCAATAGTATGAACACCTTAAGTTACACAAATAAATCAAACTAAGCCAGAACTTTAGACCAATATTGTTGATACATCAGTCACTAAGTGGGGCTGGTGAGAGGACAAAAAATAGCAAGAAAAGTCAAAAAACCCCTAGTATGTTTCATATAGAGAATATCTGCCATCATAAGTAGTGCAAGAACATTCTGTCTATTCTCCTCATGCCCCTTATCTAACACTTTATGGTGACAGACACTGGAAAGAGGGCAACTATTTGCAAACTGGCATGTTCAGAGTTCTGCCCAAACTGTCTCCACTTGCCATTGCTACATTTAAGCTTAAGGTGGAGTGTTCCTTAACAAGTATTTGACTATTGCTTTCTACCTTATAAATAAAGCTCACAAGTTACATTTCTGAAACCCGTTTCAGAATGTACAGGATATACATATTCTGTAATGTAATTTAAGTAAAGAAAAACACTTTCATTCAGAAACCAGCTTTTTGCAAATTTAAATCTACTGAATTAACCTGTATTAAACTTCAACATAATGATTAGCTATATATAACCCCAAAGAACTTGGTACAGAAAAGGCCCACAAGTGAACTTAAAAAAACTGCTCAGACTTCTGGGGAAGGTAACAAACTGAACTGGAAAAACGTCCCAGTTAATTGAACACAAGCTTTTTTGTTTCCTTTTACTTTTTTGGGTTTTTTTTGACAACTCTGGTCCCAGTAATTGGAGGCTTTAGCTACATAAAGATGACCACAGTACATTTAAAAAGTCAATACTTAACAATTTTACCACCAAGGAATACTTCTAACAGCTCATTTGTGCCATGAGAACATTGTGTTCTCACATGAATTACATGAATATTTTCAGAAATCAAACTTCTTCATTGCTGCTATTTTCAAGATTTACAGACTGAACTGAACAGGATCCGTATATATTTATAGACATAAACACACTCATAGCTATAGAATGTTGATCAGTTAGATCTTTTTCCTTCACCTCCAGCAAGGGAGGTAGAACTAACAGATCACTACTCCAAATTTTACATTTTTACATTTATCTCATCCTCTGACATNAAAAAAAAAAAAAAAAATCCAGCTTATTTATGAGAATCATTTAACTTGAACTTACATACAGCTCATACAAGAGTATATAGACTCCGAAGTGTTTAAAGCTCTAGAAACAGTTTAAATCTGAAGTGCCAATGCCACATATTTAATTTGGAACAGCATCCCTTGTTTTAATCTCCATCCAGTTATTATTTAACTAGCTTTAGTTGCAGAGGAATCAAGCCAATAGTTCAAACTAGCAAGCTAATTACCATGCAGATATTCATGCTCTCGAAGACTCAGGACTCTAAGGTAAGTACTTCCTTTGACATAAAGACTTCCACTCAAGAGTCAGTAATTTGCTTACAGATTGTAGCTGACTAACGAGCTATGTCTCCTCCAAAATAACACATTTAGAGGCTTACAATGCACAAGGTTCTGAAGAACAAGATGCTTCAAGACCACCCTATTTAGGTCCTTAACTGATCCAAGGTACTGGCACATAGGACATACATTTATTGTTTTAATGAGGCCTAGCCCTCCTCCTCTTGAACTCTAATACTGAAATCTGACCTTCTCTGCTTCACTTTCACAGTATTTAAGTCTGTCGTCCTCAACAAACCTTATGGATACACTTTGTATTCATTTAGTAATTAATATGTTTTGTAACTTCTCAAGGTAAACACAGCATCATGAGGTTTTCTTACTTTTTTCTTTATATTTGTCCAGGTTTTTACAGATCTGCCTTTCCTTTTCTTTTTGCTCCCTTGGAAGATGTAAGCTTGTCCTGTACTGTTTCACATGCAGCCTGATGAGATTGCCATCTCAAGCACCTTTACATGATTCAATTTTAGCTAAGTCCCTATGCACTAACTGATTTTTGATCACAGTGATCCAATGCCATGCTAGCAATAAAGTCAAGAATCTTACTTGAAACAGCAAGTTGCTGACTCTACTCACATAAACTTGACAAAAAGTTCGAAGAGTAAACAAAACAAAACAAATCCCTAAGGCTCACTTTTAGCATTAAAAGCCACAGAACTAGGTGCTACCAAATACTGACCATAATAACAATCTGTTCAATATCAATTCTTAATTAAGCTTCTACCACTAACTGAAGAAAAGATACTCAGGAATTATATGACAACCTTTTTAAAACAACAAAGTATTCATGCTATGAAATGACAGAATACTTTCCACATTTACAGGCTTGTTATTTTTTGCAATAAACAGCAGATTTAGATTTTCTATATGAAGCAGCCATGCACAAGTCTAATTATAAAAGAAATGCATTTTGTTACCCGCTTAACAGCACACTTCTGGCAAGACAGGGTGACCATACTGACATTTTCTAGCCACTGATTTCCCACAAGAAAACATGGCCAAACTACAGAAAAACATAAAACTGAATTTTTTGCCCTTTATCAGCAAGTTATTCAGCTCATGGATATGTGGCCGTAGCACACACTAGTGGCAGGGAACTCAGAAGAGTTCCAATCAAGGATGGCGCAGAACAACAAGAACATCCCATTTTGGTGAAAGCAAGTTGCTATGTCAGCAGAACTTCCCATGGAACACTCTTAAGGTCAGGCTAAGCATTATTGTTAGGTCAGTTTAATTTCAGCTGACATCAGAAAGCATATTTTTGCAGTCCTCCTCCTCCTGTGTCAGCACTCATCAGGTACCTAAAAGACCCCTACCTACAAAAACTCACTTGTTCTTTTCCTGATTTAACCTTCTGAATTAGCTCAGTCAATCACAAGTGGCAATGCAACGGAGGCAACGAGTACAGCCGCACAAATCTAGTGGCATTTTGAGATTTGTTTAGCTGGAAAAGCAAATCACTTTAAGACACTGCAGAAAACAAGCTGAAACCTCAACTTGAGGCTTTATAAAAATATACGCTTAAATGACTGGGAAGAAGTCAGTGTGTCTTTTGAGCACCAGGGCACAATCAAATTACTGTGTCAAAAAAAGATCAGAACCAAGGAAGGAAGAGATTCAAGATTAAGTAGTACAAAATGCCTCAACACTAGCTTCCAATTAGAAGTGCTAAGAAAGTACTTAGGAAAAAACTGCACTTACATCAAAGAGATAGTATTATAACCTACTGTTACTCTCACCTAAGGATCTGCTTTGTCACAACCCTTACTTGGAGTTCTAGTTTGTCAATCAGTTTTTTGGGGGTAAGTGATCTGGGATCAGGAACAGCATGAGATTAGCTTCTATAAGCATTGCATTTACATGACTCAGCTCAAGTTCCCTTTTTTGTACAGAACGTGCCTTGTTTTTTTAAAGAAGAAAACCAGGCATGTATTACTTCCATCTCAGAGAGCAAATCTTAAAACCTTGTTCAGTGTTTAGCACACAATATAACAGGCATACAAAAGCCTACCAGAACGTAAAAAGTTTTGGTGAAATGAGGCATAGCAATTCAATCGTCTGAAGCCAAGACTACTGAAATTCTCAGGCTCTCTCAGGCTGCTTTTTCATTTTTCTGAAGTTCAAGGGATTCTACATTTTGAATCAGAGGTCAGCTTTACCTAACACCAGCAGGAAACTAAGAACATTGTGATGTAGCTCATGCAAATCCACCACTTGGAAATGGTTCTATTAACTTCTGAATGTTAACCTTTTACACCTGCAAATGACCCAAAATGAGGTTCCAGTCCTAACTTGGTTTATGCCGTGAGCAGCTCTCCTCTAGATTACTACAGCCTGACTTCTTACGAAAACCATAGTAAGGGGAACATCATTTCTAGTTGAAAATTATAAAATAAAGTTGCACAAAGTTGTATCTTTTCCAAGCATACCTAAAAATCAAAGAGACTGGCAACGAGAACTGCTTGAGCATGGGAATGCATGAAGAGGTCAGTCTCAATTTCAGTGCTGCCTCAGAAGTTAACTGTTGCTGAAGGGTTTTACTAACATCAAGCTCAAGACAGACGGATTCTCAGTTAAGTGCTATCACAGGATGTTCTGCAGAATTCTGAAATACTCTGAACCTCCATCTGGCATCCTAAGGGTACAGCTGACAAGATATCACACCATTGAGCCAGGAGGCTTGTGTTACTCTGCTCCTTCATTCCCCACAGCTGATGGAAGAGACTGTAAGTTATCTCCCTCTGGTTGCTGAATCAACATATGTATCTACATAGAGAGAGCAAGGAATAGTATAAATGTTGGGAAGGCTACAGCTACTATTCGCAAGATAGCAACCAGAGCCCAGAGAGAGGACTCACACTGCCTGTTAAAAGGCCAGGTAATGCAATACTGGACAAAGAACTGTCATCCTAGCACAAAGGAGTCAAAGATGACGAAGTACGCAAACCTCTTCAGCTTCACAATAAACAATTATCAACAAGACTGACATTTGCAACACAGAAACAGATTTCAAAGGGACACTTTACTCCAATGTGTCAGGAAAATTAATTCACAAACACCAGAGGTTTATGTCCAAAAAGGACACAGAAGAGTCCTGTAATTTTATTCAAATAAAGGGAGAGGCCATGGGCATTTCCCATGGAGTCTCTCAAATTGTTGGGGGATGGAACCCCCTTTTTATCCTAATTCCCGGCCGCAACACCCTCTTCCTTTCCCCACCAGCTGAGCTACTCAGAAGGTACAGACTTCTTGAATCGCCTATTCTATGCCCCCCTCTAATATGCACCCCCCTTTTTGTTATATAAAAGAAAAAAACCTATTCATAATTCTATTAAGTCTTTGTTCTTTTCCTCCAGGTTCAGGAATGTAACACGGCCTTGGCTGAGCAACAGTCTGTGTTGATTAGTAACATCTTCCAGAACTGAGAGTTCTCTTCTTTTACTTCCTATCTCTAAACTCCTAGCCCTATCTACAAGCAGATTCGCATGGTCTGTTTGTAAAGACACATTCATCTTACTCCTTTCAAATGCAACACAAAGTCAAAGTAGTTGCAACTCACAGTTTAATACTAGCTTGAGCCCAACTCATACACTTGTGAGTTGGAGCTTCAAAAAAGCTCTGCCCTTGAAGTTAGATATGGCTGTTACCCACGATTCTTATTTCAGAATGCTGTTTTCACATGTGGTTCTCTTCTAGTTTAACTCCACATAAGACAGCACCTGTGCCCCTGCCTACTCTGCTTCCCACCATGCTGCACAGCCCTTTAGTATCAAACAGCAGGACAATCTAAGACACTAGAGGAAGTTAAAGAATGTTAGGCTTGCGATTCAAATGCAGTTGGGAAGGACACTCAGCCAATTTTATAAGGTTGAAATTTTAAATGTAACTACTCACTAAGAATGTTTACAAAGTCCCATAAACTTTAAAACTTCGTCTGGAATTTTGACTTAAACCATATTAACATCAATGTTCATTTTACATGTTCTTACACTATAATCTTCTATACATATTAACACATAGCAAATTAAGACATAAATGTTTATCCTGATACTAAGCTTTCAGATGTTTACAAAACATGTTGAACTAATAAGTAAGGCATGCTATGAGGCAGCTGGAAGTTCTTCTGCAATGAATATTTCCAACTCTGTCTAATCAAATCTTCCAATGCAGACTCCTTTAAAAGGAAATAAGTAAGACAATGAGGTGTTCTTTTTCCAACAAATGGGCCAGGCTCAAAAGCAGGACTGGAGGAGAACATATCATTCTAAGTCCTACTCCCTCAAAAAACTAGTAGTAAGAGTAAGCAAGTAGTTCAAAAGTTATCCATATACACACCACTACTTCCTAACCACCACAAAATGCTTCACACTACCGTTTAAATAAATTCAAATCCCTGAGTATCACGGCTATAGATATAAATACACAGAAGAGATTGAAACAAGCAGTCCTTAATGTAACTCAAACATCTGACTGGAAAGTTTGTTAAAGAGTTCCAGATGATCTTACAAATCTTCTGAAACACAAAAGATGAGTCAATAGTTCTGACAAACTGATCTGGTGGGAAAGGTTGAAGTCCTCCTATGTCCAGTTTAAACACATAACCAAAATATTTAACAGATAACTGGAGGTCAAAAGGAGAGGTGTACATTTGAATCTTGGTGGGGCTGCTGACCACTGCATTATATACAGAGAAACAAGTGAAGTTACACATAACAAACCTTTCTCAGTCAGGCAGAAAAAAAACTTCAAGATGTAGTGGGTACAAATTAGACTAGCAGCCAGCAGGAATAGGTCTAAGTAACACATAAGGGATTTTAAATAACTGGTTAGAGAGCAAAGAGTGTTCTGAAAGCTACAGCAAGTGTACAGTGATTACATTTCAAGAATTGAAAGTGACACTATAGAATATGCTAATATAGAAGTGTACTCTGCTCTAGCCAACATCAGTGAGGCTCCATCTGGAGTTGTTCAGCTTGAACAGCACACATCATACATTAACCATCCTAGAGAGTCTGAAAGCGAAGTGTGCTCAAAGGCCTAGAAAACATGACCTGCAAGAAAGGACGGGAACAACTGATTATTATTCTCATAAAAGGTAACCTGATAAAGGTCCTAAAGTACTTACACTGCAAAAACAGAATGCCTGCAATACTGAGAATGCCTGTGAAGATTAGGAAGGAGATAAAGCTGTAAAAAAGCCAAAAACAGAAGCACAAAAAACAAGCACCAAGCCCAATGAAACAAAGAAAACCTTTGATTCTACAGAACATTAATTCCTCAAATGAACACCCTGGCCAATATGACAAACCTCCGTAACCTTTAGAAAGGTTTGATATTTAGTAATTAAAAAAAAAAAAACCCAAACTCCCAAACTAACCTAAGATGGTCCTGCACAAGATCAAGGATTTTATTGGCTTCATTATTGTAAGATTAACAGACATTCTTAGTAAATAGTAATCCAGTCTCCCTTCAAATTCCTGTTAGCCAATATGACACACATGCTGAAGGACTTAATGAAAAGTTCTCATTTCAGGAACTTATTTGCAACATTCCATTCCATACACTTATATACCACTTGCTCTAGCATGACCATTGGGTTCACCTAGACTTTACTACTGTGAAAAGATTTCAGAATCCACTGCTTTTACAAGTCTCATTCCCAGTCCTCTTCCTAGAAACCTGCTCTTTCTTCACCTGGGTTTAAGACTATCCTCCACTTGCTTTGCTAATCAAGAAACCAACCCAGTTATACATGAAGGAAATAATGAAAACATGAAATAGAAATTAACTCTGAAGATATCTAGAAGGGCAAATTAATTTCATTTTTAATGCTCTGTTAGTAGAACTTAAAATACATTATGAAACAGAACCAGTGCTTTCAGCTAACACACACTTAACTAGAACAGAGCACTTTCAGATACTTTTTTCATCCCCAGGTCAGCTGTATTTGGGTTTAACTTGAATACAGAAACTTGTTCAAATAAATACCTACTTTCTCATCAACTATATTTCTCATTTCCTTTAGTTACTTTTTTCAGTAAAGGTTCTCCTCTTCATCAGAGCGACAGCCAGCTCACAGCAGGTGACCAGTCTCCTCTATGACTTATTTTTTTGTATTCTGATCCACAAGCAGATATTTATCTTTTGTCATGTGTTTTGTAAAAAGCTTTTAACTCGTCAAAGTTGTATATTTAACTGCCCATGAAATCTCTGTTAACTTCAGTTTGTCCATAGCTGAGTCACTGTGGCATCCTCAAATCACTCTTTACAAACAAGTCTTATTCTCAGCAACAAGTAAGATTTCAGAGAAATGACAGCCTTCAGCTTTGGGAAAAGTAACTCCTGAGCATGTTCAATAATAAGTTGAGTTATAACCTTATACTTAGACATAACTTTAATGTTGCTTGCTTAAAATTTATTCTGAAAGCTCAATTTCTTCATTTATTTGCAGGGCTGTGAGTTAAAGGTGATGACAGAAATTCCATTCAGGAGATATCCAGGAACACCTAATCACGTAATTTTAGTCAGCTAGTGCTTCAGCTTTTCTGACTTCTGTATATAAACTGCCTTTCATGATAAAGACAATGTCACACACTACACAAAAATTGACACTTTCTGGACATCAGTTTATTCTTAAAAGGTTTCAATTCTAGTATACTCTTCAAGGCTAACAAATTTCAAAGCTGGCATTACTACACTTAAAGTTCAAAGACAATGTCAATACAACATCGTGACAGAGGACATGCTTCCCAACAGTGCACTGCCTAGTTCAGACCTTGTACAGGCAGCTCCTTCAAACCAGACCTCTGGCAAAGTTCACAGAACTGACCATCACATACTCAAGGCCTTCTTTGCAATTATACAAATATTATATATTATAATAATTCATACACATGAAGTTTAATACTCTCCTCCACAAAGGATACCTGATGGGCATCACTGAACACCCATCTACACTTCAGCTTGCTTAACCTATTCAATCACTCAGTTTCTTAAGGTACTTCAAAACTCCGTAACTCATCTTTAGTCCAACTTGCTATCAGCAACTAGTAGTTATGTATAGTTAGGGCACCTCATACTCCAGGAAATGCAATAGAAAAGATCCTACTATCCTCCAGCACCACCTACAACTAAAGCTTCCACCACATGAATTCTTCCAGAAAAACTTCCCAGATCACAGTGACTGCTAAATAGTCTGGTCAGATAAATACCCTGCCACTTCCTTCCAGACTCCAGACCTCTCCACTCCTTATTTGGAAAAGCAATTTAATGCTACTGAATGCTATCACAATATCGACCTTTTGTTGTTGTTTTTTTCAAGGGGAAGAGAAATTGGGGGTGAGGGATTGGGCACTAAGTATCACAGAAGCCTGAAGAGTTACTGCCCATCACTTCTGCTTCATTTCAAAATGTGGAAGTTACCAATGACACAGCAGCATATTCTGTTCTACCTAGCCACAAACTTGCAAAAATGTGGGTTGGTGTTCCAGATGCCAACCCAGTCCAAAAACCAGCTTTTCTTCTAAGTTAAATGCTTGTTGTTTCAACACTACCATATAATAAACTTGCCATTTCAGAGACTAACAGAAATAAAACAAGGCAACTCAATCAGAACCCAAAAATACAACACAAAGTGTTTGCTCACTGCTGTTTGCTCTCTTTCATTATAAAGTAACAAGTCACGTTTCTGCTACACAGCAGTATTTACATAAGCTGCCATTCTAACCACGAGGGTAGCTATAATGTGCATCTTGCTAGATTACCCAAAAAGTTCATGTCTATCCCAGAGTCTAAATTATGAGCATTATTAAGATATTCTTGACTTAACCACTCTGACTTCATTTGTCAGACTGAAGCATTCAGACTCAAGTCCCAGGAGTCACTATTCATCAGTACCAGCCTGTAGAGGGGAGGGAAAAAACCAACCAACCAAACTTCTACAGAAATCCTGTGATGTCTCCAAAGCATTCAACAGGTCATCTCAAACATAGATGTAAGCTATAGTGATCATTTCCAACCAGGTCACCTAGCAATTACCCACAAACACAAGTGAACTCCTAGGCACAGGGTTCTTCATAATGCATTTATCACTGGCAAAGGCAAACAAGCTCTAATATTGATGTAGAGAATAATGATTTCATGTAGGTAAAGAGGCAAGGGACCTCAAGAGGTCACTCAGTCCTGATCAAACTAGGTCCAGTTATATCAGACTGCTTGGAGATTTGTCCAGTCAAGTTTGGAATATTACCACAGAACACTGATTCCGCAAATATTTTGGGCATCCGCTCCCTCACAGAGAAGTTTTACTTCCTTACATTGCCTCAGGATTTCCCACATTTCAGCTTGTTCCTATTCCCTTGTGGGGGGCATTTCTGAAGAAAGCGTCAATCTACATTCTTGATATGTACTCATCACGCAGCAAATAAGGGTTCCTTTCCTGCAGCTTTCCCTCCTCCAGGCTGATCAGGCCCAGCTCTTGCAGCCTCTTCTCACACACCCTGTGCTCCAGTCAACAATGACCTACTGTCAGGCTTGTTCTGGTAGCTCAGTGTCCCCTGGTACCATGAGCCCCAAACTGGACACAGTGCTCCAGTGACAAAGAGAGGTAAAGGATCTCTTCCCTCAGTCTGCTGTCATGCTTAGCAGAGGCCAGGATGAGGTCACCTTTCCTTGCTGTGAGGACAAACTGCTGATACTGATCAATTTGTTGTTCACCAGGGCCCTATACCTGTGCCTCCCAAGCTGCCTTCCAGCCCCTTAGGCCACAGCCTATGATGTTGAATGGAGTCATCTCAGTCCAGATGCAGGATTTAAAAATCACAGAATTGTTTAGGCTGGAAAAGACCTTTAAGATCACTGAGTCCAACCATTAAGCTAAGACTGCCAAGCCCACCACTAAACTAAGTCCCTAAGTGCCACACATACACCTGCAGAGTGATGGCATTCAGTACGATCTGCTCCATAACCTTCCCTGGCACTGAGGTCAGGCTGACAGGCCTGTACTCCCCTGGATCCTCCTTCTCAGCCCTTCTTGTGATGTAGCTGGACATCACATTTGTGAACTTCCAGGGAACTAGAACTAGGACTGCTGGTAAATGATTGAGTGGCTTAGTGAGCACTTTTGACAGCTTTCTCAGTAGTCTTAGGTGGAGGATGCCATCTGTGTGTGTGTCTGAGTGGCACAGTAGTCACTGACCATTTATCCTTGGATTATGGGGGCCTCATCCTGCTCCCCATCCCTGTCTTCCAAGCTCAGAGGTCTGGGTACCCAGAGAACAACTAGTCTTAACTTTAAATACTGAGGCAAAGAATTCATTATGTACGTCACCCTTACCCCACATTCAATAAAGGATGGAGATTTTCCTTAGCCCTCCTTTTGTTGCTCATGTATTTGTAAAAAAACATTTTTTACTTTCTTTTACAGCAGTAGCCAGATTAAGTTCCAGTTGGGCTTTGGCTCTTCTAATTTTCTACCTGCAAACATCACAACATCCTTGTAGTCCTCCTGAGTTGCCTGCCCCTTCTTCCAAAGCTCATGAACTCTCCTTTTTCTTAATTCCAGCTCTCTGTTTAGCCACACCAGTCTAGTGCCAAGCATTCTAGACACTCTTATGTACCTCTTCCTCACCTTGCCAGCCTGCCTTTCCTGAAAGGTACAAATTCAGCAAATTGCATTACTCCAGTCATGCAAGCTATTCCACAACATTGCTGGAATCCCAATGAGATCCTACGTCTGCAGTTATGCTCATTTGTGCTGCCTTCACAATGGAAGGGATAAAAACAACTTCCGTCATATCCCCCTTGGACACTTGTTGGTTGCTCCTTTCATCTTTGCTTCTCTTCATATTAGAGAAAAATAAGAGGCCATCTCAACATGCATAGTTCAAAACCCTCCCCACAAGTTTGCAATGCTTTTGGAAAAGAACCCTCCACCTTACTTCATCAGACAGACCCTGCCTCTGGTTCAGTAGTCCTTGTTCCTCAGGGAAAGTTCAGTGACTAGGGAAGTCAAATTAATTAATACCTGATCGTTCATGCATTTCACAGTATTTACACCAGGCAGCACAGGAAAGCTGCAATGGTCAGCCAGAATCTACATATTAATTTTAAGACTGCACAGCACACATGCTGAAATGACAGTCAGCCCAGCTGGCTAGGGGAAGCAATGAAGATATAAATCAAGAATTAGCATATTTCTGTGCTTGTATTTAGAGACTTGTGCAGTGTTATATCAGTACTTAATTATTTTGTTATTCATACCTATACATTTTCTGTTCTTCCCATACTACACTGCACTTCTCGGACTCCACCTCTTCATTCATTATCAAGGCAAACTTAAGTCAATGCAGAGAACCAAGTAACTGCCAATTTCTGAATTTCACAATTACTGTTTAACTTTATGTTTAGACAAAAGGTTTAATAAAAAACATGACCACATTCAAGCTACATGTCCTAGAACTGTGCTATTTTTAACCTACTCAAAGGTAGGGGTCAAAAGGAGAAGGATTTCTGAACTGTTCAGTTATTAACAGCCAATTAAGCCAAAGTAAAGAGTACACAGGTTGCTTTCCTTTGTCTTGATTCATTCAGTATCAACACAATGCAGTTTAACAAATCAACAAAAAAAACCCCAAATAACTCTGACATACACCACCAGAAATGCTGGCTGGTTTTGACAAGCCAAAACTATCGACATTCAAAGGTGTGCCATACTGAAAAGCAAGATCTATGGAATTCCTAACCTAACCAAGACAGAAGTTTTAAGCACAAACCTCCTGGCTTGGGATAACTTCAAACAAACAAACAAAAAATCCCCACAAAAGCACTATCTAGGGCATTTCAGCCATTTTGGGGAGAACAAGGCAAACGAAAAAATACTGTTGTATTAACATCTTTGTCTTTAGTAGAATATTATTTTTACATCAATAAGGCAAAAATTCAAGTCACATGGAACTGAACATCAACTTTAAATGGAGAAAGGGACATGGCAGAATCAGAGAGACTGACCACTGCATTTAGTGGTGTGAGTGTACATGGTCCACATAGCTACCAAAAACTTCTGCACAAGCAAAATTTCTGAATTGCTTTAAATAAACACTCTGTTACCAGGATTTTGGGTTCTGGGGAGTTTCTGTTTCGGTTTTTCTGTGAAATTAGTCAGCAGTACCTGAAATTCTAAGCATTCAGTAACAGTTGTAAACATGAAGCATTCCCTGCCCCCACCACTGTACTTCCTACACTGAAACCAGAAAGCCATTAAAAACTGGTCAGGAACACTGACGTGTGTGTGATGTCCTTCTAGAGGAAGGAACAAGACCTTCAATCCCTAGGAAAGCCCTGACTGCCTTAAGCAGACCACTCCTTCACTTTTTATATGTTGTCTTTCAACATACCACCTACTCTCGGGAGAACTGAGGTCCGGGGGAAGAGAAGGGAGGTTGTACTTTGCGCTATGTAAAAAACGGAGGCTGTACTTTGCACTATGGAATGTAGCAAAGTCTCAAACAACTTCATAAAGGCAGCTAAATATTAACTTCACATTTTCAATTAAACTGTAAAGTTTTAGTGTTATCTGCCAATATTGAACAATTGTGGCCATACAATGAAATAAAATAAACTTATTTTGTCAGGAGCAGCAAATCTCAGCTGTCCATAACAAAATCTGATGAGTTACCAGTTACATTACAAAGTTATGGGATGCCTGCTGCCCCCTGCATTGCTGACGCTGCTGGCTTTTTTTTAGCTCTTAAGGCCAGCTCGCTGCAGGCCATTCCAGAAAATTAACCCTCTTTTGTCCAGGAACTGCATCATGACAGTAAGCCTAGGGAATGCTATTTAATAGCTGCTCAGTTTACTGCTAAGCTGCATTTTCAGTATGTCTTACACTGTCACCCAGCTCTGTGCTGTATGGGATTGCTCTTACTGGCTACTTATTGAAGTAACAGAAAAGATGTAGGCAGATCTTTATTTAACCAATTCTCTAACAGTTAAAACTTACATTAGGAAGTAACAATGGGATCCAATTTTAAAGTAAGTTTTTAGCAGTCAAATTGATTCATAGGAAAAACTTGTTTCAGACTTTACTTTGACATTTTAATCTAAATAGAAGACTTCCAACTACTTCTAGTTTTCTTCCAGGGCTAGCAACTATAGTATACTAGCTCCTGACTGCCCATGCACAGTATGAGGCTCATTTAGACTGAAAGGCACTTCTGGAGGTTATCCAATCCCATCCCAAACTGAAAGCAGGGCCAACTTTGAAGTCAGATCAAATTGCTCAGGGGTCATACCATAGTCAGGTTCTGAATATTTTCAGGGACAGAGATTCCACAGCCTGTTTCAGTGCTTCATTCTCTGTGTGGGAAAACATACTGCTAACACATTATAGTGATTTCCCTTGTTGTAGCTTGTGTCTGCTGCCTCTTATCCTTTCCCTGTGCATAGTGAAGGAGCGTCTGTCTTCATTTTCCCTCTCACTGCCTATTAAACAGAGCCAGCAGCAATTAGGATCCCCCACTTCAGATATTTCTCAAGGCTGAACAAACTCACTTCTCCAGCCCTCTTCATACATCATGTGCTGACTCCCTACCTTAATGGCCTTTCACAGGCCACTCAGCACCTGCCTCACATTTGGGAGCACAAAACTGTGCACGGTACTTCTGATGCAGTCTCACAAGCTCCAAATAGCAGAGAATAATTGCTTCTTTCAAATGGCTGACCATGCCTAGTGTGCTCTTCACTTCTTGCACCACAAAGGCACAAACTGTCCCACAAGGACCCTTATGTTCTTTCCTGTAAAGGTACTTGTCACCAGTCTGCACCACATCTCTGCTGCTGCATGGGGTCATTCCCCCCCAGAGAGACTTGGCTTGGCACTTACTTTTGAATTTCACAAGGTTTCTAACAGTTATTTCTGACCTGTGGACATCCTACTTAATTAGCCCCAGTCTCCAGCAGATGAATTGGCCCTCACAGTCATCCAGTGTATCCACAACTTGCTTTAAGTGCTTTATGACCTGGAAGAGAGGTCAGAATGCAGACGAACTGCCCCTGTACTGGTGCCACCAGTGACAAGCCTCCAGGTGGACTCCATACAGCTGATCAGAACCTTCTGAGTTCAGCAGGATGCACAAAGTTTCACTCATCTAATAATCCACTTCCCAAAACATATCTCACCAGTTTGGCTACAAGGAAATTTCAGGAAATCCTGTTAAAAGACCCTTAAGGTTAATAACATTCACTGTTCTTCCTTTGTCCAGTGTCTTGCCCTATTTACTTACAGCAATCAGTTCAGGACCTCTTTTCACAGCAGACTCAGATTGTGGAGACACCACCATAACTGCTTTTCCTCACTTCACTTCAGTTTTCACCTGTTTGTAGACACATCAATTTATTCTACCTAAGCCATGTCTCTTGAGACTCAAAAAACACAACTGTAGAGTAGCTCTGGAAATTCATCACAAAAAGAACTTTCACTAACAGTTCTATAGAGTCACACAGTCCTCACTTCTTTCTGTAAGATAGAACACACTCTGCAGAATCGTTTGAGTAAGCTTCATGGAAGATCTTTAAATCTGTTTCTCCACAACAGTTTACATTCTAATTTATCAGGAGGTAGCATAAGTTGTTAAATATTCAGGTGAAAACACTGATACATCAACTGTGATAATCTGGTTATAGTGAAAAACCTTACTATTTTACAGCCGTTGAACTTAACAGTTGTGTTATACATATACAATCATAGAATGGTTTGGGTTGGAAGGGACCTTAAAGATTGGAACTAGACCATATAAGCCAAATGCAGAAGCCTGAACTACCTCTGATACCTCAAACTGCTCAAACAGCTACACTGAACTCAGTATGCTTCTTCCTATACACCATATCCTGGATAAATGGCTGTATCACACTTGCTAGTTACCAGAGATAGACTATTTTATGCTACCTCAGCTACCAATAACACATTGAAACTTTCAACAGGATGCATTTAAATTTCCTGAAAAGTGATTAATGGGATGGTCACAACCATCAGTGTCTCATAGTTGATTGCTTTAGAACTACTGTGTCTTTTTAAATGATAGAGTGCTTTAATGAAGTCATAGTAACATTACTTCTGTTTCAAGAAAGTTTATCTGTTGAAATCAAAAGCACATTGAAGTGTTTAAAACAGAAACAGAAGCACTGGTGAAGGGCTGGGAAGTGGGTTTTTATAATGCAATTATCAATCTTTACAAATATATTAAAAATCATATTAAGCTTAACAGCTCTTGACTTCACTTCTCCAACCCTTAGCAATAAGCCTTAGCAGAGTTAGTTATTCACTGTGGCAAGCGCCAACAGATGATGTTGGAGAAATTAAAGGAATTTGGGGAAAGAAATTACCCCCAAGTTATGTATGAGTCAGGAGTCTTGCTCCCTCACTTACTCTGTTGCTATGAAGAAGTTACTTGGTATTTGATGTAGTTTAAGTTAAACTTGACTAAAGTGACTATTTTTCTACCAAATTATGTACACTGAAAAGAAATGAAGTTACCCATCTTAAACATGATCTCAACTTCTTCATGTTCTTTCTCCAGCATCTCTTTGTCCAATAGGTTCATTTTAGGTATGTGTGTCTCTGCAATAATTAGTTTTCAGCTTAACTACATGCAGCATGGGTGGTATTTCCAGTAAAAAAAGCAACAGAAGTGGGCAAAGAATGCCCACACAATACAGGAGTAAGAAAAAGTTAAATCCAACACTAATCTGTAATCTTCTAACTGACGGGCTAATAAAAATAAATCCAAAAGTAACCAATAAATTAATCAAGCTAGCTCCGCTGGTTTTTTCCACTCATCTGTACACATATCAGCTACAGAGACCTGCTTGACTAGTCTTTATTCACCTTTAGCAGGAGATTGCCGTTCAATGCCTCCAAATTTTGCACATGCCACTGCGTTACACGGATAGCACTAACACCTGCGAAGTATTCATAACAACAGTCACTCTTGGAAAACATTCTGCTCTGTACAAACTAATCCCAGGACTAGTTTAAGAGCTATCATGTTATACAAACCTTGACTAATGGAAAAGGAGAAAACAATGAATCCCTGTAGACATTTAAAGTTATCTTAAATGCCAGATAATGAAAATCTGATGTGGGAGGGGGGTTGGGGAAGGGAAATGGGCAAGAGCTGTCTACTGCTGCAGATAATCTTAGTATCTCTGTCAACTCAAGGTGAGTTACACTCGACTAGCCTTCATATTGAGAATAAGATGGATGCTATTTTACACTATTAAAAATTAAAATTGCTTTTACTCCTGTACACTACTTGAAAAACAACTGAAAAGAAGCAAAAATACTGAACAGAAGAATGCAGTTATGATAAAAGAAGACTGTCTGGAAGCTTGTTACTGCTTTTCATTATCTGAACTAAAAGTGACCTTCTTGATAACAAGCTAAGCTTTACCTACCTTCACCTTTCCATATACTTGGGAGAACCAAGGTAAAAGGATAGAGGACATCAACAGAAGCTTCAAGACTTTAAAGTTTTTTTCATTCCTGCTGCTAATTTTCTTCTATTGATAACTTTTGGACAGAAAGACCAATTTTTGGGTTCACATTTGAAACAGTCCAAAGTCTGAAAGTTAATTACCTGAAAAGTAACTCCTGAAGCATTCATGTATTGGATAACACAGGAAAGTTAGTTTGGTGTTTTCAGCATGAGGTGGAAGTTGTGCTACACCTTGAAGATCTTCATCACGAACTTACGTACTGATCTGTGTAATAAGCGACCACAGGCCAGCTTTTCTAGAATCAGTGTAAATATTGGCCATGAGCCCCCTCAGGAGCCTCACTCGTACACACCTCCACCTCCTTTTAACGCACTGTTTCACACCTTCACCATCTGGGACATCCAGGGGAGTAAAACTAGCTTTCACCCAACAGCTCTATCACCTCTCCCCACAGAGACAGAAACACAATAATTATTTTCCTTGACACAGTCTTTACTGCACATGTCACTCTTTATTTGCTTCTCATATATTTCCTTGCATTTTTTCCACATTTAGCTATTCCCACATTTTCTTTCTTAGCTCTTCTTGTGATTTCTTCCCATACTCAGATGATACTCTTTTCTAGGCAATCCTTCTGCTTTCTAACCCAGAATAAAGAATAATACTAATGATCCCTTTACCTTTAACACAAAAGCTTGATCAACCTATTTAATGCCTAATCAAAGAATTCATCATCTTCATCCTCTCAATAAAAATGCATTACTGCATTTCAGATACCTATGAACTCTGAGGCACTGAATACAACTGCCCTTCAAATAAGTACTGTTCAAAAACATTGTTTTAGACAGCCTAACCCTACCAAAACCAAACCACAGAAACACAGAAGAGTTTTGGTTAAAGGTACCTTTGAAGACCATATATACTTCTACCTCTAACGACAACAAAACACAACAACACGTGCCATAACAAAGTAATAATAATTAAATAATTGCACCTATACCTATTTTTCACTTAGCAAATCTGGTCACTCAGTTCCAGCTATCAGGTGCCTTAGAAAATTCCTGACAGAAACTTCTGCATTACAATTCACATACCAATCAGAACAGAAGTCATCAGGGTGAAAAAAACAACCAATCAAACAACAACAGTTCCAGTAATCCTCATTCAGTACAACACATTCATTCAAAGCTGGAAACAAGAAGTACAAACAGTGCTAGAGCAAAGTAATCTGTCATCACACAGCCACCTTTAAGAGACGGTGTACAGGGGCTCCAGACCAAGAAGACAACATTCACCATCTCAGCACTCTCACTTCCTTGCAGACATATCCAACCAGTCTGCAGCTGCACCTTCCGATAAAGAGCTGTTTGGACAAAGCTGAGCTCAGCCACAGAACAGCAGAGCAGGCCACCTCCACAGCAACAGGCTGCTGTAACGCCAGACACACAGTTTATTGCTCTTCAACAGATAACCAAATCAACGCTAAGAAAGGACAACACTTACCGACAGCACTGCAGGTAGCTGGGACTTAGCAAGATTATATTCCGTGTACCGGGTTTTATATTTCTCTTACCCTAATTTCATTAACTCTGGATTTTGTTTCTACAAATTGAAATTCAGACTTTTGATTCTAGAGTTCCAACTTCTTTTTGCTTTGAGCTCCACAAATGCTACACTCTCTAGCTCCACACACTGCTTTCTGAAGCAACACACTCCCAACTCCTTTTCCTTTCTCACATCAGATGCAATTTACATCTCATTGTGCCTACCTTAAAAGCTCTACTGCCAGCACCTGAAGGATAATCAGCCGGTACAGGTGCTCTATAAAGGCAACATAATTTTGCTTCTCCTGCTAGAGAACAGTCCTTTGTTTCTCAATATCACCCTGCCAGCAATACTACATAAAAGGAATCAGAAAGAAAACAACCTAGATTTGACCATATTTCTAAACAGGATACTTGACTCTCTAATCTCACAAAAAGAAAATCCTGCTAGAGCCACCTTTGGTTCACTAACAATATTCATATTCCATGACATAAAATTAAGTTGTTTAAGAAGGCAAGAGAGAAACACTGTTTAAATCAAGTAACTGTTCAACTTTTATGTAGCACAAGTGACTAAACCATCACAATTCTTTTATGATAGTCCAAGCGTTCAGATCTTAACTCAAATGACATTGTACTTCATTTCCATATATATGGGAGTTCTTGCACACCAGAAGCATCACAGTGTAACAGTAACATTGAAAATGACAGACCTACCACAATGAAACAGAACTAAGAATTCTTTCAAAAGATCACACCTTATATTCCAATGACTTATCCTCAAGTACAGGCTGGACAAACTTCTGGCAGCTTTTAAAAAATTTTTGCTAATTATCAAACAATCCAGATTTAAACTCTCCTATCTGTTGTTCCTACCAGTACAGCTGCTGTTTCTTCACACAGCAGTTTCATACACTGCCCAGCCTACTACATGGTTCACCACTATTTCATTCCAACTTTTCAAATACCTTCTTTCACTGTTGTCATATTGCTTCATCAAACACCTGTTCAAATGTGCATTTATTTCCATACCATTTCCAAAAAATAAATGCATATTTAGACACGGATTTCTAAACTATTGTCACTACATTTAACACATAACAAGGAAAAAACACATTCCGTTGTCTTTCTGAACACTCTACTACACCTTCCCATTTCCAAGTTAGTAACCTGCTTTGCTTGACATTCTAATTTCCCATGACTTAACCCAAAAAATGAGTAAAAAGGTTTATAGTCAGATTGTTCTTGTCAATAATTACTTGGGAATTTTCTTTTTTTTTAAAGTTTTGTATATGGTACACTACACACTTATATTATCTACATCTTTATAATCAAATCCTTCCAGCTCTACACTACCAGTCTGGAGTTCTGAATTCCAGGCTGCTTTAAGAAAAAAAATTCATTGGGATCTTAGAAGACATATGTACACTTCTTTTTCTAGCCTTACTGAGAAGCTTAACATAACCAGCAATTCAAATTGAAAAATAATAATTATTTCTTCAACAAAATACCCGAAAAATGCATCTTGTACATCTTTTTACTCACCTAACTTTATGGTTTTGCTTATTTTATTTCATACTTACATTAAAAAAAAACTGCAAAAAACTTTTCACTGTGTGCAAACTAACAAGGCACTGGAATGCTTCTTATGGATGCCATACATCTCCCCTAGTTCAAGGTTACACTAGTTTGAGCTTTACGTTTAGTACGCACTTCATTGCATCACGCACTGTTTCACTGAGAAGTGGAAGAAGTACCTGTACATACAACCTGAACCCAATCGTCTTGCTTCTGAAAAAGGAGCAGCATTTATTAAAGCAGGTCTATTTTTACTGAAAAATAGAAAAGTTGCTGTTATTTCAGATTCCTGACATATTTTTTCTTCCCCCCTTCAGTTTTTTGGTATGAGTGTTAAGAGGTTTTTAGCCATATTTCTCTGAGGAATTACAGCTCAAATAAATCATTGTTTCTAACTGTCAGTTGAAATGACTGGATAAAAATTGATTTGGTCTTGTAAGGACTTTATTCTACTAGGGTTTGGATTTTTCGTGGTATCATTTTTAAATCTTCCTTTTGCTAGCATTATCAGAATTGGCTGAGTAGTAGGACAAAAGGCAACCAAAAGTAAGTTTTGGGTTCCATCAACATGTAAACATGCTCAAAATATATTTAAGAGCACTCTTAAAAGCCACAGCAATAATACTTTTCCTTCATGGTCATATGTTACAGTTACAGAGATAATGAAAACAATGTGGGAAATTTCAAGGTGAAAAGAAAACTAAAACCTAAGATATTGCCAAAAAACCCCTTCCCCTGCTGATTATCTCCAAGTCCAAAAGTCATTAGATGTTTTTTAAGTTTCCCCTTTTATCCAGAGATTGTACTTCAAAACTTTGTGCTCGAAGAACGAAATTATTTCAACACAACATTGCCGCTTCTGGCGGATGTTCTGAAGTGTTATCAGTCAAGTTCACTTATGCAAAAAAAAAAAATCTTGGAAGGCTGACATCCGAATTACACTCATCAAGACTAAAATGTTTGAGTCGCTGTATAACACTAGGCACGGATGCTCTTAACTTCATTGTTACTATTATCTCCACATTTAGATGTAAAAATAGCTTGTCAAGGTTATGTCAAGTCTGCAGCTTCACTTTTTTAATTGCAAAAGAGCAGAAATAACCCTGAACAAAGGGAAGGGAGAAAAGTACTAGTGCAAAAAGTTTGCCAACTATATGAAAACTAAGTATTCAAGCCTCAAAATTTGAAATGTGATGCTTTCTCAATATTTACAAACTTAGTAACAATCATCTTTTTTGAAAGCTACATCATTGCCAGAGGGGGGAGACTATTACATGCACGAGCACAATCATACAGCAGCAGCGCCTCAACTCCCTCCCTGAGAAAGCATTTCTCAGATACTATACAAGTGTTTTACGGTGGCATGGCTTGCTCGTTCCTGGGTATTTTTATCACATGAACCTCCAGAGACTACCTCCTCTAACTTGTTCCTCCTTCATTAAAGAGGGAAGGGACACAGCGTCTCCTATAATAAAATATCCTTGCCAACTATTCATTACTGCATTGGGAATACAACGGCAGGATGAGGGTTTTCGATTTGCTCTTGTCCAAGTCTACTTTTATCCCCTCTCATCTTCCACTACCATAAAAAAATGACACTACGCACGCTACACTGCATGCAGTACAACACAAATAAATAAATAAATAAATAAATAAATAAATAAATTCCTGCTCAGTTTCCAACTGCTACGTCGCTTGTTTGTTCGCTACAGGAAGATGAACGGGAAGGGGGGGTCGGTGATGGCATTTTCCTGCGAGTGGTCACGCCAAGCCCGGCGGGGCCCCGCACCGCAGTGCCCCCGGCAGCAGCTGCTCAGGATGCGGGTGATGTAGAGCAAGCAAACAATCCCACCTCAGCAGCAGCGGCGAGCGACCCAACACCGAAACTAGCACGGGTTTCACTCTCAGTGAGAAGGATCAACGACACGAGCCCCCCGCACCACCAGAGGCAAAGCGCGTACTATTCCTCCCCTCGGGCGCACCCGGGTAACACCAAGATCCTTCTGTCCTTCCCACAGGATGGGAAAGGAGAAGGGGGGAAGCACCCGTGAATTCCCGCAAACAAGCGAAATCCCGCCGCTCAGGACGGGAATTACGGCGGATAACCTGCCGTCCGCCGGGGAAAGCCCCAGCCACGGCGAATAAACTTCCCCTACTGCCCCACCCGGGCCGCGGCCACCCCAGCCCGACCGCCAGGGAAACTTGGCCTCCCGGGACACCCGCTCTCCCGGCGGCGGCCGCAGCGGGTGTCCCTGGGGGAAAGCGCCCGTGGGTCTCCGCGATGAGGGCTCGGGCTCGGACCCCGCCTCGCATCCTCCTTTCTCCGCCATCCCGGCCACGTCCCGCCCGGTTCCCCCACCGCAGGGCGGCCGGCAGCCCCCGCCACCCCTCCCCGCCGCCGGGCGCCACACAAAGTTTCCCTCAACTCGGCCGCGTCCCCCGGCGCTGCCGGGGCTCGGGTNGTTCCACTTACTGCAGCAGAAACGAGAGAAAACCAGCCCCAGCAGCCCCAGCCCCGGCCCGGGAGGCACAGCCGAACGCAGCAGCCGCCGCGGCCGCTGCCACCACCGGGGGGAGGCACCGCCACCAGCCGCTAGGAAAAGTTCCCGGCGGGAGGGAGGAGGCGGCGAAGGAGGGAAACCAGCAGCAGCCTCCGCAGCGGCTCCAGCCCCTGCCATGCTCCGGGCTCGGCTCGCAGTCGCCGCCGCTACGACGCCCGGTCAGTCCCGCCCGGTCCCGCTGCCCGCGCCGCCGGCGCCTCCCCACACGATGCCTGTGTCACTGAGCGGGGCGGGGCGCGCCGCTCCCGCCCTCTCAGAGCGGGCCGCACCACCCGCCGCAGGGAGGGGGGTCCGGAGGAAGGCGGGACGCGTGTGCCGTGCGCCTCCACCGCGACCCCCACCACTTCCCCCCCGCCCCGGGGCGAGTCGCCTCGCCCCCGCTTTTCCCGGCCCGCTCTGTGGGACTCGCAGACGTGCCCCGCGCATCGGGGGGTTCCCGTTGGTATCAAGGGCGCCGCGGGAGGCTGGTGGGAGGGGGCGTCACGGTGTCCTCCCCCGGGGGCCTGTTGGTACGTCCCGCCCTGCCCCGTCCCTGCCGCCGCCTCCCCGAGCACGGTCGGGGGCTCCCGGCCGGACTCGGCACCCGCGCACCGCTGTCGCCGCCGCCCCTCCGACTCCTGCCGCCGCCGCTCCCTGCCGCCGGGCTGGGGTGGCCTGGGCAGCGACTGCCCCGTGGGCTGGGGACCGGCCAGCAGCGCTCGTCCCGGGTGGGGAGCCCCGGAGGACCGGCCGCAGCCCTGTTTGCCAGGCGCCGGGCGCGGACATTGCCGGGAGATCCGGCCGGGGCCGCTCCCGGACGGCTACGGGGGGGCCGGGCCGGTTCCTCCTCGGCGGGGGCGGTTGCCCGCTGGGCTGGAACCCCGAGCTGGGGCCGCTGGCCGCGGGCGCGCAGCCCGTGCCCCGTGGTTTTGCCGACTAAATAAACTTTCCCGGCGTTGTCCTCGCGTCGCTTACGCTGCCCTTGGCAAATCCGCATGCGGGGCGCGCAGGACCGGGCAGGGACACCCTTCCCACAGCACCTCCCAACGGGGCTTGTGCAGGCATCGGGGCGGCACCCGGGGAGCGTGGAGCGCACGGCTACGAGGCGGTGCGGACCCCATCCCGAGCCCGCGAGAGATGGCAGGATCCGAAGGTCTGAAACCATCTGGGAGCAGAGCGAGCCCTGTGCAGAGCTCACCGAGGAATACCAAATACGGCCCTGCGCAGCCCGCGCAGAGGGGCCTGCAGGGGTCCGGGGGCAGCAGGCAACGTTTCTGTCACGCTAATGCCTGCAGGGATTCTTGGCTGTGGCACAGCACATAACTTTGCTCTGGGAAAGGCTGCCACCGACGAGGGCAGAGCTGCTCCGCAAGGAGCGATGGTGCCCCAGCTACGGGCGGAGACCAATGCTCCGAGTATTGGCAGGAAAAAGTGGCCACTCGAGGTGAAGAGGGAATTCGTGCCTTTGCCCAAGGTCCCAGGAGTCCAGCTAAGGGCTGTCTCAGAATTAGAGCAGTCTGTAACCAGGTCATAAAACTAAAGGTGACTTTTCTAAGGAATGCAGTTTCTTTGCTGCATCTCGGCGCTGATCGTCAGTTTGGTGATGTCAGTGGATGTATCCCCAAATTTTCAGCAGCAAAATACAGAACCTCAAAAGAATTGGCTTGAGAGTCTTGCCTCTACAATCTAGGTGTGCTTTTTCATTTTGGATGCACTGTCTTGCAAAACCTCAAGGAAAATACTGAATAGCTATAAATACTTGCTGCTGAAACATCTATGGTGAACAGGTTCCACATAAGCACCACATATTCCCCAATATTTGATGATTTCTTTCAACAGTGGACATGAGAGCAGTTTCTCTCAAAGATACGCATGGCTAAGTTTATCAGATGCTCACAATAGTATGTTCATTCGGTCTTCAGCCACACTGAGTGTTTGCCAATTAACTGGCCTCATTAATTTGTAACTGTGAAACAAAACAGAATTCAGGCAAAGAGTTACTACAAGCAAATTTCTGGCTATGATTGATGTTGGACATTCCTCAACATTTTGCTCTGGAAACCAACATAACTGAAAGGACTCAAAGTTTTATGAAATCAATGTAATTTTGCCAGTCTAATCCTCTGCTAGTGCAAAACTGTTCTCGTTCCAATTTGCAGTAGGGATGTGGGGTTGCTCAGGTGATACACAGGATGCTGTCCAAAGGTTCATAGACAGGTTCATATGGCAAACCTTTTTGCTTAAAAGATTTTCTCACTGCTGATACTTTTGATGCCTGGTCCTTTACTCTGCTGTTAGACTCTGCCTTTTGATTCCATGGTAACCAATATATTCCCCCATGCCAATAAACCTGGATAAATATAATACTGAATTAATCATTAGAGACCCATTTTTATTTATGATAAGAGCCTTTTTACACGGGAAAACTAATGAGCATAATTGTAGCAGAATAATTTATACTGCTATGGCTTTGCTGATGTAACATCCCAGGTAGATGTTTTAATTGGGTGTAATTATTCCATTTCCCTGTATAGATGAGTCCTATATAGATAAATCCCATTTTATAGTTAGCAGTCGAAACAAATTACATTTCATAATTACATTTACACCGAGTTTAAGACATTCTTAGGATGGGTAGGAAGTATAATGGGGCCGTAGCGTAATTGAGAGTGCAACCTTAAAATCCTATTTGTGACAACTATATTCAAATTGCCATCTGCTGTAATATTTTTATTCCTTCTCATTCCAAAACAACAAAAAGCATTAAGTCTGTTTAAAATTAAATGTTTTGAAGGTCTAGCACCAAATTATGTACATCAATTCATGCAGGCTAAGGAAGCAAATGCAATTTGTCATATTTAAGCAGAACTGTGCCCAGTCTGTAGGTAACATCTTCCAGTGCCAGATTCAGCACTGTTGTAATCAGGCATCCTGGGGACTTTGTGGTACAAAAGGAAATTTGACTTCATGATATCAAGTCTAAATTTGGCTCCCTGATGCTTAGAACACTCCTGAAGGCATGATGCTCCAAACAATTAATCTTGCATAATATGGAATAAATGCGTATAGGACACACTGGCTCAGTTCTTGTAAATCCATTGTTACTGGCATATTTTTTCCATAAAAAGATGGTTTTCCACAGTTGGCAGCAGTCCTGTTCAAAAGCATCTTTGAGCTGTAGAAATACAAAAGACTGTACTTTATTTCCAGTCCCTATTTCCCTCACTTTCTGGCCATTGTCCACCCACCTGCCCTTCCCCCCCATGCAAAAAAAATCCCTTACCCTTAGTTTAGACCAGGGAGTTTGGCAAGTGTTTCCTTCTCAGTTCTTAACCCTTTTGGTAGTTTGAAAACAAAGTCCTGAAGCAGTGTGAAATTAACTTATATGCATAACATTTGAAGTGACGGCACAAATTCCCGCTGGAATGAAGGGCTATTCACTTCAGTGGGAATGGGCAAATAGATTTGTGGCAGAACAATGTGCTTTTCTCAACACTCTCGCCTCCATTCCAATGGATGGGACGGGGCCTCCCTGGCGATCCTTGCGCACCACCACCCGTTATGACCCTTGAAAATAAAACCACACCAAACCAACCCGAAACAAAACCTGCCTCTTTTTTTCACGTGCTTCCAGCTGGGTGAGATATTTAGCCTGTTATTGCACGGAGTTTCTGCGATTTGCTAACAGGTGGTTGTGCTTCTGCATCGTCCCTCCAGCTGAAGCCAGAGTAATTGTGTCTCTGGGTGTGCCTCAGCAAAACTGCTGCCTGAGGGACTGTTTTCTGTGCTGTATGGAGAAAGGGGCCTGTCCAATTACTTGTCTAGAAAGCAATGGAAAAGCATCTCTGAAGGCTGTGCAGCAGGCGTGACTGACAGCGGTGCCAGCAAGACCAAAGGACATGGTCTGCATATTTATGTGCATGCATTTTCTGACCCAGTGGTGGACTCCTTGCTCTGATCATCCATGGGTATGTTTGGGAAGGGCTCAGACAACACCCCACAGCACACAGCTTGGCTTACCACTGGTAGAGTATGTTTTTAATAGTGTTGGATACACTTAGGAATTTTTGGGGGAAGGATGCTCTATAATCATGACTATTATCAAGAGATGATTAAAATTAGGAATATATTGTAAGGCTGGATTATTCTCATGTTTCCCACTCTTTGCATACAGTATAAAGAAAAACAATCTGCGTTGTCATCTCATAAAATAGCTATCATAATATTTTGATTCAAATCATAAACAAGCTTAGCCAAGAATAACATACATACAGTTGCATGGTATATGATATTTTAAAATCAATTTGCCAATCCTATTAAAGATGAAATACTTAAATCTTGTTTCAATCAAAGACTATCCCTTTAAAGAGAAAGATGAATGTCTGACTCCTTCTGCATTGCAAAATACAACTAGAAAATTTGTTCTCTTGCTCACAGAGTGGTCAAGCTCTCGATGTGTCTCAGAAAAGTTCCAGACCTCAGGCTTTTTGTCACAAAAGAGTAATGCGGTTACTGACAATAATCATTCTCCAGCACCGTGTTTCATACCCGTGATCAGGAGTACATATCATCCAGTCTGCAGTGCAACTGTGATTCCTGTTGTCTCAGCCAAGAGATTTAAAACTCACAGCCAACTAAGTAAATTCCTTGTGCATTTCTGGCAGACAAAAAATAATAGGTGAGGAAATGGTAGACTTTCCAGTTAGATCTCTCTCCACTTACCTTATTGACAAAGAGAACAGAAAACTTCAGGATTCCTCTCAGAAACATATTTGCAAGACAATGCCCCCCTGTTTTCTTTCTGCTCTGCTTCCCTTTACTGTAATCTCTTGCTCTCCTTCTGTATGCTTGTTTTCTTGCCTTTCTTTCTTCCTCTTTAGCTATTTATTTGTACTTTTATTGAAGTGTGATGTTTTATACTAATAAATACAAAACATCCTTGATTCATACGTCTGCTTGGACCAATGCACAGTTTGCATACTTTTTTCTAAAACTACAACCTTTCTAGGCATGAGCATTAGATACCTACGATGAGCAGAAAGAGCACAGGAAGGCGAGAAAGAGAAAAGTGAAGGGAATGGGTGGAGAAGAGAGGAAGAAGAGAGAACGAGTGAGTGAGGGCTTGTTATGGTACTCAGACTTTTAAAAAGCAGGAGTGTGGTTAGAAGTTAGAAAGAGGGGAAGAAACCCAAAGGGCCATACCCTGGTCTGTAGCTGAAGAGTAGCTGGTGCAGCAGAGGGAGGATGCTAAGTGGTGTCACTCACCCTCGGGCTGCTCCCTGGCCAAAACTATTAGCCAGAAGCTGAGGGTGTTGCCAGTCTGCTTGGTGCCAGCTGGACATCTCTATACTGCAGTTTCCTGCCCTTGGCACTGGTCTCTCCAGTGGCCAAGCACACCTCCAGGCACGCCTCCACAGTCTGGCTGATTTCCCTGCACCGGGGAGAGACGCTGACCTGCTGCTTCATCCAGCCCCTGCGTGGTACAGTGCGGGAAGAGGGATATCCAATATGGTCCTGGTTCAGCTCTGTAAGAGGATTATTGCTGTCTTCACAGAGGTTTCTCTCACAACTAAAGATAACCAAATTCAGTCTTCTTTTCTCCAGTGTCAAAAAGAAGAAATATGACTTCCAAAAAAGAAATATATATCTCAATAAGGTCACAATTCTATCGTGCATACCTACATTTTGCAATGATATTTTCATTATGCCAATTCACTGACATGATCTCAGCCCCAGCAGGAGGTTAGTTCCTGATTCAAGGAAAAGGAAAAGGCAGTTTTAACATTCATTTTAATGCGAACATTTATTCATTTTTAGTATCTGCGCTGTTACACTAGCTTCACTTAATTATGGGAGTAGAAGCAGGTTTAGAATTCCCTGGAGGAGCTTGCTCTTTTTTCTTCTTAGACTTACTCTCTTCATCTTCTCAACTGCTCCTCCCTTAGTCTTTTCATTTTCCTTGAGAGTGCTTATTCTTATCCTTAGAAATGAGCACATCTTGGCAAGAATTTAACTACTAAAAATGGTGTAAACTTTGTTTTTCTTCTTTTCCCTCATCTTTTCCTCTGTGGATTGATAGTTAAATGCAGCAGGTTTTCCACAGTGTGATGAGTGGAGTGCATGAACCCAAAGGTTATGCCTGCCTGTGCCTTAGGGATACAGCTTGGAGATGTAGTGTATGAAAGATGCATCAAGGTAAAGTCACAAGGTAACTGCAGTAACACGCTGTATTCCTGCTGCTTACATCCATGTTTGATACTTAAAACCGTCTTAACTTCTGTGAATTCAAAAACCAGCATAAGACTGAAACAGCATGGTTCAGTAGTAAAAGGTCACATTGTTACAACTGTAGGTTTCTACTGTATGAAGCCTGTGTACATTGCATTTTCTATTCTGCCTTTTTTGAGTATCTATAAAAATTGGTGTTGGCCTGAAACTAAATGAAGGTTTCAGTCTGTGAATGATTTTTGAGCACATTTTATCTCACAGATCAAGTATTTTAAAACTTTGAGTGGCAAAGAGGAGTGCATATTAATTTTAGACAGCTTTTACACTTTTACATATGTAATTGAATTCTGAATTTCCCCTTCTACTTTCAGTCTGAAAAAGGTAGCCTGGAATGCACCTACACACTTTTTGATCCTTTGAGAAAAAAAAAAAACCTGAAGGAACCTTATTAAACTTTAAAAGCAGTTCTCTGTGCACAAAGAGTGCTTAATTTCTACCTATCTTTTTAACAGACACTGTTAGAAGCATACCAAAAACCTCAAAAATTCTGCTTTAGCCTGAGATCTGTCCCAATGTGTGTCTTTACACCAAGAGAAGCAACACTGGTACACACAAAGGCATCACTGAGGCTGAAGTCTTCATCTACGTAAATATCTTTCACCTCTTTAATTATTCCCACATACAAGAGAAAGCTGCATTTATGAAGAAGCAAAAAGCCTTACACCTGTAAAGATAAAAAGTGCCTTTCTTGATAATAACTACACCTAAATTGCAATTATGTAACTGTTTTACCTGGAAATCACCTCCTGATCAAAGTTGTTATGTAACAAGGACAAAATCTGTGTTGATTAAGAGCACATAATAGCCGATTTTTTCTTTGGTCATCCAGGGAAAACTGTAATTTCAGTTGTGCCAAAAAAAAATTGCTCAATGTTTTGGCTTTTATACACATTTCTGACCCCTTCAAATTAGGTCAGTTTTTAAACAAAAGCATAATTTAAATATGAAGTATCAGTGTTTCATTTCAGAAATATTTACTGTTTCCTTGTTGCAGTCCTCCAGAAGGAGACATTCTGCAAATTTCTGGAAACTGTCCCAAATTCACAAATGTTTTCAGATTCTGCAAAAATGAGGTTTGGATTTGTAATATTTTAGCTGGCGGGGGTGGAGGGTGGAGTAAGGGTACACCTACACCTTATTTAAGTGTTCATAAGGCCTGAGGTTTTTTTCCCTTAATTTATAGCAATCCACTCAGAAAGGATTAATCCAAATCAGCCCATCCTGTAACAGAAATACAAAAGTCCTCTTTTCAACTTACATGAAATATATCAGTTTAAAGGAGTATTCTGTATGAGTGTACGGTAACTGAAACACCTGACATTCTTCAAATGTCATCCTTTATCAGACACGATCAAGGAGGAGTAGAGGCTTGACTGGTAAAACACATATGTGCCTTTAGGAATGAACTAGAGAAACCCAGTTAAAAGAAAACTCACTCTAAGTGACATGTAGATGTAAATACCTTGGGAAACACAGGCTGGAAAACATATTTCTCCTGCCCACAAACTCACACCTGCTAATGCCTCATAAGATTAGTTGCATCCTCAATGCTAACCTTCAACAGCAAGTTTTAAGGCCTAATTATATACTTAATTATCTATGTTTTGTCAGTTGCTTCACATCCCAGCACATTCAACAGCATGTCATATGGGATCAATTCTTCAACAGTGATTTTATTATAGTTTCTATATAATGTCACTTTGGTATATCCACCCTGTTCCCACCCCTGAGCATATGGCATCTTTTTTTTAATACATCTGAATTAGAGAAAAGTACCAACATTAAATATGAATCTCTTGGTTTTTGATGCTTGCCAGTCATAGAGTTGTTTGCAAATGTTTTTAATATCAATTTCACTTCTATACCACAAGTGTTTTGTTAACATCTGTCCTGCAGCCAGTGATCAGTTTTATTTAGTGATTTATTTATGTAACTATGTTTTGGTGTGAAAACATAGTCGTCACTCTTGGGCTTTAATGTGCGGAAGGGATGGAGCAGAATGAAATGCAGTCAGTCACGCTTTGCACTTGTAAGGAAAAACGCTGTTATTTCTTTGTTTTTGCTGTAATCCTAGGTATAATGGGCAGAATGGCAAAAATAAACTGGGGTCTTTATTGCAATTCTCCCTCTCTCAGCCACAGCAATGCTTTCTCTCACGTACGTTGTCTGTCAAATGTTTAAGGATCTTTTTGCACCAGCTGCTATGCTGTTTCATTTTTTACTTTAGCTAAGCTCTCTAAACAGTTTGATGAGCATGAAGAACAATGCCAACCTGACAAGTCCTGTTTTTCAGATTTTTCTCCTGAAGTTACTTGATCGTGAAACACCACGATGGTGGACACATTCACTTTTGGGGCAATGAGAGCTGTCAGCCCTGTTATCATCGAATCATGGAATCACAGAACCATGGAATCATAGAATCATAGAAAGGTTTGGGTTGTAGAAAATCTTACAGATCATCTAGTTCCAATCCCTCTGTCATGGGCAGAGACATCTAGAATGACAAATCTGAGAAAAGCCATTACCTCATGGCTTTGCGGGGCATGGGACTTCATGGGGTTTTTTCTGATAGTTTATTTTTTACCTGTTTATGATTATATGATCACAAAAACTTGTTAATATTTGGAGTTCTGTTGTGTAAATGATTTCAGGTTCAGGAAGGTGGTTCAGGAAGGGCAGCATCTGGTTCATGAACTGCATTTTCAGAGAAGATTGCATGTTCCACTATAGACTACTGCCACTAGCCTTGAGTGGGCTGGATAGTTAACTTACCTATTTCAAACTGCAGTTATTACTTGATGTTATTTCTAGTGATTCTTTATTTTTAATCAGTTATGTTCTTCCTCTACTGGCAATCAGTTGAATGAAACTCACAGTAAGTAAAATGGGAAATACAGAGAAGTAGCAGATTGTCCTGGTCATCCTGAACCCCTGACACCCCAAGTCTGACTCTTTTGAACATACCAGAAACGGATGGTTTGTCATGAGCTGTATAACGGTGCAATGCTTTTATTAGCATGGGGTTTAAATAAACTGCATAAATAGTTGTGGTTATATCAGTAACAGAGTGATTCTAACAGATCTTGTTGGGGAGAGGCGGTGTTCAAGTATAAATGCCAACAGCCCCCAAAAGCATGTAGATACTCAACGAGAAACCAAGCACATTTTCACCAGGACAGAAAAGTTTCACATTTTGATAGCACAAAATGTATAGCCGATTGCATTAAATTTCCGAGGATTCTTGGCTGACTCTTATCTGAAATACTCAGTCTAAACCCTGACAGCCATTTTTAGCTACACTGTTTGTTGGTTGTATCACTTCAATTTCCCATGAGGCACCTCCATCAAGGTCTTAAGTTCTCAGAAAGGCAAATGAATAAAAAAGCTTCTCTAAAGTCAGACTGAATTGTATTATGATTGATAATATTCTTATTAATAATCTTAGAAGTGAGATTCATAGAACCATAGAATTCCAGCTTGAAAGGAACATCAAGGATCGTATGGTCCAATCTTTTCTGGCAAAAGCACAGTGTGGAAAAGATGGCCCAGCTGAATCTTAAAAGTGTCCAGTGTTTGGGAGTCCCTGGCGGGATTCCAGTGGCTGATTATTCTCTTTGAGAAAAATTTTCCTCTTGTATCTAATCAGAATGTCCCCAGGAGGAGCGTGTACCCATAAGGAACCCATGAGGAAAGAAAACAGCTTAAGTGAGGCACTAATAAATAACTTGGCTTGTAAGGATGCGAACCCTGCGTGAGAGCTGGGGTGTTAGAACTCTGGCCAAAAAGGTGATTTTGGTGCTCTGTTCAGTCAATAAGCAGAAGACATTGTGCCCTCCCCTGTATGTGTGGAAAATAGGATAAATTATGTACTGTGCAACTCCTTTCCAGGAGGGAAAAATGCTATAGTCCTTAATTCTGGTGTGTTATGAGCTGATCTCTATGCCATTAAATATTTATATGTCCCTGACCAGTAATACATAAGTATGTCCTTTAAAAGTTAAGGTCACAGAGGACGAAGACAGACGGTAATTTACGGTTTTCTAGTTATATGTTACCAGAGGAACATTTCTTGTGTTCTAAGCAAAATAGAATTATAGCTGCAACCCAGTCATCATTCTCATATGTTGTATCTTTCTACCTGTGTATAAACATATTTATCTAAATAGGTGTGTTAGATGCAACCTGTCTTACAAGTAACCTGATCCTGCAAAGACTTATGCATGTACTTTATTTTATATGCCTGGCATGACTGAAACAATGTGTTTGGCCCATGTAGAATTCAGAGTATGTGTTAACCTTTACAGTACAGAAGTGTTGATCTGACTTGATTACAGTGAGCTGGGAAATTGCACCAAAATCACCTTTTATAATCAGAAAATGTAGGTGAATTCGAATCAGATTTTCTCACAAGGGAGTGTACTCCATTTTCAAAAAGGCTGGAATTTCTGGTGAGAGTCAGAATCTCCAAGACTAAAAGTTATCTGAAACATGTAAACCCCTATTTAGCAAATCATAGTTATTACGTTAAACATCTTCAGGAGACAGAAGACAGTGTGGGCCCTGATAAAGGAAGAAGTCACTAAAGTACTGATGCAGGGATATGTATTTGAGACTCAAAGGCAGACTCTAACTCAGGCAAGAGAGGAACCTCAGCCTGGGAGATGAAAAATTGTTTTACATGAGGCGCTAGAAAGCTTTTAGTTGTAGCTATAGACCACTCACAACTGTTAAATGCAGACAGGTTGGAAAATGCCTACTGGATTACTTTCATGAAACAGAAATATTGTTTCTTATTCAGCTGTTATGACTGTGTCTATTGTTCCTGCTCCATTTTGCAGAGAATATTTTACATCCTTTATTGTTATAACAGCAGGGAGAGATAATTTTTTTTTCAATTACTGTGAAAGTCACTGAAAATACAGTTTTAAAGTGACCGAAATTGTTCACACCAATGAATGTAATTTGGCAAATAATTGCAGCTGAAAAAATATGGAAGCAGTGTAAAAAGATCTGAAATGTTTCATTTTAAAATCACCAACTGCTTATTTTGACATATTTTAATGAATCATTTCGGGTTTCTTCTTTCAAACAATTTTTTTTGGCAAGTGGTCTATATTTTTTAAAGACAAAATAATTAGAGGTACATAATCCGAGAACAAAAAGCAGCATTTCAATGAAAAATAGATAGAATAAGTCCATTTCTATTTCAATGTAGAATATTTTTTCGATATTTTTATTGAAATTATTGAACTAAATAGAATCATAATTTGCTCTGCTATATTAGTAATAATTGTAGGTGTCAATAACCCAGTGTATGCATATCAATTTAGACCCAATTACATTTTGGAAGGAAAAAACCACCTCATAAATATGTGACAATGCAATTAATTTGTTTTTTCAATGTTCACAGGTAACACAATAGACTAAAGGTGGCTAGACCATGTGTGAATGCATGACCAGCCTAGAGCAAGGAATGAGGTCAGGACTGCAAATAGGCCCGGCTTACTTCAAACTGTCCTTTGAAAGATGTACAGGGTATGACTGGGCAGCTTTGCAGAAAAAACCTGCCATGGTAAGAAGCTCATCAAGAGCCCACAGAATTCATTGAAAAACTGGCTTAAGGCCATCCTGCATAGACAGATATAAGGGGAGGCATGCTTTTTTTCCTGAAGTCTTGAAGATCTGCTGAAGAAGCAGAATGGGACGGCTACAGGAGCAGAAAGCTCGTGGCACTCAGAAGTGGATATCTGGAAGACGTGTTTGGAACACACCAGACGCCAACTTCAGAGCTTTGGCATGGAAGTGGAACACGCAGGGCTCATAAAATGGGCAGAGAAGAGTTAAGATACGTGGCACAATTCCAGGGCGTACAAGTGTTAACTATTAAAAAAGCTGTGCTGATGCAAAAGACAAAAAGGATTTGGACCATGTTCTTTCACTTATTTTTTTCTGAACTGATGTAAAGCTGATCCAGTAAAACCCCACCAAGCATCTGTCATTTCCTGGTTGCAGCACAGAAATCCTCAGTACAAAATTCTCCTCATGAAATGATGGGGTTCAGGCCTTTGTACAGAAGACCTCTGATCCACCAGTCAGTTAAGAGCCACCACACTACAGAGTTTAAACCTTTTCTCCTTTATTACAGCAACACTGTAATGATTTTGTAACTGCTTATGCAAGTACCTCTGTAAGTTAAAATGGCTCTATATCCCCTTAGCTTACCACTAGTGAATTAAAGTTTGCATGTGCCAACTTTTTCACATTCGTGTGAAAGAACAACAGAGGGGAAAACTGAAGGGATTAGTCTTAATACCTTAGAGCTAAATAAATATTTACTGAGTTTGATTCTGCCGTCATTTCACGGCTAATGTTAAGTACAAGGTGACTGCAGGACTGCTGAAAATGTACAAACAACATTAATCTGCTGGTTTTTCCCTCACTTTGAAATGTATCATAGAATGCAATTTCATGGCACGTTTTGATTTTATGTATATCCCTTCCCAGGTGAAATAGCCATTTTTTGTCACCTGTGACACTTTCATTTCTCATATATGCTTCCAAAATGCAAGACTCTGTTTCCCCATTTAGATTTGCCTTTATGCTAAACTATGGCAGAGATTTACTGCTGCAGCAGCTACTTTTTGACTCTATCAGGCAGCCAGCTATTTTCTACAAAATCCTCCCTGTTATAGGATGCCAGACTACCCATAGATCACTCCAAACAGGAATGTGAACATTCAAAACCAGCTCTCCTGCTAACAAAAAGAACTTTGTTGCTCTCTATGGAAAATTCAGCTGAAAGTTAATCGGATTCATTCAGAGCAGACAACTAATGATATTAAAATATCCATATAGGTGAAAATGTGTAACTTTCTGATATTTCATATGAGTAAAAATTCATGGGACTAATTAAAAAAAATAGAACCATGATTTCTACACTGTTTGCCTCCATGCAGAGTAACTATAACTCACAGAATTTGCAGCTGTAGGTGAAGATGACAAATTCATGTCTTGTAAAGTGTAGCACCTTCTGCTGAATAGCTTCCGACATTTGCAGAAGAGAGGTTCATGCCACTCTCCTCCTTTTGGCTCCAGACCATTTCCAAAGTCAGCTGAAGGCCTTAAACATAATCCTCAGGGTAATTAATGGATGGAACCCCAGCAACACAACAGATCCAGTTTCAGACTCTGAATGGCTGAGACACATTCTTCTTCTGGAGAGAAGCACAGCACAGAACTAGGGAAACTGCACTTGCCCACCCATGGACTGCATCTCTGTAGCACATCCAGCTGCCACTAGGAAACCTTGTAAAGGTGCTTGGCAATGCAGCCACAGTTTATGGCTATTTGCCTGTCAGATGTTATGGCAACCTCCCTTGAAGGTATATTACGTGGCTTTGTGGAAGCCATGTAACAGTTGATAGCTTCTTAAAAAGTTTAGTAAATTAACAAGGACTGCCCCCCTTTCCCCTCCAGAATAAAAATAACCCTCCAGAATAAAAATTTCACAGCAGGATAGAAAAAACTCAGCTAAGGTCATTAAACTGTCACATGGGTTGTACATAAAGACTGAGGCTCAGGATGAACCTATGGACACCTAGAGGAAGTGTCTTTTACAAGGTGTTCTTTGACTTGAAAAGCATAGAGGGATTAATGTGATGAAAAGTAAATTTATTATTTCCATTCTGGATTTCCTTCAAAAACAGTGTAGAGGAAAAGGCATCTTTGTGGTGGAGTGCATCTCATCCTAAAGTGGATGATCAAAATAAAGTAGATGAACATACCTTTAAAAGTGTTGGCTTCTAACTTTGAACAATTAGAAAACCAGAACTAACTAGCTCAGGTGCAGGCACTGGTATGATAGACATGTAAATTAGGGAAAGGGAAGTCTTATGAATATATTTTGGTCTGAGATTCATCATAATTTGTGCAAGTCATTTATGTGTGATGTTTGCACCTGAGCAGACTTTATGTGACTGGAGACAACCTCAGTGTCCTCTGCACAGGCATGAAAAGGAAATTGAAAAGTGTGTGGGCATCATTTAACTGAAAACACGCTGTAGTTTACGAGGCAAAGGGAAGAGATGCTGCACCCTTTCTGACTCCCCCTGTTAGAGCCCTCTCTGGTCACTGCGGGGTACATGCGTTCCCACTGTGCTGTAATGCCAGTTGTTGGCACCACGCTGTAACTAACCCAGACCAGAACAGCTGCAGAAGGGAAGGTGCAGGGTTTCTTGCCATCTGTGTCCCAGTGCTGACTCATTGAGCAGCTCTGTACTGGAGTACCAACTCCACTAATTGTCAGAAGCAACTCCTGTTTTCTCACATGCACAAGCAATACAGTAGCTCTACCTTTTGGAAGTTCTGAATTTCCTTACTTATTTCTGCTTATCTGAAGTTGTTATATTCCTGTCAGGTTTTTCCTTGTTTTTTACCGTCCCCTAAGAACATAAACACTATTAGCATACGGGGAAGATATTGAGAGCAACAATTTCATGGCATACACAAGAAGTAAGGAACAGCCTCTGTTGAAACCTTGAAGGCTCTAATTCCATCAGCCTTCTTTCCATACTGAGGTTTTGTCTGACATGAATCCCAAGCATAACTATGCATATGAAGGTCTTGTATATGCATCTTTTAGTGTGACACACGTTCAGGGGTGTCAGGCTCTAAAGGACACAGAGGCTCGTTTGGATGTTGGTATAATGGTGTGTGCTGTTACTCTTCTCTCCATGTGTATGAGGACATAAGCATACACGTGCACGTGAGTTCACGTCTAAAAGCACTCTTTTCTGAGATTTACCCTTGACTAATTACAAAAAAATGGAGCTACAAACCCATTTTCCACTCTAAGACTTCTCCCTTCAAAGGCATCCATCTCAAATGTGAAATCTGGATGGTATTTTCTCTGTTTTCTGGCACCCCACTAGGGAAGTAATTTGCAAAACATACTCTTACATTTTTAATCCACATGGCAAACCCTTTAGTTCCACTAAAGGATATACTTCGGGAGAGATTAACATTTTGGAGACCTATGCACACTGACATCCAATCAAAGTAATTTTTTATTGACCTACTGATTTATTTTCCAGCTTAGTGCCATGCACTAAAACTTCAGTCATGATACTGAGTTGTAGCTTCTGAACCTGAGCCACGTAACACTTGCCAGGTTATTATGAAAATTTCTTACCCATATCAAACAATAGCGATTCAGTATCAACTGACTCCACTGGCTGTTTTAAGATTTCTTCTGTACTTTCCAGAGGAAACATTTTCACCATTTTACCACAAATAAGATTAATATTGAGATGGCCAGTGATACGTCTTGATGTTTTGATAGAGTGGAGATACTTTCTGTTGAAGAAGAAAAACTACCTACCAAAATAAATAACAGGAAGCAAAATAATAATTAAGAAATCTTGCCAAAATACAATCAAACATGGTGATGTTTCACAGGTGATCATGAGACTTCTTCAAAATTGATGTCAACTTAATCAAGTGAAGGTGAGGGTGTTTGGAAGGGGTACCATGGCTGAGATATTTTAAAGGAGTGAAAATTAAAACCCCAATGGAAAATTTGAGAGGACTTAATGGAAACATATTTTTCTAAAATAGGGTTTGACAAGAATACTGAAATTTATGAGTGTAACTTATTCATTAAACACTTTTATGATCATTAATGGCCAGAAGCTTGAGTTCTTTGGACAAGCTTGTCTGGAAAACATGGCAAGTTAAGCAGACATGATCTCCTGTTGCCATGATAGAGTTAATTAAATACTGTCTAAGAAAGATGTCTTGGTTGAACATCTTATCATTACTTAAATATGCTCTAACATGTTTTATCTTGTTACTATTTATGGTCAGTGCTTACTCAGGAGCCTAAAAGATAGGCCAATAAAAAAAAATAGAGAATACTGATGTATAAAAAGATGCCATAGGCCCTCCAGTGTTCAAGCTAAATCAGTATCTTGACAAGGTGCATTAAAATGTTATGTTCATCACCCCAGATGCTTATTTTCATTATTTCCATTTGGGTCATTACTTCTCACATATAGCAGGTAAAAATCTTTATTGTCTAAGTGATATTCACTTTAAATAAAAACATTTTTTTAAATGTTTCTTACTGTTCAGGGTAATGATGGTACAGAACTGCAATCTTCCACACAGGGATGCTAAGTGAAAATAAGAGAGTGTTCTAGTCATAAATATTATGGTGAATACCTCTCTAAAAACTGAGTCTTATTTGTGTTTCTCATGATGAAGAAATGTGTGGCAAAATTACAAAATGACCAGTTTGAAAAATGAAATTCAGTGTCTAGTCCTGCTTAATGCTCATGCTTATTAGAGAAAGAAGTGCACTTCAAGAATATAGTTTATGTTCCTTTTGCAATTCTTGTGCAGAAAAGCCATTTTAGTCACTAGACTTTCATTATTAGAGTTACTCTTGATATTTATCAGACCTCTGAAACCAAATTGATATAACTCTGAAGCCATATCAGTACTAAATATGATCTCTACCTTGGATATATTACGTTCTATCCAGACCATAATTTACGTTGCCATCACTATCAATTATACCACAGGTGTGTCCAGGACTTCAGCATAAGTGTAGGAAATATAAGTGCACACTCAAGCACTCTATATAAAACATTCTATTACCTTGCCATTCGTTGAGACTTCAGAGATGTATAATGCAGCTTATATAGTGTGCAGCAGCAATAATATTGGCAATGTTTCCTGCATCATGGAAGCATGGGCCATCCTTTGAAATTCTTCTAGGAGACATAAATTTGGTAGCAAAGCAAAGCATCAAAATCTAGGATGTGAGCCCTATAAAAAAGTTTTTGAAGCAGTCCTACAGCTTTATATAGTCAAAGACAAGACAGTGCCCCCCACCTCTTCTGATTATCATTTGAATGATGTTTGTTGCAGAACTGGTACCTAAAGAAAGTAAACCTCTTAGGTAAATTATCTGCTAGATGAAAGTCACTTCTGTTCACCATCCAGTGTACTGTGACTGGATTTACTTGATGGAACCTCCTTTTCCACCTTTCTGTGGGAAACAGGGTTAAAGGGAGGACAAAGTGGCCCAACATACAAGAAAAAGTATAAGAGTATAAGAAAAAACAATTTCTCTTTAAGTTTTTCTGTTTAGAAGTCAGGGGGAGGGAGTCTGTATATGGTGTACATACATTTATTTATGCAAATAATGATGTAACTTGAGATTTCTCTTTCACCTAGTAATATTTGTATGTAATTCTCACATTTTCAGTGTGCACGCCTTTGTAATACCATGCTAATTTGTACTCGGTCTGTGAGTCACTTCAGTACATCTTACTGAAAAAGACGACTGACCCATGTTTGCATTCCCATGACTGAAATAGCTTTAGAATCTGCATGCAGGCTTCTCATTGTCTTTGCTTGCTTTTGTCTTCTGAGACTCCTAGTAAAGGAGATTTTTTTAAACTGCTCGTGGTTTCTTCTGTGCCTGTGCAACATTGTGCCAATATCGCTCGAAAATTACAGACAACTTCAGTGAATGCATACGTACAAACTGCTAGGAATTTCTGATATTTGTCTTCTGTTGCAACGTGAGCCTGTACAAGTTTGTGTGACATGTGAACTGTGCAAAATCTTTTCTGAGCTTTTTTTAAGCTCTGGTTTTGTCCATGGGAATGCATGGCATCTTATTACTTCAAATCTGAAGATCTTTGTTGTAATGAGGACAGAGAAGCAGAAACCAAAAGCTTAGTGAAAGAATTTTAGTTAAGACAACTAGCTAGCTAGGACTCTGATCTCCTTGACTTAGAGCAGTTGTGAATATAAAACTTATAATAAGAAAATACTTTTATTCATAGAATACAAGCACTAAAATAATAAAAGCATATTTTCAGATACACATTAAAGTCATCTGTGTTTTACTGATATATATGTTCATTCCAGCAAACTTCATCTGGTTGCTTGAGGTGATTTAATAAATGATGAATATAATTTCTTTATAGCTGGACAAATGCAGACATGTAGAAAGTAAAATATTGACAATTCAAGTGACTTCTTGTGTGATTATGTTGTTGATAGTTAGGTTGAGATAAGAATCACTTGCAAAAGGTTTGTATTTTAAGTGAATGCATCCCATCATATGGTGCTGGCAATTAGTAGAAACAAGAAGCTGATGTCAAGCTCTGTGAAATCACACACAACATTGTACTCAGACTAATATACTGTTCAGGACATGATTTCTGGAGAAGGAAGGAATGGAGTTATTGCCCAAGAACTATATCAGGGATATTTTTATCCAAGTCCTGTGACAAATATTCTTGCTTTTTTTTTTTGCTTTCAACAATTTAGTTTTTTTTTTAGCTAACCCCTGAGTAAAATATCACTAATCTTCCAAGGAAGCTATTGGGCATTCTAATGAATATTTACATTCATGTAAAAAGACACAGCTGTCTGAATACCTATGGTTAAGACTTAGTTGTTTTGATGCAAATCAATCATATAATTTTGAATAGGGAGTGTTTTTGGCAACATGTGATTTACATGAGCCACTTTAACATTAAAACAAGATATCTGATTCTGTGAACTGCAGATCATTTCCACTGAGGAACTGAATATTGTACATTCATGTGTTGATCAGTTAATACCGAGAATGTTCAAGTATTTGCATAATGTGGATCTAAGGAGAGAGGTTCATATTATTTTCCCTCTCACTACATCTCGCCTCTCATGTTAGAATATGATTGTCCCAAAGAACATTTACTGGAATATCTACTGATGAATTATATCATTGCTGATAGCTTTCAGTGAACATTGCTGTTGTAAGTAAAAATCCTCTAAAGCTAGGATAAAAGCTTTGAAGATAAGAAAGATTACCATGGGAATGTCATTATTTGGAGAGAAAGAAGTAAATGCACTCGCATAAAAACCTTTAATGATTGTTTTACATAAATGCATATCAAAAGGGAAAGTGCCAGGATCAGTAGGTGCTCAGGGTTTTTTTTTTTGTTTTTAGTTGAGTTGAGCTTATATACCAATTTAGTCACCTCAGTTTAGATTCTCATTTAGTATAAAACAGGGCAGTTTTGCTAGAATAAATGATACTACATTGAAATATATGGAAAATGCCTTCTCCCCACCCTTCCCCTCATCTGCCATCCCTTCTCCCTCCATTCCTAGTTCCCTTCCCTTCCCCTCATCTGCCATCCCTTCTCCCTCCATTCCTAGTTCCCTTCCCTTCCCTTCCCTTCCCTTCCCTTCCCTTCCCTTCCTTGTGCTCCCTCTCCCTCTCCCTCTCCCTCTCCCTCTCATCTACTCAGACCATTTTCTGGATGACTTTTTAGAAATGTATTCATTATGAAATATGAGTATCAGAAGTAATAGACTTTATAGGATATTGTAATTCTCAAATATGAAGAAGCTAACTTCATACTAATAAATTATATCTCCAGTAGAAGAATGAAGACTGAATCTGAGTTTTCTTTCAGCCTGGCTGAGAGTTGAAAGATTCAGTATGTTTTAATTAAAGCAGCCTAATCAAGTCCAGATCATGCTCTCAATTCTTTCTTTTCTCAGAGCAGAGGAATTTCAGGTGTGCTAGAACTGCTGTCTTCCCTTCAAATTAAAGAAGTCAGAAACCACATTCCAACTTACAGCTCTAAGTTCAGTTCCCCAGAGCTACCTAGAAGGAGGCAGGCAAATATCTGAGTGATCATCCTCTGCTTTGGCTGATAAAATTCTTTGCAAATGAGACATTCTAATACAGACAATTGTTTATCATCGAGAGCAGGAAAACTATTCCATGTTTTTCCCTCCCATCCAGGACAATTAGGTGTGACAAAAGCTATGAGACTTAATTTGTGAGTTATCAATAGGGAAAGCAAGCTTGTTCTTTAGTTTTAATTATGGTGCAGCTGGGTAACAGGGTGCCTGTGTGCACACCAAATCATGAATCTGTTGAGGGGTTCAGGAATATCCCAACTGTCTCCTCATGGATGAGATAATGGACAAGCTTGAGACAATGGACCAGCCTGAAACTAAGTGATTAACTGGACCTTCCTAATGCAGTAGTTGACTGTTACCAGAGCCAACTGGTGGGAATTGTGGACTGATCTAGAAATTGCCCCTGATTAAACTCCTGCTCGTGTCTAATCGAATTCCTATGCTTAAATGTGTTTATTGACATCCTGGCTGGAGTGTACCAATTCGGCCCTGTTGCTGAAGTGATTGGATTGTACATAGATAAAACATTTGTAAATAGACAATAGAAACCATTCCTCCAGAAATGGCCATTGTGAAATATCTTATGTCTGTAACTATGATATTTAAATGTTTTCTATGTAGGATGTATGAGTAGCAATGACTTATGCATGTGCTGTGCTGGTCATGCAGGACCATGGCCTGCTGGATTATAAGAACTGAGCAAAACTGGGGGTTTAGGGGTCTGTCCTGATCCAGAGGAAGATGACACTGCAAGGATCCTTGCAACAGACAGCCCCATTGCCACTGGCCAGTGACTGATTTTCCTGCTTGGTAGATTTGATTGCCCATGCAAACCCAACCTTATGCCAAACTCCCAGTAAATCATTTTTCTTTTTAGCAAGCAAAGCTCTGCTTGTGCATTAGCCAGGAACTGACTAAAGCAGAAAAAAGCTGATTTCCTGAAGTCCTCTGGCCAGTGGAGAATAATGAACCTAAAATAAGAATGGTTTCCAGCCACATGGAACAAAGTGAGCGATCTTAGGTCAGAGTTCCTCTGCTGCTTCCCTGCTGGCTCAGCTGGCTCCCTTCTCCCTCCCTCTCACTGCTGCTTGCTGTTTCCAGAGGCTTTTGGGTTTCAATAACCTATCCTGCAGATCCTCCAACTTGCCCGCTGGTCTGACTTTGGAACCAACTGTAAGAGACCTGATTTGATTATGCAGGATCCACTGGCTCGTAAATCTTAACTTTGACCACTAAACAACTTCTCCAACTTAATATATTCCTAGCCACTTTGATCTTTGTAGGCTTGGAAAACCCCTACTTGAAGAGATAGGTTGTCTGGAAATGTATGTCTACTTGTAATGAGATCCATTTTCAGTCCTTAAACTGAAAATACAAACATGGTATTTAATGCATCACAAGGCAGATTTTTTTTTAAATTTAAATAAAAAAAGGAAAAGGAAGGGAACCCAAAGTAGTCAATGCAGAAGTGGTCAGAGGGTATAGGCCCTGTTAGACAACTTCCATCTTTCAGCAGTCAACACGCACAGGCTGAAAGTTCAGAGCCTCTCCCAGGAACCTTACGAATACCTTAAGCCAGGCATTTCTAAAGAAACGCTGTGTGATTTTTCACAGCTGAGGGCAGAGTAGACCCCTCTGTAGATGATGATTACAGGTTATGCATAACTACATTTGTCAAGTGCTTGAGGCTGTTGTGAAGTGCTATAAATTTCTATTTCAGGGTTGTAGTTTCTTTTCAGAGAAATCTCTAAAACCACAAAAATACCAAATGGTCAAAATCAATAACAGGAATTTTTCTTTCCAGAAACTGTTGCTTCACAGAAAATAACTGTTTGGTGTCTCTTTTTTTTTTCTTTTGTTTGGATCATAAAACTGTGGTATATTAAAGTGCTGTATAGGCAAGTGAAATTGAGAAGATGAATATGCTAACCAAGCTGAATCCTCAGAAATGCCAATTATGTAAATGTCTCAATTACTACAAATATTACTGCAAATATCTGTAAACCGTATGGGTGTCCCAGACTTCAGCACGCTGGGTCACTACTGAGAAGATGAGCAGAGGGAAAGCCAGGAGGTTTTCTTTCTGCTCTGCTGGAAATTATGGGCATGCTAATGTTGAAGACATGGGAGTTTAGACACTTATTTTAGGAAGAAGTAGAGCAGTCATGAACAACTCTGTACCTAAGTCCCAGGAGGGACTCAAAGGGGAGCCAGAAAGATGTGAAGCCAAAGCAGTAGTGCTTCCTCTCCATCAGCTTTAGACACTGACACCATCTGCACTGGGGGCATTATAAAGCAGTTGCCATGATCTTCCAGAAATTATTTAAATGGGAGAAAAACCCCAGAAACAGACTTAACTCATCTGGAGGAAAAGTCCCAGAGAGCCTGATTTCCACTCGTGCATATTCCATGTCTTTACAGCGTTAAAGGTCCTCAGAGTGACTGGGGGTTCAGTGTGCACAGTGCAGATATCATGGCTCACGTGTGTTTGAGAGCTGGTCTTACAGTCTTCTCTGGCCAATTTAATAAACAGTGAAGTGCAGAATGCTTGGCATAAAAAGTAGCACCATCTGTTCTCAAAGCATGGATCCTTGTCTCAGGGAAGGGAGCTGCTGTTGTTTTTCATGAGAAGGTAGGTAGTTGCCTCACTGGAAGTGAGGCTGACCTGGAGTTCTCAGACTATTATGTACAGTAACAATTTTGTCATTCTCCACATTGTTCCTTGTCCCAGAAGTTATTTACAGTTCAAACCATTCCAAGGTTGCTGGCTGCTATAGTAAGAGAAGAGATTGTGAGGCAGTGCAGTTTGCATGGTGCAGCAGCAGGACATTTCTCCAGGTTACTGCCCTACGAGGCTACATTCATTAAAGTGCAGGCTGGACCAAAACTCCTACAGGGCAGTGGGTCATGAGCTGATTTCAGTGGTGGTGTAAATAAAGTAGTTCGCATTCTTGGTGGGCATCTGCGCTTATTCCACCTGAAAAAAATCCTTTCCTGCCACTGGAACTAGGCTGGCCAATTTCAATAATCTTGAATAGAGAGATACAGGCTTAAAAGGTAGTTCAATTCTGACAAATGTAATGAAAATAAGGGGTCACGGAGGTGAACAAGACCCTTTTTGCACATTTTTATCGTAAATGCTACCATTTAAGATCCTATCTTAATATGGACATGAAAATGCACACATTAAAGGGTGTGATAAATGTCTGTCCATGGCAGAAATTTCACTTTGGTCTCAGAATGAAAAGGCCAAAGACAGTCAGCCATGAGACAACACTTCACAGAAAATGAAGCCTCATCAGTCTGGTCCTTGAGGAACCTCCTGTGCAATGGACTTTTCGCTGGGGACCTTCTTCTACCACTGGGAATTTCATCTGATTTACAAATCCCATGGGTAAATAACCATGAATAAATGGAAAGATTGTGAGACAGCCAAGTGTTATAACAACAGAATAATAACTAATGGTAGAATTTATAAGTTCTCTAGTGTTGTTTTTTAAAAAACTAGTAGCCGAGTTGACAAGCCTGAGTGCTGCAGTCAGTATCTACACAGCATAAGTGAGTGGGACTTGTTTTGCCACCTAGGGTATCAGAGGGGCTGCACATACTATTTTTAAAGTGTTCATAAATGCAGGAATTGCTATGGTATCAATTGCACTAGAAGATTACCAAGAGCCTTCTATCCTGAAGTGTTTAGCAAATTAATTAAAAGATCTGAATCCTCATGAGTCCAAAAATTCTTTATTGTTTAAAACCATAATCTTCTTGTAATAAATAAGGGGTCCAGTCATACAAAATAATCCAAAGCCTTTTGCAATGCATAATCCAGTGAAAAGACTGGTTTTGGTTCAGAGTTGGCTAAGCTATTTGTAGCAGCTAGGGACAATAGCAGGATTTGAAAGTGGTCAGCTGTTTGAAAGATCCTCTGATAGAAATCTGTGAGGGAGAGCAGCAGCTCACTGTCTACGGAGGACTTTGTGAAAAGAAAGTTGTTCACATTTGCGCATTTAAAAAGAAACATCTCTGGAATGAGGCTTTTATAGGCCTCATCAGAAACTGCAACTCCAATTTACACCTCTATGTACATACATTTAAATACAAATAAAATCGAAAAACATCTTAGCAACAGCTGAAGATGAAGCACAGATAAGCCCAGGAAGGGTGGACAACTGTCATTAATATTAATTTATCTATGTTGCCAAATCACCACTTTTAAAATAAGGGTGGGAAGTCAAACAGAGATGTTTAATTGGGCAAATAACTTCACTGCTTTCTTATGCTGCTGAAAGGAAATTCAAAGGATTGCCAGACATTAATCTTTTCATTAATCCAAAGGAAATCCTTGGATGATGAGAAACTGTTACAAAGTGGACCTCAGGGATTGCGTTATGTAAACTGTGGGACTAATCCAGGGATTCAAACGTGGATATCATGTCCTGACTAACTGTCTATTCAACTGGTGCTCAAATTCATCTTGCAGCTAGTTACACTGAAGGATATTCAGTGTGGCTTTTAATGCACTTGTGTGGATAACGTCTCTATCAAAAACTTCTATCAGCTATTTACAGGACAGTTATATCTGCACTTCAGACTGCTTTGTTCTATTCTGGTGCTCTTCATTTTCTCCAGCCCCTTTCACAAAGAGATGTTCAAATGCTGATACGTTAAAGGAACATGTTAACCTGGACCTTTCAAGGATGGCAGAAGATGTGCCCAGATGCAGCAACACCAGTGTAATCTGCAGTGTGAATGCTGCCAGCTCTTCATTGATCAAATGCATCATGCTCAACAAGGTGCTCCTGCAGCTTCATAACTCCCCTGAGCTCCTTTATAGTGTTGCCAGGAGCCTGCCAGACATGTATCTTCTCCTAATTTGACAGAAGAATAACTGCTCAATGCTCCTTGTCTAGCAAGGACTAACATTTTATTTTGATCCCTCAGTTTACCTATTGTTGACTTTAGGTAGCTGAGTGTTTCTCAGTGATTTTCGGATAGATCAATATTAAAAAGTGTTGAGCTGGAAGCTGCTTTCAGATAAACCTTAAAAATTCCTTAAAAAAAAAGCTTTATTTTTTTTTTTTTTTAACTGAGGGCTTGTTATAATGATGTGAAAACTCATGAGTCAACAAGGAGTGATAATCTAATCTTTCTTGCAAATAGCTGCATCCTAGGTTTTTAACAACCCAAAATTTAATGAGGTAGAATAAATTAATTACAGTTGTCTCAGATAAGATAAATGGTACTTCCTCTACCTTGTTTGGTTGGGTGTGGTTTTTAATATTTTCACTTAATTTGTTAATCATTCCATATTGTAAAAGACTTTTGCCTTTTGATTAGAGGGGAAGCCTACAGGAACTTTCATTCTACACAGAGCAGTGCGAATAAAACTCAGGAAAAAAATAACCATTTAATTTCTTTCCTGAGCTGTTTGTTCCTTGCTTGTGTATAGAGAAACATAAGAATATTTAAGGGAATACATTTGGAAAAAAAGCAACATACACAATCCTAGGATTTGTCATGTGTTGTGCTCCCAGGAGCACAAAATTCAAACAGGTAACAACTTTACCGATCGCTTTGCTCCACCCCTCTCCCCTCTCTTGTCCATTCCCCATCCCCACCTCTGGTCTGTCTGTGCTGGGCACACAGGAGCAGGAGCACTGAAGGAGTCACTGTGACCCTCTCTCCGGGGAGAAGGTGCTGTCCATTCTATGGGCGAGTCTCTCTCTGTGCTGCTGACACAACTCAACAGGCTTCACATGAGGAGAGGGAAACGAGAGCTGTGTGAGGAGCAGCTTGGGCTGGGGATGGAGCCCTGTACTGGGGAACAATGGTCCAAGGCTTGCCATCTCCACCCAGCATTGCTCGGGAACCCGCACTGGTCCCCCCGCCTGAATCCGGTTGATGGGGTCGGACCAGGCCATGGTAGTGACTAATTCCTCTTGCAGTAGATGCACCCTGGGGTTTTAACAAGTCAAAGTTTTAAGATGACATAATGGGGGTGAGAGAAAATCCACCTGTTTGAAGGGACAACATCCACATGCTGATAAAGTAGTGTAACACATATAAAATAATCATCTAAATCAGCCCAGACAGTTTAACAAGAAATAAAAGTTGTTGTACGGTATGGTCTTTTTCTCCAAAGCTTTGCTCTGAGCTATTAAGGCTCTCACACAGCGCCCAGCAGTATGTTTTGTGGCCAGACTTTTTGTCTTGGCTGACTATGGCCAGGCTCCTAAATCCATATTTTGGCAGCTGGCTGGAAACTGACAGAGCACCAATAAGCCCCACTGAAGTAATGGCTTTTGAAAACCAGTCCTCCTTCATTTCTGTGCTGAAAATAGACTAAAAGCCTTCATTTAACCACCTAGAATTGAAAATACTGTCTAAAGATTTTACATTGACCCTAAATTAACTAGAACTGTCAGCCAGCAATAAAATAAATGAAAGTCATTCTCTGCCCTGAACAAAGTTGCTTTTTCTCGCTTAAAAAAAGATCTGATTCCTTGTTTGGCATGTGCCCCCTGAGCAGTTCATGTGTTTTCAGAGCCCAGGCTTGTTCTCCTCCTGCCCCTTTCACAGCCACATTGAAGCTGTGCCATCAAAGAATCAGCCAGAGCTTATGCACTGAGTGGCAAAGACAGGCAAGTAGAATACAGAAATTTTCTTTTTAATCCTCCTGCCTTGTCATCAGTATAGCAGCTTTTTCAGATCTTCAATTGTCTCATTCCTGTGGAAGGCATACCACAATCAGAAACTACTTTCTTACTTTCTTTCTTTACTCCATCAAAAAAACTTCATCCTAGCTGTTAATTTTCTCTCTCTTCAAACCATATTAACTTTAACATGCATTGCTGCCTCCTCAAATCTTTGTTTCACTTATCATCTCCTTTGTGTTATACCCCAGAAATGTGAACTTCTAATCTACATCTTGCTGTAATTCTATTACATTTTCTTCTTAACACATATGATCCTAATTCAGTGCCCTTATTTTTGGAACTTTCTAACTTTCCCATGCAACTCATTTAGAAGTCGTCCATCATTTTCTGACTCAATTTTATTTCCCTCTTTCTATCTTCCTTTCCCTAATAAGAGAAAAAACACAAGCAAAGAAGAAAAAAAAAAAGACAAACATTTTCATCAAAAAAAGCCAGTCATTTATTTTCTAGTAGGTCTTCATGTGAGGTGGTTAGCAGAAAAATATCTGGTTTAAGTACAGCATTTGTGAAAGTGAAGTGGCATGTTTGTCTTGCTGTTGTCTAATTTTAACCTTTTCTTCAGTCTGGAAGAACAAATGAAAAGCTACATGTCAAAATGAGTTGAAAAGCACCTCTTCCTTTAAAGCCTTGTACTGGAATGAATGATGCATGCTGGTTCCTGTCTGCTGAAAGCAAGCCTTTAGCAGGCAGACAGCCATTTCAGAGAGCTGCACACTTTGTAACAGCAGCAGCAAAACAGGGAAAGTTCTGTGCAGATCAAAACAAAATCCCAAAATCTCTACCTGTACAGGTTTATGTTAAAGTGATGTTTTTGAGAACAGTCTGCACCACCTTTAGCTTGCAGGGTAATGTGCCTTTTCCGCTCACTGCAGAAAACAATGCAAAGAATGAGGCAGCAATACCTGAGTGCAAACAGAAACACCCAGCAAAGCATGGGGAAGTGACTGAAATGTTCAGAAGTTCCCAAGGACTCTTTCAGCAGAGAAACATTGAGCATGGTGACACATGAAGGAATTAAAAGATAAAGTCAGTGACTGTCTTCTCTGTTTTCTCTTGGGACCTGAGGAGAGCAAACACCATTAGAACAAGTAGAAATACTTTAATAATAAAGTAGAAATACTTATCCTAAGAGCTGCAATAAATTAGGCCTCTAGTGCAGTGACTGCTACAGGACATCCGCAAGGCAAAGAACGGCTGTAAAGTGTCCTCTCTGTGGGCATTTCCCTTACTGCTAATGAGTAATTATCCCTGTCCCCTGTGATGCCCCAGCCTGCTGTCACAGCCCCTGTGATGCCCTGACAGGAGGCTGGTGCTGTGGGAGCTGCAGAGCCAGCTTGGCACAGGAGCTCCAGCAGCAGGGAGACGGGCCTTTGGGAAACAGCAGCCTGGGAATGATCTCCCAAGTGAACAGTGTGATCAAACTGAACCAAGCTTCCCCTCTCACGTTTCTTTCTCCAGTCCTGCGGATTCATCAGCTTCAAGTTGGAAAGCCTCTTGGTGCTCGCTGGAGGTGGTACTGCTCTGATGTGCCTGCATGCCAAATATGCTGAGATTTCCTGCTGAAACAATTTTCCTGAAACAATGAACGAAGGAGAGGACAAAAAGAGTGCACATGTGTATTCCTAATAAAAATGTAAACACCATAAATGTATGGCCTGATACATTTGGATCATATTGATTTGACAAGCTCCTGCCAGCAGTAAGAATGAAGAAGTCAGCAAAGTGGCATGTACATATGCTTACAAACTATTTTTTAACTATGTCAGATGGCCTCAGGCTACTCTTGTAAGGATGATTATTTTTTTTAGTTCAAAATGTGCCCAAAATGTTTGGCAGAGGGGATCAATTTGGTAGCTTCACAACTCGCAACTTAACAACTGGCAATATCTTCAGCAATTTCAGGCATAGATACGAGATCCTCAGACTTCTTTCTTGTTGGGTCACTTGGCCTGTGAAGACTTACAGGTCTGTCACAGGGCTGTTTAAGGGTCTAATTTCTGTGTTTTCACTCATGCCTGTTTTGCTCTGCTGAACTGAAACTTGTTAACTTCTTAACAAAAGACTTATTGTCTAGGCCCAAAGCTCAGCTTTGAAATCATTACCAAACCATTTACCTGACTCATGCAATATGATTATTTCACTTTACAGCTTCTGAAGACCAAATTTGGGAAAATTCTGTAATGTCATGATCAGTTTAAATGAGCCCTCTGGCTGATAGAAGCAATGTCATTTATTCCCATCCCTGGTGGTATTTCTGGTGCACAGAGTCAGCATTTATACATCTGATGTTCTGGGATAAGGAGTCCAACTCTGAAGCCTGTACAGGAAATAGTTTTGGGTTCAACAATGCTGAGACCTACTTTTTGACTTCACAGAATTTCAGACACAAAAGGAGATGTGGGGAAGGACAAGATGAAACTCTAAGATTTGGATTCAGTTCAAAATCTACTTTGGATTGCAACTGATGCAGAACTTTATTTATAGCTCCAGACTTGGGTTTCTATTAATCTAAGGTGCATGGAAATATTTCTTTGTGTATTGATCTCCATTTACCATTTTGAAAGATTTGTTTGCATTCACCATTGATGAAATTCATGTTCAAAATCCTTTGTGATGTCATACATCATCACTGACACACCCAAACATCATTCCCATACTTGAGTTCAAAACTCAAGTATAAACCCCCTCTTCACCCTCAGAAGTGAGACATATCTTACATATGGAAGTATGCGTTTTCTACACAACACGTAGAAAATCCCGTCATGGATGGTTTTGTCACTTTTTATTAAAGCATCTCAAGGAAGCCATCAGCTCTAAGCACATACATACTTTGCAATCCTAAGGAAGGAAGAGTGAGGAGTGCCATCTTTCTGATGTCTTTGCAGAAGTCTCACCAATAGATCCCCAGGAAACTGCATCAATACCACTGGTTTAAGAGACACTCACCATTTTGCAGATGTTTGACCTTTGTTAAGGCTGGATTTTAGATCTCTGTTGAGCTTGGTGTGAAAGAACTAGCAAGCTCAACAACTTGCACAGCAAGTGTTAAGCAGCTAAGCATTATTTGCTTGGATAAGCAAGCTTTCTATATGGAAGTCTTTACTGCTGTATACACTTGCTAGAACTCATGGAACAGGATGTGCTATTCGATACCAACAGCAAGTCTCTGGAAATGAAAATTAGGCATTAATTACTCTTAGCATACTGAGCACATCTACTACCTTTTACAACATAAACATCAGAAAAATGAGAAATTAAGTAACACTAGATGAAACCTGACAATACATTGCATTTATACAACTTTTTTCTCAAATACCTATTGCATTAGAGATTTGTAAGTCAAATACAGGCTGCTTTACAACCTTCTCCTCCTGACTCCCCTGTGTGGTGTGTCTGTCCCCTTGGAGCATCTCCCTCCACTGCTGAATTCCCAGGTTATCCGGAGTTACCACCCTCCTTCTAGGTTCTTTTTCTGTTGCCAGCCCAGTGGACACATCGTAAAATAGCAGGATGTCTCCACTGAGGGCAGATTCACTTCGCTCAGCTATGAGCAGCTCATGTTAGCATCTCTGAGGCTATTCTGATGCACAAGGGTTGAGATCAACATCTCATGGGTCAGGTCACAACGTAGGGTCAAACTCACTTCAAGCAAGCTGAGACTATTCTCCCCTCCCTGCTGTTCTGTCTGTAGCACTTTGTAACTGCTTTGGAGGAATTCTCAGCTCAGTATTTCAAGCCTTTTGAGCCCATTCTAGTCAGCACAGCTCATTTTTACTGTTGGTAATATTGCTATACATTACATTAGAGGATGCTTTATATTAAGACATGTAATAGCCAAAATAAAATGTAATTAAAAAAAAAAACATGCATATGCAAATCGTTGGAATGCACAGTTCATAAATGGTTCTAGACAATCACTACATATAATCCAACTACAGAGAGCTGGAAACAGCTGCCCTGAAAACAGGACCTTATCTGATGGTGGTTGCTAACTGGTGAGTCAGTTAGTGGCTGGTCTTACATCAAAGTGGATTAAGGAGGAACAAATCCAAGGTTGTTGATAGAATTGAGATGAGAAACAGTAATAAAAATGGAATAGATTAGAAAAGAATGGATGTCAGCCTCTGAACCACTGAGAAACAGGCTGGCCGAGCACACTGTGTAAGAATTAGCCAGGAGGTGTAGAAACCCTGTTTTTCACACGGGGATTAAGATAAGATAAAGCAGTTAAGATAAGACCTTTTAATATTTGGTGTTTCTCTAAGAGAAAACAAGTATATGATGTTTCTTTGCAGCTAGTAAGGGTTCTGAGCCCTACAAGCATCTCTGTTATAACAGCACCACAGAAAATGAACCCTGCCCATCCAGCTGGGTTTCTGGCATTGCTTTATTGTTGAGTAAAGAACACCTCCAAAGGCACACTACAAAGTGAGGTCTTAATTCAGTATGGACTCAAGGAAATATGACACTTGTTGAAGGATATAGTAAATGTTAAAGTGTATAATGTGGATTCTTAAAGATCTCCCATCCAAGCTCACATCATGCCAGACTTTGACAACATAGCCCATCTCACTATGGGGCACAGACAAAGCTGTGCAAAGCTTTAGTTTTGCTGCACACAGTGAATGAGTCACAGATTCTGGTTATTTGAGTGGGCTGAGTAAGGTTTGTTACATCAAGATACGGACTTCTTAACAAAGAAAACCATTTAATGAAAAACTGATGTTTTCTTAATATAAATGAGTAACCACAGTAATTTGCACTTATATAACTCCTTTCATGTCCTCCAGAGCTCAGAGCTTCTTAACAGTGAAAGGTGATGTTTTTCTTTGCTTATATTTTAAAGGAAAAAATGAAGCACTTGGAAATGCACAGAGTTGAGTCATAACTCCGGTCAGTCTCTTGCTGTCATTGTCATATGTTCCTGCATCCTCCTCACTACCAGTTTAATAGTTTATTGTTTGGGTTTCTTTGCTGTTTGCATAGAGAGGATAAATTTACAGCAGTTGTAGAATGATTTGCTATTTCATTATATAGATTTGTTCTGCAAGCTTTGGAATGTAAAAATAATTTCCATACTATCCATTGTAATTTACAAATAATTAGGGCCAGCTTTATCAGAACTAGTCAAGGATGAACAAAGAACTTTGTAGCACATATTTTTCTTTTGGCATCAGCACTGGCTTATGTAGCTCACACTTCGTTCTCTTGTGTAACTTTTTCATGATGCTCCATTTTTAAATCTGATTCACTACACAAACAGTTGTTGATTCACAACAGAGTGTGGCATGTAGGGAGGGACTGGCAATGAGCAGTGAGAACTGCCCTCTCCAGATTTGCTAGTCATAAAAAAATACATGAATATTTCAGAGAATTAGCTGTATTCTGGACATGCTGAATATAAAACAAGTATGTATTTTAAATGCGGAACCCAGATATTGCAAAGGTTCAGTGAAAAACGTACAAAGTCTTTATCTTCAGGTCACTAGTTCAAATCACAAGTAAAAGATCTGAGGTCCATTTCGTAACAGAGGAGTGCTAATAGCACTGATTTTTGCTCTTAGTTCCCTTATTAAAGAGGCAAGAGCAGAGGGAATGCATTACCCGCCTGCCCTAGAGGCGGGTCAAGGCTGAGCACATTGGCAGGTCTGCTGCTTGCTTTGTCCCTGCTGAATAATGAGAAAATTAATCCCTTGGGTAGTGAATATGGCACCCTCTGACACCACAGATTCAGGAAGATGGAGGGAAAGGATGCAAAGTGTCTATGGATTCGTGCTGCATAAATCAAAAGCCACTCAGAAGTAGTTTCTATTGGGCAAGTGTAAAACTGATACAACACAGAGTCATGCCAGCTCCTAGATGATCAATAAGAATATTCAGTAAAGCCATTGCAAATGTCCAGCTTTTAACTGGCACATAAAATTTTATGAAACAGAATCATCACATAAACAGTGACAGCAAGTAAAAACTGCACCAAATACACGAACAAGAGCTTAATGGTAATTCTGACTGAATGTATTTCATAGGAACCTGTTTACCAATGATATCCTTCATGAACTTATATTGGATATAAAGGCTATTAAACTGCAGTAAACCCATGAAATTATTACTACAAACATTCATTATTTTATGAAGCAGCCTATTGACATTCCTTAGCCTGCATAAAGAATTATGAACTCCTGTTACACTAGCACACCATGGCTTGGCTTTAGATTACAAATTCATCACTGTGTTCATAAGCTCTCGACAGTGTTTCTTTGCTTATGTATAAAATGTGTACACATTTACCAGTCTTGCTAGAATCACAGCTAGATAGAAATGATTATGTTAAAATGCCAGTGCCTGGCACTCATTCATGTGCAAAAATGAAGCTGTAGTTCTACTGAAGATGAATTACAGGACTGCATAAAAACAAGGCATGCTTTTTTCATTGTGTTAACAAATGAAGTGAAAATCCGTGCATGTATATCCATACCGTGCTGGCAAGTCAATCTATAGTCCTATGAGTTTTAATTGTGGGTTTGAAGTTTCAACCTGTGCCTACCTGAAGGGTTCTCAGGCTGGTGATGCTAAGTTTTCCAAAGCTGTCATAGTCATCAGTAAAAAAATTACCCTAAATAGTCAAAAGTGGGAAGACAGAAAAAGTCTGAAAGATCACAAAGATTCACATTGGCTCTGGGGAGAACTAAGGAAGAAAGCAAAGAATAATGGAGGTTCTGCCAGCATGAACATTTTCTTTCCGTGTTCTCCCAGAACAAAACTTTCTTCCTAGACCTTGTGAGTAATCCTACAAGCAGTTCTTATTTTATCCCTTTTAGTGGAAACTATCATGCTCTGTCATACACTTCATGACTGAGTGGCAGATGATGGTGCTGACCTCTGTATTTGTTATGGTTTACATTAAACAACATTTCAAATGAAGTCTTCTTAGAAGAGCTGGGGGCTTTGTAGCAGTCTCTCTGCTGCAGCCATGCTGAAAACAGATGGATTATGGGTGATGTACAGTAGCAAAATACTTTTCCCATCTTGTGTTTTGTGAGATACCATATGTGCTCACGCAGATAATGTAAGAAAACGCATTATTCCAAGAGTCCTGGAGACTTCTCTGATGTCAACTGATAAATCAGTCCTGATAAGAGCAAACAGCTCAAGTCCAAATGGAGATATTAAATTATGTGAGATTTTCACTTGTCAGTGCATTCTGACAGACCCATTTAATATGTCAAAATCTTTTTAAAATGGACTTGGACATTGCTGACAGCATAAATTACATTAAAACTTCTTTTCTGATTTGAGTTACCTGCTTGGTCTGTGTAAGTCTTGTGAATTTGGGGAGCTGTACTCCTGCTACTTTGGGAAGGACATTTTGTTTGTATAACTTTTGTTTTTCACGTTGTTAATCCAGGGCATTAAAAAAATATGACTGGGTTCAGTAGTGGAACATGGACTTTTTCACATCTCACTGCGTGGGGAAACAAACTTACATGTACTTTGTATGAGGTCTGGGCGAGGTCCTTCCTACAAGCAAAATACAACATTGCAATGCTCCCAGGTATTAAAAAGGGAGCTAGAAAACTTTACTTGCTTAAAAAGAATGTGTTCAACCCCTCATTCTCCAAGAGTGTTCTAGTTTTTGTTTGATTGAGGTATTCTTCTCCCATTCTGAATTATTTTGTGATGAAAAAGTCTTCTTTCAATTTCTTCATTTTTTCCTTCAGTCCTGACAATGAATGCATGTGCACTGGTTGAGAGTATTTGTGTTTCTCTCCTAGGAAAGGACGTGCTACCTATTATACTTGTGCTCAGATGACATTCTCCTCCAGCTGCACCTGTTTAACTCCAGCAAAATTAGAGGGACAGAACCTTCAACAGGTAAAGTATTTTACTTATGGATACTTGATATACTGGTTTTTTGAGAGGTAGCTGTGTATGACCCTTTCTTCCACACCTGAAAATCACTGGTATAGTGCTACTGGCTTACTGTGTGAAAAACAGAATCCAATGTTGGTTTGTTTTATGATTTTCCCACTTAAATATATATATATATATATATATATATATATATATACACAATGTATATATATATATATATATATACAAACTGTGGATATAACTATGGATATAACTGTGGATAAAGAAGCTCTGTTTTCTTCTGGGAATCACTTTGAGGCATTTGCATGAAAAAATAAACAAAACCAAATTACATTACTAAAATGTTGGGTTATAAAAATTTTACATAGATTTCCGTTTTCTTTATTAAAAATGCCTTTATAATTTTTTTTCAGTTAATATGTAAGTCAGCATTTATAAGCAAAGAAAAAATTAAGGCTAACACAATAGTAAGGTACTTTCTTCTACTATCAACACCCCTGGAGCTTGGGGCTGTGGTGGATAGCTAAGACTCACAAATGAGTGACACATCTGAGGTGGCTGATGGAGACAGCATGAAATCACTCTTTTCCCTAGAAAACCAGATCAGCTAAAATGTAAATGACTGGGAGAGAATTCTGTGATGCTATATTTGTAGAATTATTTCTAATTGCTGCATTAATCAGGAATGCAACCCAGTTTTCTGACTTATTTGTTATACAGTCATGTAACACAAACTGGAGGTGAATTATTTGGCTCCATAGTCTGGGTTCCCAGATGTAAACATTTTGAAATTTTGTGATGAGAATCTATGCTCTCGGTCCGAGTTTGTTTGGAAGGTATGTTCTAATTTGGGAAATACACCCTTCAAAAAGACAGAAATGTTACCAGAATCAGAAACATGTAGATTTTTGTTCCAACTTTTGTGTGTGTGTCTATTTCAAAGCATGCATAAGCATGTGTGTGTGTATATTTCAAAGACTGTCACAAGGACGTTTCCTTGTAATATGCTTAAAATATTTTCTTGTGCACTGTAAATTTTACTATAAGAACAGCAAAGCTTCTAGCGAGATAGCTGCTTGCTCAAATGTAAAAGTTTATTAAAAAAAAAAAGAAAAAAGCATTTTCTTCCTCTGGAGTTAGAAAGGAAAAACATATGTGCATACTTCATTCTGAAAATATTGCCTAATTCTCATTAGAAGTCAGCTGACATTAGAATTACAAAGTCTATCCCAGCATGCCCTCTGCAAAACTGTGCCTGTATCACTGAAAATTAGACAAAAAAAGAACAGCTCTTTTTCAGTGCGAACAGGTGCAAAAATCATGTTTGGATACAACAGGGAGAAAAACACTGGTGACTTCTTGTTCTTTTCCTTAAAAATAATCAATTTCTTCATTTCCCATTGCTAGAATTTTCAAAGCCTCAGTGTTAAAATTAAAGCTCCGGTGCACAGATTTGTGATGGGATTACTTTATTTCTGGGAGGGTTTGCATGGTGACTTTGCATGGTGACTTGCATGGTGACATGGCCTTGAAAAGATGGCAGTTTCTTTTCCTCTCCTGCCAAATGTTTTTCTTTCATTTTCTCTTTTTCTGCGGTGATCTGCAAGCCAAAGATTCTCATACCAACACTGTAATGCAAAGAACGAAGTGAAATATTTCTATTACAAAAAGAAGAAATAGTTATCTGTTAATTTTTATTGCTTCATGTAAGCAAATGCTAATAAAATATAACACATGCAATAGTTCTCTTGGGATGAGGGATTAGGTGCTTAATGTGAGTCTCATGTGTAAACTTATGTGGTGCTCCTTGGAACTCTGCTGAGGTAACAGAAAGAACATTGCTCCAGCCCTTTCAGCTTCCTAAAGCCTTCATATTTTGAATGTATGGTTTTTTTCTGTCTTTGACAGGGAATTATCTATTGCCGTTTAATTGATAGTTGTTTTAAAAGTGCTGACATAATACCTCAAACTTCAAGACTTTATCATGAAATGACTGGAAATAAATATTACAACAGTATTCTTGATAAAATGCTACTTTTATTTTAAAGTTGACTATTGTACTTGGTGCAATGGCTGACTTTTAACTGAAGATTTTAATTACAGATTTTTGCTTGAAACTTCCTCAAGTTTCAAGTGCCTCCTATAAGTAAAATGTACTAGGGATTTAGGATAATATATAAATATTCAGTAAGATAAGTTGTTGTTTATTGATGAGAAGTGTGGGCGATGAGCAGACTTCTTCAAATGACCAGGTTAAAAAATCCTAGAGAAAAAAGTTGTTAGTCACAGATTCCCTTCTATGCTTTCTTAACACCTATTCTTTAAAATTCTCTAATCTGTTCCACAATGCTCCACAGTGTCATGTACTACAGGCATGACTTTTACAAACTCAGGTATTTTTCAGTCATTGGTTATCTTGGTAACTCTGGAATAACATAGTTCCCTTCTTGAAGAGTGCTTTTGTCTGAAGCCTGACAATTGATACTTTCAAGCTCTCACTAATGTGTGATACAAGACCTGATGATGAGTAAGCCCCAAAAGAGACAAAATCAAGAAGTACAGCAGTCAGGCAGGATATGCCAATTTGCACTGCTCACCTGGAAGACTGCTGAAGCCATGTCAGTGTTAGTGGATGCATCCCGTTGGCTCCTCCCTGGACAACAGACAGCAGCATTGCAGGTAAACTGACAACAGCTGACAAAAAAACACCTGCAGACAGATGTTAGCTACAGCCTGCTCAAACCTTTCTGAAACAAGTGTAAGCAGATGCTTTCCAGCCTGCTTTAATCTTAAGCAAGATGTCCCAAGGACAAAACAACAATTTATGTCTATTTAAAAAGCACAAGGAGCCCTGATAAACTTGTTTGAATGGATGAAGAGAGGCCGATTGTTGGCGACTGGAAGAAAGAGCTTGCTAAATAATTAGCTTACCAACCACTGTGTTTCTGCTGAGCTGTACTATGACACAAAATGAAGAATTGATACACTTTATAACAAACTTGTAGCCCAAAAGAAATTTCACTATTAATAAACATCCCTTCCTGTTAAGCTCTCTAAAGTCCCCATTTCCTCTTTTGAAGCAGGTGAGAAGTTTGTTTGTCAGTGGTGGGAGCTGGACTATCAATACTTACATTTTTTTCACAAGACTGCAGATATGCTGTAAGCATAGCTATCAGCTGGCCCAGAGATACCTGATGCAAAAATAATTGCACTGACATGGATGTTTTTAATGGTCATTTCAGTTCACATTGTTTATCTGGAGCATATATAATGTTGATAGCTAGGTTTGAATAAAGTGTGGTTAGCAGAAACAGCTGAATGTTTCCTAAGAGTCATGAAGCCAAAATGAATGAAAAAACAATACTGAACCTGTAGAATTGTTCATAGTGGCACTTTTTTTATGAAAAGAACAAGCCTTAATAAAAGATAGTGGCCTTTGTCTGTTATTTTAAGGAAACTTAAACTTCAATGTATAAGTTTACCTCTGTAAAGACAAACAGAGTTATATCATCAAGAGAAGCCTTATTACATTTATTGGAGGTAGGGGAATGGAAGGATGTGTTATAGAGTAAACCAGCTAGGATTACACTTTGATTACACCCATTTAGAGCTGGAAATATGAAGAGGACTCCTGTGATCTCACCGGTGTTTGCTGACTATTACTCTGACTGATTAATAGATACGCAGCTTTACCACTTTCAGTTTTTCCTTACCCTCTTTATGGGCAGAAGTTTTGATCCCATAAAGTAAAACTTGATGTTAATTTTCCTAGCAGCCAATAAAGATAAAATGTGTGCTTAACCTGTTTAACCCTCTTGCCTGTTGAGTTGTCAAGCGAGATTGCTTAGAGACCTGACTTGGTCAGAGCCAAATGGGGGTCAGCTTCGGAATGTCTGTGCATATGAAAATACAAGTTCATACTGCTATAAGTACAGGGTATATTGCATTTAGCTCTATGCATCCTAGGAGTGTGATCAACAAGCAATATGAATGAACTTCCCTTAGTAGGCTTGTAGTATGCCTTAGTAATCTCCCTAAAATTACTTGTCTTTTATATCAGTAGTCAGGGATCAGTCCCACCAATATGGATGTTTGCACAGGCCCACCATGGATTGTGGGAAAAAAAGAAAAGTATTTCCCTTTTCTAGTTTGTCATATGAGATATATGCAAGTAGTTCTGAATGTAGCTGACCATTGATGTGACTGTCTGAAATTGAAGACAGATTTCAAAATACAGCTTAGCTCAAAGTTGATTTATGAATATCTACATTAATCTAACAACTTAAAATTATTTTGAGATAGTTTACCAGTGGCCTGAAGTAGATCTCATTATTCTCTACCAAAAGCTTAGTAATCTTCAAATTATGATCACTGAGAAAAACCTCAGTTAAGTTAATGCCTGTATTTATACCTCCTTGAAGAACCCCGCAATGATCCCCCTAAAGAGCAGAAAGAGGGACTGTGGTCATTGGTAAGTGGCTTTGCCAGCTCTGTGTAATTTCACTGTGAAATGCAGGTACCAGAGCCCAATCCCAGAGCAAGTTCCCAGGATCCTCAGTGAGCTATAATCCTGACATGAGACATCTACTGATGCTGTGTAAGACGTGCCTTATTTTCCTGCAATCCAATTTTCTTTGATTTTTCTGTGTAGACCTAAATTCCATTTGGGTAGGAAAGCCCGTGGCAGGGAACAAAGTGACTCTTTCTTCCTCCCCAGATGGAGACTTTTTTTCTCTGGTGTGAGGACTGTGGCTCATTTGTTTGAAAGACATTGAAAGCACTTGGCTTCTTATCATGCTTCTCAGATATGGGAGTAAGTTGTGACAAGGTAGAATGCAGCATCTATACAACTTGAAGTAAAAGTTTTCTGTACTTTTTGTTAATTATTAATACCATACATCTGGAAAATAGAGATCTGCTTGCCAGTGGCAAAAGAGCTTTAGAAGACAGTACTTGTGTTTGTCTGTGCAGAAAAGGTACCCTGAAGCTGCTGATGGAACTGAGCCACGAGACAAGTGATAGTCAAGTATGGGGGAGGGATTGTTGGCTCAGGTTGAGCTGTGTCTTTGGAGTGCAATGTACCTGTCACAAGCTGGTCGTGGCTAACAGCTTAATAACCTGAAACTGCCTGCTCTAGGACAAGCAGGGCAATACAGCCTTCACTTGCTTTTTATGTTTTTCTCTTCCCAGGAAATCAGCTGTAAGATAGATTAGTTGTATTAATAGAGGAATGTAATTCTTTGCTAACTTCAGCAAAAGAAGAACAAATTTAAACTATCTTCAATAGATGACAAAAGCATGGTAATATGATGATACAGTGCAAATATGAACACAATAAAGTATTCTGTACAGATGAGGTTTTAAAACAGGCAGTGAAAAAATAAACTTCACAGCTTGGTCTTGGTACTCCCTGCAAGCATTAAAATATGGTACTAGATAGGAGTTTGTTTCCTCTATTCTAAGGCTTTCTAGGGCCAGAGAAGGTTCCTTTGATTAAAGAAGAAATAGAATGATGGGTAAATTACATTAAAATTATGTAGAATTGTTGTTACTTACAACCCTGCTCAACCCTACTTCAGATTCGCTTATAGTTCAATGTCTGCAGTGGTGGCTTCAGTGTAGACAAACAGCCTTAAACTTCCAGTTTGAATAGAGGGAGACCAAGAAAATCCCTAGTGCTTCCCAGTATTAGAGCTACCCTCGTGTTCCCACCAGTGAACTCAGTGATGGGAAAAGGAGAGGGTTCATCATATATGAAGGCACAGTTGTTTGAAGCATTTGAGCTATAGTATAAATAAGACAATCTTTTAAAGACAGCACAGCTCTTAAACAGTAATGAAGAACTGAAAAGCAACTCTGCATAATCACCATTCAGCTAAATGATGATTTCACAGATGGAAGAACAGATGAAATTCAGCCAAACGATTTTAAGGGCAAATGAATAGGCAATAATGTACTTAGGAAGCATTAGCCTCTCTTCATTCTCAGAGACAGTGACCTATTGTTCACAATTAATAAAGCCTGAGGCACAAAGGGGACAGAGATAGTGGCTGCCTAAGATCTGTTCAAATCCACACAATAAAACAAGCATACAAAACCGTACGTAGCACTGCATCTTAAAATAAAACAGAGACTCAAATTATTTTCATGCATGCAGATTGAAATGCAAGCCCTGCTAAATTTTGACAAGTTACAACTCTCTTCCTGCATGTGATGAAAGTCACTTTTGCTATAAGTTAAAGGATCATTGGTTAGGGAGCAGCTTGGCTTTCCTTTGCTCACAGGCCTTTCTAGGGCTGGCACAAAGCAGCATAAAAAGGAGTCACCAGCCCTTAAAAGCCAGCTTGTCCTTGAGAGCCAAAAACTCAGAAATAGAGCACCATCCTCTCCTGGTAGTAGGGCGAGTTAAAAACAAGGAACGCATTGCATGGGCAAACACCTGAGCCAGTAAAAACCAGAATGGGTGGCTTCAAGAGATGGGTAAATCGTTTCATTTTGATAACTACCATAACAGCAACTTTGGCGAAAGAAAAATATCTAATTGCAAACAGATATTACCACTGTGAGGAAAAGCCAATATTAATAAGTCCAGTAGTTCATCTTCATAAATAAGCTAAGGGACATTTGATACGACTTTTGTTCTTTGGGAAGCCCAAAAATAAAATTTGGTCATTTGGGTTTTTTGTTTGTTTGTTTTTTTTTCCAGTGTAACTATTACTTTTGTATTGAAAAAATAGATCATTACATACTCTTCCTATTGAGGGTATTTTGCCCTCCATTATGTGTCAAAACCTAGTTTGCCCACTAAAGCTATCAGGATAGTTGTGTAAAGGCTTCCTTTTATTGTGCTCTTTCCCTTGATGTTTTCTACTTGTCAGCATCGTGGGATGTATTCTTCTTGGGCTTTTAATCCCGTATTAGGATGGGGTTGTCTCCAGTTTTGGGGCACGTCATCTTGCTGGTGACTTTGTGCAGTCATTGTATTCACCCAGTATGTGGTGTCTTTCCTGTGAGGGTTTGGTTCCACCCTTGGAGCCAAGGAGGATGCCAAACTCTGCATTCACTTTGCACTGTAAGCTTGAAAACCATGCATTAGAAAAGTTTGGACCCAACATCCTAGATGTCTAGGAAGCAACCTTGGGGCACAAGCAGAGAGCCAGAAATTAGTGGTCTGCATATACTATTTTTAAATATTGTGTGACACTCAGTTTCTTTCGAGATGTGAAAAGTCTCTACAGGGGAGAAAAGCAGCATACAGGATGGGGATAGTGACAGGGCATGGAAGATAACTTCTGAATTCCCAGCATAGAAGCAAAAAAGGCAACAAAATGCCTGTGTCATTGCAGCCATTGAACCTGACTTGCCTCTAGCAAAGCTAAAATGTGGAAATACTCTGAGTTCTTCTGACCTGAAATGTTGCAGAAAGCTCATGCAAATATTCTAATGTATTGTGTAAATATGGTAAGTGGCAAGCCTGTAAGTAAGAAAACTTTGGTGTGCCTATCGTAGTGACCTAGATGGATCATGGCAGAGCCATTACCTGAACTCCAGGTGGTTTCCAGAAGTCGTAAAGTACTGAAAGAATTTTGCTGGGACAGGGAGGAAGATCTCGGGGAAAATTTGTGCAATAATGACTTAAAACCCCCTAAATACCACAGCTAATTAGCTATATTTCACATGCAAAAAGCAGATTTGTGAAATAAATACCCTGAGCTTGCATTGTCATAGTGACAAATAGAGTGTGTCATTATGTGGCTACCAAAGATGGAGCCGTACTGAATGCCAAGATACTTAATGTATGGTTTGCTGGTTTTGAGTGATTTTGATCTTTAAAGAAATGGAATAACAATGTTGAGGGGTGGAGGAGGAGGTATTGATACTTTTGGCTATTAGACAAAGAGATGTCTTTATTGTAGGACTTAGAAATGGTATGTAAGTATCAGCAGAATGGGCATGCACATGACAAAAAAATTCTTTCCAGAGATAAAGCCTATGAAATGAGCAAGACATGTTAGGCATATTGTGGTCTAGTTTGCACAGCACTCTATTAAAGAGTAACTAAAAGTATCAGCAAATATTTAAATTTTGTTTAAAATTCTAGGGCTGTGCTGTAATGAATGAGCAGTATTCAAATTCTATTTTGGTCACACCTGAACTAACTGAAACTTGGACTTACCATGTTCATTATGATTTTTTTGACTTGAAGACTGTTGAAATTTAATATTTCCAGTATACTTTGAGAGAATATTCCAATATGCCACAGTTTCACCACAAAATAAATATCAGAAAAAATTAATATTTCCCTTCCCTAAAGGGCATGAAAAGCCAGATTTTTTTTCCTGTATTCTTGCATCTCTAAAAGTAATAGAAGAACCATATGGTTTGGCTTTTCTCTTACTTAATAAGAGCAAAAAAATGACTGCTGCTGCTGCTGCAGTGAGAGGAGAAAATTGTATGCTTTAATGCCCAACAAAATGTCATGAAAAATATGTCACAATGCTGTAAAAGAGGTTAAACTGGAAGTTTAGCATTCATTGCCATCCCATATCAAGGAGCTATGAAATTTAAATGTGACTGTTTGTGTAGGCAGATTCTGGGAAAGGTTAAGAACAGAGCTTTGTGCATGTAAGTAACACAAAAGCGAAACAAATTGACCGTGTACTAAAGAGCAGGATTGGGAAGGAGAGGGCAAACATTTTAAACATCAGGATACAAAAGTGGAGTTTTTGTCAAAGTTAAATTGCCCAATTTTAACTCTTGAAAATGACATACCTGGAGCCCTTGAAAGCTGCTAACAGCCCTAAAAGCTGTACAGGGAAAAAAAAGTGGTCGTAGATGTTATGCCATTAGCAAAACTAAAACAAAATCCAACAGTACAAACATTGTTGCATACGAATAACAACTTCCTTAACATGGCTCAGAGGGTGATAAGAAATTTATAAGGAAAATTAACGAAGGCTGAATACTAATTGGGGTAGGTAGCTGACCATCTTTGGGAACATCAGTGTCTAAAAGCACTGAAATGGAATAGATGATGGAATTTCAATTGGGGATCCTCCTGTGTAAGCGCTAGCCCAGGCTTTGGGGAAAACAGGACTGCCAGGATCCAGAGGCAAAGGAGCTCAGAGAGCTCTCCACGTTGCTTGTCTTCATGCTTTGAGCATAGTGGGAGCACCTTTGTGCTGCTCCTAACTTTAGCTGCACTCTTCTGTGTCACTTATTAGCTGCTAGGGCAGAATTCCTGTGCTACGGCATGGATCCAAGTCCCTCCCAGCCTCTCCCCTCTGGCTTGGAGAGCAACATGGCCTGGCTAGAAACCTGTTTAGAAAAAAAAACAACAACAAAAAAGGAGTCAGGATGCCTATGGAATGATCTAGTATTGTTCAGGTTTCCAGAATTTGCCAATTATTGTCATTCAGTGCTTGGCATGAAAGCTGTGGGCTACAGCAAAAGAGAAAATTAGACAAGTTCTAAGGTGATATGTTAAGATTGCCACTAAAAACTACAGATCTATGTTCTGCAAAGAGATATAGCCATTTATTTCAAACTGAATACGAAATTCATTGTTCTAGGAAAACTTACATGATTGTAGAGAGCTTGATGTAAAAAATAAGTAATGGTCAGGTGTCAGACCACCAAACAATGCATATTCCACCACTGTTCTCCAGTTCATTGATCCTATTGCAAAGTTTAGCACAAGGAGACAGAATAGTACTGCCAGAAAGCAGGCTGAAAAGTTAATCAATCAGAGAAACTGAAAAACTAGCTGAACAGGTTTTCTGGGGCACATTGTTAACTGAGAAAAGCAACAATAAATAGAAGAGCTGTCCTGGGAACGGGAAGGACAAAAGAATTGAAAATGAAAACCTCCAGTGTTTATCACACACAGAGACTGCATGATTTGCAGTAAGATATTCAACCCAGAAACTATAATATTTGTGCACAAAATACACAGATATACATGGCATGCCAGGCAGGGAGAAGGAACCTGGCAGAGAGCATCAGTAATGTTTTCCTAGAGTGGTGCCCAGGGTTACAAAGGAGGGAGACAAGATGAGCCAGGGTTAGAAGGGAGTTCCACCTGCAACCTGTGCCAGGAAGAGTGAGAAAGTGCACCCTTTACTGCTGTGTGGTCATCCATGGCACAGAGAGCAGGCATCGGAGTCTCAGTTCTGATTGTGTGCAAGAGTGAACAAGAGTTTATATATCCTGCAGAGACCTCAGCCTGACGTGACCCTCAGATGAAGGAGTTAAAGATCAGGTGGCAAGGCTGCCAGATGAGGGCCACTTAGTCAGTTCCACCATACAGTGGTTGGAAATTCAGTAAAAATTGAAATGGGTCTACCAATAACTGTAAGACTTCTTTTTTTGTTTTGTGCTTTCTGGTGGATGCATGTGGCTCCACATTCATCCTTCATATAAAATGCTGAATATATAATTCTGATAGATTTATGGAAAACCCACTTCTATTGAATGAGTTCAAACACACACGGTATGTTTCCTGTCAATAACAAGGAACTTGTTGCTCAAAGGCGGGCTATTTCCATTAATTGGAGACTACAAAGAGACAGGTAGGGAAACTTTGAGAAGGAGGTTACAAATCACAGCATGAGGTTCTAAAATGGTACCTGCACTTGTGGTATCCTGATAAACTTGTGACAGGTCTTCAGTGGGACTGACTCATTTGATTTGTATGTGACACTTCAATAGTTAACTTGTTCAGAATACGGTTTTGCTTAACAAGTGTCTACATCATGTGGCTGAGGTCTATTTGTCTGAGACATATCTAGAACTGATGTTATAACGAGAACCAGTTGTACACAAAACTTTACCACAGTTAGTGGAAACAGGCAAGGTAACTCATGCTGCACGTTGGGATTAAACAGGAAACTTAAGGGAAAAATGCTAGGCAATAGCAAAATATTTCATACCAGAAAAACAACTTGCAGTAGAATTTTAAGAAAATGAATTTGAAACTGTACACTAACATATACACTTACATAATTTGATTGACTGAGCATCACTTGCTTTGACAAGGTGTGAAATTTAATGGATTGACAGAATAAATAGTTATTTAAAAAGCAGCAGCTTCATGATTTAAACTGGTTTGTAATGTAGTGCATAACTAAAGATATGAAGAAGAAGGCAAATGGAAGAGTAGCCTGGCAGTAACCTTCATATAGCCTTAAACTATGGAAAGCATTAAAGTTTCAAGCAATAGGCCATGCAGTGACCTCAACAGGAATATAAAAATGTTTTTCCCCTGAATACTTTTCTTAAAAGACTGAAACAGCAATCCACATCAGAAGTTTTAAATTGATTTATTGAGTTCCTATTAACTCTCTAAACAGGACACAAAAGAGTTTCTTGGTCTGTTTGAAAAGGAATCTTTGGATGTTCTTTATTTCTCTTGGGAAACATAATCCTTACTTGGAGGATTTGCTTTTTTATAGCACCTTGATGTTGCTGAGTTGCATAGAGGTTTTTCTTCACAGGTGTCAAAGACTCCTAATGAAGCACTTATTTTGTGAAGTTTTGTATGAAAGGAATATAATATAAAAATCTTGTTTTAGAGAGAATTCTATCACAAATTTGAGTGTTATTGAAAGAAAAGTCTTCCATTTTTTCTAAAGAAACAGTAAAGATAAACCCCCCCCAAATCTTACCAGAAAACTCACTGTCTTTCCAATCTGGGTAAGAAATTAGGTGGTGAAGCTGAACATTTGAAAGGAAGTTTTTTCAGGCCATTTTTGTGCTGCAGTAGCAAAGGAGTGAATATGGGTTATTGCAAGCACAGGACAGTTGTCAGTGTGCAAGAAGATAAATCAAAGAAATCAAAATGATGCAGAGCAGACAAAGATAGAAACTGGTAGAAGAAATATTAAATAAGCAATCCTTAATAATGAGAAAAAATAGAGCATGTTAGAAATTTCAGAGGGAGTTTAGCAAAGATCTGTCATGGGACTTTTAATAAATATGTATATTGAATAAGATAGGCAAAACTACTAAGAGCATGGTGAAAAAATGCACTAAGACAAAGCTTGAGGGCATCTTTAATAGAAACCAGAAGTGAAATATTTTGCAAAAAATTAATATAGCAAAAATGGAAAGAAATTCACAGCACAAAAGACAAGGTCTCGTACTTGTGTGATAGGGGCTAATGTAAGCTGGTAGTCTCAGTCTATTATGGCACAAAGAGAGAAAATCTTGGCTGTAGCAAAGGTTATTACAGACAGTTCTAGAAGTTGCCAAAGGTGTTCTTTGTAGAGAATGAAGCAATAATGACACTGTTATATTGCAGTTAAGAGACATCTTCAACCTCATTTAGAGAAACTTATGCACTGTTGCTTCAAAAGGTTGTTCATTTACACAAGGATAGGGATGACCAGCATAATACCTGGGAGTTTTATTTCGTATACTTATGAAACCTTGCAGAAATAATAGGATTATATGTCTCTAATGCACAGGTACATTTAAAAGTATACCACAGGAGCGAATAGAAATGAGAGGGGAGAACTGGATGTTTTCTGTACTGAGTCTATGATAGCATAAGCTGAATTTGATGCCTGGAGGGTATTTTATGATGAACATGGTGTAGAACATATTTTTCCCATCATTTACAGGAAACAGGTTGAAAATAATGGGGCCACAGAAGACATATCAGTAATGGTAGTGTAATAACCTGGATGTCACTCTGATTAGTAAAGGTGCATTGGTCCTGCTTATTCCTTATTTAATTGTAAAAGAAAGGAAAAAAATACCAAACATGGTTGGTTTTAAAACTGTGTTATTTGTAACAGTGGAAATTTAGAGGACTTTTGCCCTTTGGCAATGTCAGGCTGGTGCTCTGTTTTGAAGGCAGGAGGACACATCTAGCAAAAACCTTCAGCCCCTTGCAACAGTCAACTTTGGCTTGTTTAGTTGCAAGTTATGGGGAAAGATAAGAAGCACATGTCAGCACAAAGGAGCACATGGCAGCACAGACCCTGGGGGCAGGAGGTGTCACGAGGCAGGAGAGGAGCCTGCCGGAAGCTGCCAGATGGGTGAACAGTGCATGATCACCCCACAGGACATTTAGAAGGTGCATTGCTGATGTGGCAACATGGGATAGGTCACATAGTGAGAATTGCCATGTAAGGAAATACTAGAAGTGTATAAAACCAGCTCGTTCCTTTGAATAAACGACTCAGATCCAGGAACCAGATTCAGATCCAGGATTCAGATTCAGATTCCCACCTGGTGAAGTCTGAGTTTCAATCACCAACACAAATACTAGAGATGAATTCTGAAATTCAGTAGGCATGGGCATAGCATTCAAACAGCAATGAAACAAAATTCTGCTTAAAAATTTGTTTCAGTGTGCTTTCAATTAGGCTGTGATTAGGGATGAACTATACAGAATATGTTGAAGCAGACACATTTTTCAGTCAGCTGTTAGATCTTTAGCATCCACACCGCATGCTTCAAATAATACAAGGTTTAAGTTTACTGATTGTTCATTTGATAAAGTACAATAGAAAATTAAATCACAGGCATCAGAAGGCATTTTGACACCTTTACCCATTGAGAATTAACACAAGCCTATAAGATAAAAACAGGAGAACCACGAACAGAACAAGAATGTTATTTGTTGAGAGGAGATAATAACTAGAATTGAGTAGCCAGAGCAGATATGTATTGAGGTGTGTCATAACAGCTAGGATGGAAGTATGAAATAACAATCAAGCAAACAATTGCTTTTAGGAGGATTGTTCTTTTGCAGTTTCTTGTAGCATTTAAATGTCGAGTGTCCTGCTGTATTGCCACCTCTCTGCTGAGCATTGCCAAACTGAAAATGAAGCAGAGAGAATTTGGGAAAAAGGAAGATAAGTTCCTGGAGGGAAAGTAATGATTAGAAATACTCTTCAAGCAAATCTGTTATACTGATGTAGCTCTATGGTATAAGGTTCAATTGTTCTGATTTCCATGTTCTTGCAGACCCCTACGGTGGAAGGAGCTCTGGGAATGCAGCAGCTTAATGAACAGGAAGATGAAGGAGATAAATATCAGGGCAAGCACTGCTGGTGTTCTGAGAAACTAATTACATCTGGTGTCTGTAATCCAGAATGGTAAAACTCTAAACTAGAGAATGGCAAATAGTCATAAAATGTGTTCTTCATACCAGAGTATACAGGAGAGGAGCCCAAACCATCAAGGTAGAGGAAAGGGATATGGCTGTGTCTATCTGAGACATGGAAACTGAGGAGCACCAATGTCAGAAATGGAAGTACACAATGTCTAAGGGGCAGATGAAGAGACAGTAGAGGAAGTTACTTGAAATACATTCCATTACAAGTTGAAGACTTTGTGGTTATTTAAATTATTCTAAATTACTGAAAGATTAAGGATCACGCTTAAGCTGAGTATTTCTTTTGCACAGATACATTAACTATAGCCAATTAAATTTGCCTAATCAAGCTTAACAATGCTACACACTGTTTCTCATTAGAAAGTAACTACTTAAAAAAAAAGACTACTTGGAATGAAATGGTAAGAAGATTCTGTAGGGATCTCCAAGGGTGCACCCATCTGACTCACTGACTTAAAGAGTACATTGATGTCACTGCCCAGCATTTGCCACAGGAAAAAGAAATTTTTGCTCTTGGTGATTTCTTTCTGCTACTGAAATGCATAAGGAAAATAAAAGTATCTTGGGTAATACTACAACACTTCTGCTCGTGTTCAGTAGACCAGGTCTCCAACTCCAGCCTTCTTAGGGCAGTTATTACTTAAGTCTCAGAACAAAACTTGGCTTGAAACAGGAGGGTTGGACAAATACTGTGAAAATTAGTGGGAAATTCAGATAAAGACTAACCAAATTTAGGATTTCTATGCTGAAAAGGTCATGACTTAATACAGAAATGACAGCTTTTTTTAAAGGCATAAAAATTATGATGATCTTGATTTCAAAGTTCACTACTGCAAACATTTAAGGCTACAGAATGCTTGCTAATGGCATCATGCATGGCTTTACTTCCCAAGAATACTTTGAATGGAAGAGAGATCTCTGCTTATTAATGAAATACAAGTTGCCAGAAAGACAGGTAGCTTCTTTAGGACTTTTACTGTAAGTATGTAATACAAACTGGTGAAGTTGGCAAAGGCGGTGTTACTTACTGCCTGCATCTTAGGAATACATCTCTGTTTCTCCCCAGTCCCACTGTGTGAAATCACTCCAAGGATCGACTTTATAGTTCTGATGAAGCAGGCTGGTGGAGGGCAGGGACGGATCTGTAAGGAGCAGCCCACCACCCTTTATTTGTGTTCTGCCTATTCAGAGTAGGGAGGAGGAGGGATATCTTTGGATTTTATCACAGCAGAGGCTGCCTGAAGGTTTCCTGGCATAAGTGTTTAATTTCGTGACCAGATTTTTCAGTTGGGTGGTGAAAACAAGGATTTGTTTTAGGGATCTGGTGAGCTGCTCCCCATGCCTTTCCAGGGACCCCTCTATGCTGCAAAGCCGCAGGGGATGATGGAGAGAGGGAGACAAGCTGAAGGCCCAAGGGAGACCTTGCTGACAGGTATATGAGTAGCACCTACCTGGGGAAGCAAGGCAGGTGCTCCTCATATAATGAGGCAAACTGGATTTTAGGAAGAGGACAGCTGGTCTCATAATTTGATGTAAGAAGGTTATGTATATGAATACAAGGCAAATTTACAGGTAGCGACAGTAGCATAAATTAACACCTTAACTCCCTAAAATGATAAAAAGTAGTCAGTCCTGACTAGTGTTTTTCTTTCCTTGAGCATCAGATGCTTCTTTCACTTAAAGAAAAAAACAAAAAGAAAACCCAGGCTCTAAATTATGTCCTTCTCCATCTTCATTCACTCCAACACAGTGAAAGGTGCTGAAGGTGTATTTTAGGTTGGACTCTTCAGAAGGAATAAATATGCGGCCCATAAAGCTAATAGCTGGAAAATCTAAAAAAAATTTCCTCACTGTCTCACTAGTTTCAAGCTTCTGCTGAGTTGGTGGAAGCTGCTTGAGCTCATACACTAAGCTTAGCAAAACCATGCTGGAGCTAGGAGGGTTTATTAGCATGGAGCTGAAGGGAGCTGTGTCACCAGAAGCAGCTTCTGGCACTATCAGGTGGAGCCACCAAAGCTAGTCATCCATGAATACAGTGAAGGTCATAAGAACACACTCCTCCTCAACACATCTGCTTCTCTGCTCCCAGGTTTTGGAAGAAAATTCTGCCTGAAACTACACTAGGAGACATCAGTAACCCTTTCTGTCCTCCTCATTCAGTAGGAATCCCAAGATTTTAATGAAGAATCAACCAAACAAAAAGATATGGGATCACACAACTGTCCAGAAAGATCCGAGAGGTGGAACTTGAGTCCTAAAATACAGCCTTCCTGAATGAGTTTAAAGCATTTAGCTACATCAGATGAGATGCACAAATATGGTCTTGATACCTAAGCAGAGGAGAACCTTAAAGTGTTTTTAGCCATGCTTCTAACTACACAGCAAGCATGTTCATGGTTGGTACTAATGGACAGTACTTTAGGTAGTACATAAATGAGGTGCAAAACTTAAAAGTTTATATCTTAACAGTTAATATTGCAAAAGTTAAAAAAAGAGCAGGATATGTTTCTTATGAAGAAGGAGTAGTGTTTACTTTTTGAGATTTTGCCCAAGTGACAAGTAAGTAGTTGAACTGAAGATCAGAGTTATTACTGGGCTTTTATTTCAAAATTATTTTTGTCCCTTTCTGGAGAGACAGACCAAACTTTGAGAGCCTCTAATTTGTTTGGAGTGTCCAGTCCTTTAGGGTTTGCATTTTGTAGTGTTGGAAAAACAGAGAATGCTTACTTCCTGTCAGTTTTATTTTGGTCTGTTTTATACATTTACACAAGCTTACAGTGAAAAAACCTCATATTTTTCACTAGCAAAAAGAAAGGATTAGATTCTTGATTACTCAGATTAGAAAATATTGTCCTTCTGTTATTGTGAGTAAAATCATCACCTGAGGCTCACCCTTGGGTCTGGTGAGCAAATGAATAATTTTCTGACCTTTTCCCTGATTGCTGGCCTGATGGACACTGGTATTTTTCCATGGCTATTTTTCTCTAGTATAAAATTTACACAAAACTTTTGCCTGTGCTGAATTTCAGTGATGTCACCGGGTTCTCTAGTGACCTCCTGCGATAAATCTTAAAAGGACCTGCTGCCTGTGGACAGAAGTCCCCTCCTCAACCCAATCAGGTCTTCAGATCTCAGCAACACTATAACCCTTTTGGATAATTATCCTGATTCAGGTCTTCAGAAGTCTTGCTTGTAAACCCCCTAGGTTATTTCTCTGGAGCCACTGCATCCAGAACAACCCTGTTGACAGCAGTTGTGAATCAGTGGTAAGCTCAAGTGAAACTTGGAAGTAAAGCAAAGTCTGCTAATGTGGCAATAAGTCAAATGAGCCAAGAGTTGTTTATTGGCAATTAAAAGCTTAAAAGCTTAAACTAGGCCTATAATCTGTACTTTTCGTAGAAAGTGCTGCAGGTCATACAAAATGAAGCACTTGTTAGACAAAGTGGGGATAGTTAATAGAAGTGAGACTTGGGAAGCTATGACTTTACACTGCAGTCAGGGATGCTTGGCCACTTGTACCTTTAGCCTAGGCAGCCTTTCATGGTAGTTCATAGCCTCTCTGGGCTTTCAAAAAAACTCCGTTTGTCAATTGAAAACAATCTGGATATTGGATGTGTCTGAAATAAACTCCATCTGCTTTCACTTTATGTCCATATTGTTGAATAAAGATAAATAGGTAACTTTTTTTAAATAAAGAAGCTTGAAGTCCATCTCGTTATACAAACAAAGCCAACTAGATTGGATTTAGAAAAGCCTGAATAGCCTTCATTTAAGAAAGCCAAGGGCAAGATCAAGTTCACTTGTGCTAGTAGTACAGACAGCACCAGCTGCCAACAACATTCTGCAGTAAAATGTGTTCATACAGAAGAAGAAGAAGAGCAGAAGAAACCAACCAGAATTTCCTATTAATCCTGATCACTTACAAAAGCCTATGGAAATATGAGCTGCACTTATACTGGGCTCATTGGATAAAATGAGAATGCTTATAACAGACATTTTAATATCTTTCATTTAAAAATCTGTAACTATTAAATGTACTAATAAAAGTATTAAAGTACTGGAAGCAAGAAAATAATGCACATGTGAAAATTTGAAAAAGAGTCTTCAGTTTGTGACATGTAACATAAAAATCTCCAGATCAAGCAAGCAGGCACAGAACTGAAACTAAGAAAGGGTTGACAACAGCTCTGTGTCTCTTTTTACAGGATGCAAGCAGGCTTGACTCAAATTTTTAATGAAAATATCCTTAAAATCATTTTCTGCTTCTGCTTGTCAATGTCTATGCTAGTTATAATTTTTGTTAACTTCAGTCCCTCCCTCCAGTCTTCTCAATCTGCAGCATTTGCAGTTGGCTAAAGAACAAAGGAGACAGAGTAACTTGGAGAAGAAAAAACAGCGTATTGTCTCACAGTTCTTCATTCAAATGTTTTAATTGTCATAATAGTGAAGTTTCAATATATCACATACATAAAATACTACCAAGTCTTTAAGGAAAGAATTTAAATCTATGTGCAAAATCATGCATGCAGGAAAGGCCGTTCACTGTATATGCCTTTTAATGATGAATTGTTTTAAATGAGATATATTACTGTCATTTCTTTTGCTATAGTGGTGGTGAAACTAAAAGGCCACATGCTGTTTAAAGTATTTTTCTCTCTAACAATGCTGTAATAATCTGGCCCAGTCAGAATAAAAACAAAATATGTTTTCATCCATATTAGAATAAGCAATAAGGAGAACAAAGGAGCTAGTAATCACTGTAGGATACAAGTGAATCAAAGGATAACTTGGATCAAAATAGTCTCTATGCCCTTCACTACTAATTTATAATTTCTTTGTAAAAAAGCTGCAGTAATGAACAAAACCAATTAAAATACAGACAAGCACAATATCGAGCTGTGTAGAATCACACTTGAACTTTTGACTCCTTTGATGCCTTTTGTTTGCTAATCCATGTGTCAGAAGAGCATCCAGGATTTCTGAGCAGAGTCCTGGGATTTAGGCACACCTGACTGACTTTTGGTCTCTGTGGCCACATGCTTTGCGTGCATGACAAGTCAGAATCTCAGTGTTTTATTTAGCACTCCATTCCACTGTGTGCAGTGGTCTTCAGAGGAGCAGTCAGCTAATTTGGTGTTGGCTATCTTCTTACGCATTCCTGGCCATCGTTGTGTAATGGCCCCAGAGCACTGCAGCATACCTGCACTGATAGATTTAGGCACAGCTACACCCACCCTGCCCTCGGATCATTTTGCTCACATGCTTGGGTTCAGTGTAGGAGTGGCTAATAATATCCATTGGGGGCAGGTGACTCATGGACTGACAACCTCCGGAACCAAGAGCACGACACCCAGCTATCCATCAGGGCTCTAGGGGATTCACACATTCCTATGGGGAAAATGAAGTGTAGTCCCTCACTCGAGTCATTTACCTCTGACATATCAGCAGGAGATTCTCATGTTAGTCTCACTTTTAAACTTTTCCTCTTCTCTTACTTCTAACATACAAAAGATTGCAGCAGGACCTTTAGTAACGCTCTTAATACCAGCCGGTACTGTAAAGTGCTAGAGATCTGTAAATGTTAGCATGAGTTGTAACTCAGCAGCACAAGGGGATCCTTGCTCTTTTCTACAGAGGTTGTTCTGCATATGCAGTTGCTGCACCGACGAGTTCCCGCAGTGCTTCAGTCCCCGAAGCCAGGAGTGAAGCCAGCTCTGTGCTGCAGTGCAGTGCAGCTGTAGCAGCCTTGCCGTGGCTTTCTGGATACTGTCAGGAGCCTGCTTATAGCCAAGGGTCCCTTCCCATCTGCTGCCTCCTGCATAACATACGCAGCACCTCTACCACCACCTTTAAGCCATAATAGCTTTATTTGCAATACTGATTCATTTCTAGCTCATCCTGAGCAGCATGAGGGCTCTTCTCCTCACACAATACAAGACTCTCATTAAAAATGACACAAACAATGAGAACCATGAAAGATTTTAAAAGCAGGTAACATGACACTTACGCACTACCCAGTGTGGTTTTTCCCATACACGCAGCAGCTCAGGCGACTATCCTGCAGCCAAGATGCAGTCCTTCCCTGGCTGTCCCATTACTTTCCTCAAAGGAACCTATCATGTCCAGAACTCTTTCATATTATGTTGTTTCTTTTTTTTTTTTCAAATTGTCCCTGCATTTATGAATTCAGGGAGGAAATTGAAAGAAAAGAGATGTAGTAAGTTGAAACCACCACTTTTCAACTATTTGAGCAGTCTAATAACTTCAGGAGCTTTTGTACAGCTCTGCAAATCTGGAACATATTTGAGACACATCTCCCAGGTAAACTTTGCAACAAGCTGGTTCACCCTGACTTATTGATATTTCACTGCATTGTTATTCTGAAACAAAACAATAGGAGGTATTTCTGGGCATCACCCAACAGCATATTGCATTCCTCCAGCTCCACATACCTTACCCTGTCTTTAATACATAGTGTCTGCATGAGCAGTAGCACATCAAATAACCTGCCTGAGGCTGAGCGAGCCTTAGAATAACATTTTCACACTCAAATTTCCTTCTATAATTGACAGACAATTAGGAATAGACAGATAAGTAAGGCTCTTTGCTTTTTGTTGAAACGGGAGAAACAATTCAGAATTTACTGGTCAGATTCATTCTTGGGTTTGATACTTAGCAGTTTTCACTTAAGGAGCTAGCTAATTTATTAGTTTCTTAGTCCTGTGGAGAGTTTTAACAAGAATACTGTGTTAGTGACAGGTATAATCTCTTAGTTTAATTTTCCAGCTAAAGATATTTCCACTGCTGGGGCCCCACTGATCAGGTATCTGATCTTCAATATCAGCATCATTTGAAAAAACATCACGTGGCCTTCTTTTTCCTGAGTTGTAAATAACAACGAGAGAAAGAGGGTTAAGCAGTTATGTGAGCCATGACTCAGCTCTGTTGCCCAAATTAGAAGAGCGTTATTTCCATTAAATAAACAACCAATTTGGCCAGTTTTCCTGAGCCCTCCCCACAGCTGAAAGCATGTGTAAGAGTAAAGAAGTGAGGAGATAAAGCATAGTTTGCTTTCTAAGGCAATGTACATCAATCTGACAATCAGAACCTAGACAATCAGAATCCCCCTGCTAGGGAAAGGCTAGTTCATCCCATGCCCAGTTACAAGGAGTATTTTTCCATTAGAAAGGAAGTTTTAAATTGGAATATCACATTAGAGTAATTTGATCCTAGAATTCCTAGTGGGTTTTTGTTTTTCTTAAATCCATACTAGTACATCTCCTGCAGTAGTCCACCTATATCACCATCGAGGAAAGAGTTGCATGATCTCACTGTGCTGACAGATTTGATGGACCTAATGCACTACATTTCTAGGGTTTTCTTCCTATCACACTTGCAAAAAGAAACTGGATTAAAAGAAATAATTTTTATTCAAATAATTTCAAAAATATTCTATGCTCCTGTCAAAATCACTGAATTAGCTTCATTTATACATTAGATTTCCCCTATATTTTGCTCTCAAATTTTATTATATATTTTTTCTTAAAGGCAATATTAATCCTCATTTTCCATTCAAGAGCAATTTAAAATTGCACAGTTCTAATCGATGGCCTCTTCAAGGTCTGTGATGGCAGAACTGAACAGGTTTGACTAAGATTTCCAAGATGCAAGAGCAAAAGTGCCTTATATTTCCAATTTTAATTGTTTGCAAATCAGGAACCTGATATTCAATTTCGGCTGCTACTCTAGCTTGTCTTTTTCATTAATACATAAACACAGTAACTTGAATTAAATTAAGACTTCTTTCCATCATGCTTTTCAGCACTTTTACCATGTTCTGTTGCTTAGACACTGGAAACAAGAATACCTTGTCCCAGTTAGGAAAATTTAACAGATTCAACTAAGCATTTCTTTGCCTTCCCTGCATCTGCTAAGAAATCAAATTCTTTGCTACTTGTTCTGAACAAGCTGCATCACTGCCTTTTTCACAGACTCAGAGTTACATTGCTCAGCAATACACAGAAGGAACTGGAGGCCACTACTTTTTCATTGCAGTTCTGAGTCATTTGGGGACATCATGCAAACCTGTTTATCCCATTTGAAAAGACGGTGTTGAATCTTCACTCCTGCATGCTCTGATTTGGAAGACAGATGCCAAATGGAGGCACTGGAATCAATTTAAGAACGCAGAAGAAAGGACATTTTAAAAAAGCTGAAAGGAAAATCACATTCCTGGGGCTCTGTCCCTCCTTTAATTGCAATCACCAGTCAAGATCCTAATCATGCACATAAATTGTCACAAGACTACAAGGGCTGAATTTTTGAAGCTGCAGTTTAGGGATTACAAGGGCTTCATAAAGAATTAACACTTGGCGTTATTAATTTTTTTCCTGAGCTTTTCCATTAGCATTCCACCTTGAGGTTGCCCAATGCATTCATTTTCTTAAAAAATTGAAACATTAAGACTGATAAAATCAGACAGCCTGTGTGCCTATTCAGAATCTTGTGTTGCTTTTCTGATTCCTTTCTGAAGAACCCCTAGGTGAACTCACTGACCAGGTCTGTTGGTTTCACGGTTGTGTCAGCTCTCCTTTACTCTTCAATAAGCAAATGTTTGCCAGCTGCTAACCCAGCCTTGAAAACATAGCTATCTTATTCTACTTTTTTCCCACTTCCCTATAAGTTTTGGCTCAATTTCAGAGCAAAAACTGTTTACCCAGCTTTACTCAAGTGGATATCCCTTCAGGTTGTTTCAACTTGCCAAGTCTTTACTCTATTAATTTGTCTTTTCCAACTTGAATTCTCAGTGCTATGCACATACAAATACTTACTTTATTGCCATCATCTAACAGTAGATATGTGATTCCTTTGCAATCTGAAGAAAAAACTATTTTGGGTTTGCTGCCGTATTACTCCCACTTTGAAGAAACAACTTGCATCTCCAGAGACCTAGAATTCCACTGGATTATTCTTCTTTTATCTTTCCTTCTGAATGCATTACCAGATTCTTATTGCATTAATTTTCATTGTGTTCCCCACAGTCATGCCTTCTTTCAGGAAAGTAGAAATTATAGGTATGTTGATTTCAATGCAAATAGGTAGCTCTTTCTAAATGTATCTTATCTTCTTCACATTAAGGTAAATGCATTCCCTCATTTAGGAGGTAAAGCACATCATTTAGGAAGGTTTAATAGGTGAGGACTGTAAAGTCCATTTGAATTTCATATTTGTGCTTCCCCCTGAACTAGCTTAATTATGCTAACATCTGAAGGCAGTGCCCACTTACAAAAGCTAGCTAATGAAATACTGGTATTCAAACTCCTACAGAATAAGCAACAGAAAATTTCTCTCAGAGCAAGTATATAGAAAAATTTTAGTTAAGAATCTTAATATCAGCCCATTTCTGAATAAAAGCCTGCCTTTAGTTCAGTGATTCTAGTCTAACCATACTACTTTAGAAGACCATTCTGTACTTTCCCCTCTTCAGTATTACCTTCAGATTATAGCCTTTATGTTCCGTACTTCTCACGCTTGAGAGAGTCATAGAATGACTTTAAGAAGGTGACCCTTCAGAAAGCCAGTAAACTTTCAGAAAAGTCTTGTTCTATTATGTTAACTTCAGCCTATAATGAAAGACTATAATGGTGCTTTAGCAGCAAGGAGGTGCTACAAGCAAGGATGGAAAAGACATATCCAAACCCTGCTGTTTTCCTACTGTGGCAAATAGCATGACCCGAAAGGATGAGAAAATCCTTTTGGGGACCATGTCAAGTTTTAGACAGTAAAAACCACATGCAGGTTAATGCCTTTTATAAACTGGGCCCAGCTTCTGTTTTAGTTCAAAATCCTTAATAACGTTAAGCAATACTGAACATTTTTATTATTAATTGAAATGTCTTAAAAACTGTTCCACTATTTATGTACTATGTACTAAAAGCTGCCATTTTTCAGTCAAACAAAATAAATAAGCTTTTGCTTTCTAGTGTAAAAATGTAATGATCTACCTGTTGCTAAATGTTACAGAAGTACCAAGATGTTCATTGACATTTATGAATATATTAAAATCAGTTAAAATAGAGTACCTAGAAACCAGAGAGCTACCAAAGATATAATCAACTGAAAGAACAGTGAAACAATCCCAACCATGCCATTAATAAAACATGACTTCAATTTTATTGTAAAAAATTGACTCATCTTTACTAGTTAGGAGATTTAAACAGAATTCAAGGAGGCTTAACATATTACAGTTGCCCATTGAAAAAGAGGTTTTCAATCAAAACGTCCTCTTAGATATGATTACACTGATTTATAACCAGATTGGAGCTGACAAGAGTTCAAGGTAGGTCAGCTTAAGCTGTGGACCTGTAGGAAGCCGTTGGAAAACAAGTTATGCACACTACCTTTGGCCCCTGTTATCTCAGGCACAGGCTAATTGAACAGCACTTCCCTAAGCTTGGAGTCTTTCTCTCAGGTGGATGAGAAATATATGAAGGGGGCAAGGTTTCAGAGAGATAATAAGCCATTAGGTGTCAGACAACTGTAACTTAGAAGCAAATGAGAAAAATCACCCAGACCACGAGAACATACAGTTAAGAAGTGAAATTTTAAGAGAAACAGAGAGGAGCCAAGGCTAAAAAAGAAACCGCAAAAATAAGATGAGATCTGTGATACAAAAATCTTTAAAATGAAGTGTTAGTTATTCATCATTATACTGGTATGTTTGGCTTCTGTGAAAATTAGTAGACAAAAGAACTGAATCTCCTGTAAGATAAGAAATATGCCATGCTACTTGCAAATTGTTAATTATAACAGCAATGTTGTAGTGTCACAATGCAGCAGTGTCAGCTGTCTTCCTAAAAGAAGGTAAATGTGGGAAGTTGTAGCAGAATGCCAAGCATCCCTCTCTATGAAAGGGGAATCAGTCTCTGACAAACTTTTAAGAGTATTTCCTTGGCATACTAACACATGCCAGGCAGCATTTGAAAATTTGTTTGCTTCCATAGCAATGAAAACCTATGACCCCAGACAAATGGGAGCTATAAAACTGGAGCTGGGGTCCCATGCTAAAAGTAGCCCTCTGAAGACAGACTGCAGTTGAGTTGGTCATTTGTTTCCATGGCTAAGGGGTGTCTCAAATGGAAATAATAGCTGGAGATTAATGCTGGCTATATATTTAGGCTACCCCTGAGCAAAAAAGTACTTTGAGGCAGTTTTCTAATGTTTCCAAGTTGTGATCAAGAACTTGGTCCCTTGTGTCCAAGAATAAACACACTCTTAAGCTTGCCTGGTGTCCTATTACCTGGGGTAATGTAGCCAGCAGAGTCCATCTCACTGGCATTCACTGCTTCTGGAGAAACAGGAGTTTTGAAGAAAAGTGTTTTGACTGCTTGCTATCTCAGACAACAAGAGAATGACAGGGCACAGGAGTTTTCTCACCCAGCTCTGTGAGTGGGTGCATTGAAAGCCAGGATACGGAGCAATATTGTTCCAGGTGAGCACTTCACTGTGCTTTCTGATAAAGGCAACTTGTCAAGAGGTTTCCAGGAGGCAAGGAAACATCACCTTATCCTGTGGTGACTCGAAAACTTCATGCCTGTAGGATTTCAAGTATCAGTAGTCCATGAGTAAGAAACAATGATTTAATTAACTCTTGAGTATTTCTTGATGTAGTTAAGTGGAAAAACCCACTATCAGCAATTGACATTCAAGTATAATACACTCTAGACAATGAAATGAAGAAGCTATGCAAGTTCTGGTGCTCTCTATTTCTGAAATAAACTATCCATGTGAAGCATTTTAAACAATTCCCTATGCCAGTTAATAAGCTGGGTTGCACAGTTGTCTGTACATCTCATAACTAGGTTAGTAATTATTCTCCTATTTTGCTACAGCTGAACATTACATGTTATATGATAGATCTTTGTCTTTAGTCTGACAAAACTAATAGCAACACAGTTTTATGTATCATACCCCCTGATGAGAATATAATACTGTTTTACAGGAAAGTAGGTCCCCAAAAAGTTGCTAACAACTGAAGAGAAATACCAATTAAATTCTTCATATTTTTGTCCTATTATACTACTGTGCTTTTTGTGTATGTGTTAATGAGATGCTGGATGACAGAAAATTCTGATTTTAAAATGTTTCTTGGTTAAACAAGCAAACTCTTTCCTAACAGACAAAGTTCTTTTTATTAGCAAAAGACACCCCTCTAACAACTGCAGGAAAGGACAATTTTTAGATTAAAGAAATAGGAAATCATTCAGACTAACAGAAAAGAGGTATAAGCGAGTCACCTGGGGAATAATTCAGGCATGTTCACCACTATTTCTGACATTTTGGCCTGGCTGCTTTCAAGTCAGCCTTAGCAACCCGTAATCACACACTCTTTTGTAATATAGCAACTACTCTTTTTCCTCTCCACAGCCCTGGGTGAGTGTAGTTTCAAAACTCAGCCTAACATTCAGATACTTTAGAATTATGACTATGAATGTAATGTACAGTTTTGCTAAAGAAGTCTTGAAATTATTGCAATTACTGTCTTCAAGTTCCAAAGACATTAAAACTGGACAAAACGTATTAAATTTTATATATATATATGTAACAATACTTTTGGAACAAACTAAAAACCATAAGAACACCATGTCATGATCATGTATCAGTATAAAAGGTTAAGATAAAACATGTTGTGTACAATGCCTAATTTTTGAATGCACTGTGCTCCAATTGGCTGTCCCTATTTTCCATTTAATTTCCTTTGCAAGGGCACAGAGGAAAACAAAACGAGGGGGAACATGTCAGACCTTTTCTTCAAAGAGTAATTTTCCAATGGCAATAGCAAATCTTTGTCATTTGCAACATAATATATTAAAGTTTGAACTGGAGTATTTGAAAGTAATTTTTCAAAATTTACTTTTATCACAAACACTTGGCAAAGGAATCATATCAATGGAGGGAAAATCTAACCTGAAAAATATTTTGATGGAGAATGTAAGAATTGCTAAGCTTGGTATGCACTAGTTGAATAAGAAAATATTGCCCTATTCAGATAAAACTAAAATTTGCATTCAGGCTTAAAGAGCAAAAAACAAACAAAGTGACTTATACGAAGGCTGCTCTCTTCTACAATTAATATAATGTAGTAGATGCTACTGCCATGAGCAGGAAATGAATAAATGATTTCTCATTAATTGTATGCTCCTCAACAGGTAAAGTAAGTGAGGAAAGCAGTGCAGTTTGATGAAAACTTTGCACCAGGTGGAAGCCAAATATTAGCCTCTTGCAGCACAATCACATGTCTCAGAGACCTTATGTCCCATAATCTCCTGGTGAAACAAGTGCAGTGTATAAACACAGTAGCTTTAGTAGCTTTGGACTATGTAGAAGTTACAGGAATATTCATAGCAAGGAACTGCTGAAGTGGCTTCCTTCCACCAGTTGCTCACTGATAAGCAAAGCAAATTAAATATGAAATAATTATGATCCTTGGTTTTGCCCTTTTCTTGTCCTTCTTTTGTATTTTTATTGATTTGGTATCCACGTATGATCACGGTTAGAGACTGGATGCCGAACAGGCCCTTTCTCTGAATTACCATTATCATGACTGGGGTCTTACGTCTCTTGACTTGTCTCTGTTGACTCAAGTCTAGTAGAGTTTGTACATCACTGGGTGCAGACTTTAAATCCATGGTTAGGCTCATGGAAACTCTGTGTTTTTTCAGTTTCATGTAAGTCGTTGAAAGAGTTAAAGGCGATGCATTCAATGTTTTTTACTGAAGTAGATATGCAAAGCCTATGTAGGGATTCCCAAATCTGCTTTTATTCTAAGCTCTGCCCTGTAGTAGCATTGTTTAGACTTGGATTTCGGTAATTTGTTGGTTCCTGTCAGGAGAAATAACTGTGTTGAAGAGACCTTGTTTGTTAGGCAGACATGGAAGCCACAGTAAACTTCCTGTGGTACATGACTTTCCTCAGGATCTTTCCAAACAGCATGACCTCTTCAGTGATTCAGATGTATGTGAAACTTGTGAGGTAAGCCCCATGTAATTATGGATCCGGATCTGGATTTTTTTTTTACTATAATGACTGTTATACAAGCTGGAGGTGCTTTAAGTGGAAGAATTTCTGGATTGGTAGGCAAGTAGATAGCTATGAAATACTGTCAGTATGCAAACTAATGGGGACTATGATTTATTTTTATCTTGGAGAAGCTTGCAGGAGGCAACCCTAGATCCATACAATAAGCTAAGAGAGCGAAGTGACCTTGTGTCTTAGTAGGAACAAATACTGAGGAACAAAAATGCCATTAGCTTGTATGTGTCTTTCCAAAGAAAACCTGAATGAAGGATTCACTCTTCTTTTCAGCAGCAAGAAATTACTGATGGGAGAAATGCAAACAAAACCCAGATTTTCAAAAGTAGATTTCAAGCCTGGGGTGTAGCAGGCTATAGGGAAGCTGGAAGGGCAGTGAAGTTTCTATTCTCTGTCAGGTAACCACTGGCAGCCTCATCTAAAATTAATTAAAATCTCTGATAGTGGAGGTTCTTGGTAATGCTGGAGATGAGGAAGGATTGGAGCTCTCTCAGGGCCTCAGAAGTGAAGACAGAATTCTTGGCCCCAGCCCTGCTCAGTTATGTGCTGCAAACATCACTTCTCATCTTGTTTGGCAGTGGAAAGCCTTTTTCAGAGCAGCAGGGGCACAGATGCTGCAGCTCTGCCAGCCTGTGAGCACGCACTGCAGTCTCTGCCGTGGGGAAAGCCCGTCTCCATTGCCCACAAGTGCAACAGATTTGCTCAGGAATGGAATCTTAGAAACATTTATCAAAAAGGCATTGTTTCAACAGGTCTGCTGGAGCTCCCGAAGCCGACTTGGGCACAGTTGATCCTGTTGCCCGGTCCTCAAGCTGCTCAGAGCATAATTTTAGCCTAAGGGACGGCAGCAGAACATATTCCTTTGGGCAGCGGCCAGGGGTATGTTCCAGGGGAGATGGGTTTTCGCAGGGTTACAGATCCTCTGGCCAACACCCAGCTGTGAGCACAAGGCTGCTGACACCTCTTGGCTGGCCCTGGTGGAGGGGTGTCCCAGGACAGCTTGCTAATGCACCAGCCCCATGGGAAGGTGACAGCAATTTTACTGAAAGGCTGTTTTGCACTCCTGGTGCTGGTAGCTTGCAGTCAGTCTCCCTGCAAGCTGCCGCCACAGGCCTGATGTTGTCAGCTTGTGTTGGGAGATATTTGTTTAGTTACACAGCTCATTTTTCTCCCTTTCTCCTCCTTTCTGTGTATAGGTACAGGCCCTAGATTTAAATTATTTATCTTCAGAAATATTTGCCATACGAAATCTTTCCAACTGGCAGGGCCTATCAGGAAGTATCTAGACAGAGATAGGTCTTTCTCCTGCAAACTCTTAACTTGTAAGTTCCTGAAACAAAATCAAGAAATGGAGGTGGAAACCAATAGTTGATTTGGAAATTTAAGACATGAATTATTCTCATGCCATAGACAGTTTGTTGAAGCTTGAAGAGGTGGATCTCTTACATCATGCATCATATTTTCTTCTGAGCAATAGAATGAGCAGCAAAAAAATAATCAGTTCTGCTTCCACTGGAGTTGAGTCTTTTGATGAGAGGTGTTCTTAGCTGACTGCTCAGACATGTTCCCAGATGATAAGAACACAGATCAAAAATCTTACACAGAAATGAACTAGAAAGCCCTTAGGACCAGAGTAAATACTATCTGACTAGAAAATGAATTCTGATAGGCTACTATCAACTTTAATTACTCTAAGACTATTATCCATGTTACAAGCTTCTCTGGCATTTCTAAAGAACAGGTATATTTAATAAATGAAGAACTTAGTAAAAAATATTCCCTAATTGCACTCATTAAAAAATTTAAGCTACAAGAAAACCAATAAAGCTTCTGCTGTATCTCACACAGACAGTAATTAATGAACAGTTATCTTAAGTCTGAATTAGCAAGCAACCTTTGCTTTCTTGAATATGATACCTGAGGCATCATTTCAGTGAAGGAGGATGTCTTATACATATTCTGAGTAACTGTCTCAGTCTGCAGTTTGAAAACCATGTTGCCATTAATTAATGATGTATTGGTGTTGGAATAATAACAGATATGGAAATGAACATATTGAAATAGTATATGAACCAAAAGAAAGTCAAAAGACAAGCTACAGAAATGTACTTTTGGATTAATTATTTTCTTTGAAGAACCCCACAAATTAAATAGTGTATGAAGTCACTTGCTGTCACACAAGTTACCACATTGAAAAGTCTGCAGTTAAAATAAAGTTTTTTATCTGCTTTTGCACACCTCCCTAATCATTGTGTTTCTGGACTGATTTCTGTCAATGTAACTCTATTCTCCAAAAAAGATGACACATGGAAGAAATATTTCTATTGTATATTGAAGGAACCAAAAAGAATTCACATTTCTGTATTTTATTTCTTTCCCAAGCTGTACTTAAATTCTCTACCTCTTCTCTCTTAGAAATGAGCAGGATCCTGTATTGCATCTTACCCCCAACCAAAGCTTAAGGCATGGAGGACTTCGGTGTTAATTAAACATGTTATGAAAACTATTCCCTATATGAAACACTGTCCCTAGGTAGCAAAAATGATTTGACTTGTAAAGAAATGTTAGCTGCATACAGCAAGAAGCTCTTCAATTAATTAGATACTTTATGTTGTAAATGCAAAGCTAAATACTTGAGTTAATACTTTGATCAGTTAAATGCTGATCAAAAGTGTCTTAAGTAAACTGTTGAGACAATGTGATGCTTAATATCATTTGAATCAGTTACATGTGTTTTCCTTCAAGCCTAAAAGTAAATAACCTCTCACCTTTTGGTTTGATAACCTTTCTCATTCTCAACAAAAGGTCGTTTAAGGTTGTTGCTTTTCCTCCAGTTTGGTCCCTCTTGGAAGCAATACAGACCTCAACTCTCCTTTTTGTAGGTTATCTAGGACTCATACAGGAAAGGTCCATTCAGGGCAAAGCAGAGGGATGAAAAGGTTAGGATGACCTTTTCATCCCTCTGCTTTGCCCTGAACACAGCGATATTTTGTCACAGGGCTAAATAATTAGGACCTCCTTCACTTCATTAGCTCTCAGGCACCCCTGTGGGGCTAGTAACAAACTGAAGCAAGTTTCCAGGGAAAGTTCTCTCTCCTGTGTGTAATGTCTTAATTGAAAAATTAAGTCATTCTGAATTCTAACTTGGACGGGTTTAATTTTGGTCACAAAGAGACATGCAAAAAGAATTGTTTTCTTCTATAGGAAAACTCCAAAAGGTACTGGAAAACTGTATTAATCTGCCCCACTGTGGAAAGGCTCCTGAGTGTTGAGAGAGGAAACTCGAGTATGACTGAGAACTATACTATCACTTGTGTAGGTTTCATGGTACTTAGGAAAAATTGTGAAAAGAGGAAAGAGTAGTGCTCTACTTCCACAACTGCATTTTTGTAAACTGCTAATTACAAAATCCTAAAGAGTGAAGAGGGCAGTCAGCTTTAACCAAGATGGTTTTTTGTCAGATATAGTCCTTTCTAGTTAGAGACTGATTTTGCAAAAGAAATCGAAATGACACAGTTTCCTCTTTAACAAAGAACAAGTAAGAGTAATGAAACTGATTATGAATACTTTTGCTAATCAGTGCTGGATGGAAGTAATTTTTGTGCTTATGTAGTTGAAAAAATGAAAGTCTTGTGCAACAAAACCTGTAAACATCCCTTGGGAGTCCTGTTAGCCAGACTGGTAGCACTGCAGTTTCCATTGCTTCCTTCACCCTCCATCACCCATTACTGAGAGTCAGGACAAATTTACACTGAGTTATTAATAAAGAAGATACAATAATTGCAATCAACTAGAGGCTTACAGTTTATTACCCTTACATTTTAGGCCTTTTTTTTTTTTCTTTCATAAAATATGAGTGCTATCAATGGAAAAGTATTTAATATTAAGAAGAACAATATAACATAAATAGAAAAAGAAGTCCTTTTAAGAGGATACTTTGAAAAAACACTGTACTCAAATATCTACAGGGCCTGGAGGAGTATACACAAATAATGAAGTAAAGGTTAATAGTAAAGGTTAATTTCTCAACTTCTGTCTGCTATGTGAAAGAACACAGTAATTTACACCAAATATGCAAAAATGCCCTGAAAAAACACAGTTAGGTAACATGTCTATGCCAAAGAACACACAGATTTTCTCCAGTCTAGATGCTGAGGTCACCTTAAACAGAGTTGGCTATGAAAGGACCTGCTGTCAGTAACATATTCAGCAGTATCTTATGGAGATTTACAGCTTGTGTACACATTTTTTGTGCTCTTCACGTGCAGCAAGTGTGATGTGGGAAGCATTGGGCCCACTCCTTTTGGTCATATCTGCACTGACAAATCTGTAAGGTTGAGCTCAAAGGTGGTAATGAATCATGTGGGAAAGTGGAGGGAGGAGTAAATATCAAAGTTATAATAAATTAATTGTGGCAAGCATAGAACAGAAATAATAGGAAAAGCTAGTCTAGGGCAAGCACCTGTAATCTGGGGAATTGCTACAGATTGGAGAAAAGGTCATGGAAATACTGAAACAGAAACTATGTACTGCAGTATGAACTTTAAATATGATGTTTCAGCTCTGGAATTCTAGTGCTCGCAGGACTAAAAGTTTTACCTAGTTTAACCCAAATGTTACCAACATTTGGTTGGAGTAATAATTTTTTTTTTCCTAACCAAAGGTCATCTGCCTTCAGGAGCCATATTTTGGAAATCATACTCTCAGGATTTGTTTTAATAGTATTGTATTATTTTTTAAGGCATAGCACAATTTCTGAAGGGATAGGATAAGATAAAGGAGATAAATGTATGTCAACCAAAACCATTTGAATAAGCTTGTACCATCTGAGATGGATGAAGTTCCCCTGATGCAACACAACTTGCTTTCTGTATACACACAGAAGGGCTAAGTTTTGGTGTCATCAATATGACAGGCTTTCTAAATCTAGAACTGTTTTTCTAAATTTGAGGTCAAAACAGTGGGAAGGTGAGGGTTTGGTAAGATTTGCCGCATACTTTTGTGATCAGGAGATTTTAAATAGTAGTTCTGATGAACTTTCTAATTATGACAAGGGTTTTAATTTTTCCCATTTTCCCAAAGACAGCGAGCAAGCTTTAGTAAGATATGTGTTATATACATAAGAACAATTGCAGCTCAGCAAAATATTTATAAGCATTTTGCTGTCAGTGCAGCTGAGGCAGGTGAGAAGGATTAGGCAGTGTATCTGTACAGACTGAGGAAAGCTGGGACTCAGCTGGATCCCAAGAGGCCTAGTGTTTGCCATTGGTCAACGAAAGGCTTGAGTTTTGGACTACATCCCTATTTAGTCAGTCTTTGAGTTTCATCTATCTCCTAGTTAAACAGAGGAAGATGAAAGGAAAAATACATGAGTAAAACTTAGAAAAGGATGGAAACAGGGGAATTAAGAAAGGCAGTTTATAAAACTAACTTCTCTGTCTATCTTGCTGTGCTAATGCAGGTTGCTCCTGGAGATCTCTTTTAAAAGCTCAAGCAAGAAAATAAGATCAGATATTTCAAGGGATCATATATAAGGAAAGTGTCTAAATGTACCTAAATGAAGTTAGCTTTGCTCTGTGCAAAGCTTGAGAGCTTCTCTTTAGGCCTCCAAGAAAGCTTTAAAATGTGTGTCAGGTTGCTGTGGCATTAAGCAGCAGTCACATCAACACCTGAGCCACTCATTCTAGTTTTATTGGTTTTACTTGCTATGGGCAGCCATTTTTCTGCTTGACAGGCACAGATATACTAGAGCCAACACTCATACAATGACTCTTAGTAAAACAGAGGGCTGGAAGATGGGTGCTCATGACCATTGATGTGTTCTTGAGGTATTTAACTGTGTGACCAAAAGGTCTTAAGGGGCCAGGTCAAAGGGATCTAAAAGAAGAAAAACAAATTATGGCGTGGTAAGTGTCCCCTCTGCTCTATGTGGCTTACCTGAAAATGTAGTGTGCTGAAATGAAGTGTGAGTGAATTAAGTAAGGCTCCAGCTGGCAGGGGGTGGCTGCTTTTCTCCTTTCTCCACCGGGTTTTAAATGACTCAAGCATTTGGCCTCATCGCTGAGGTTCAAAGGCTATGAACCTGAGTGAGTGTATGTTTTATGTGAAAATACTGGAGGAGCAAAGCCCTGAGTCACAACAGTGAGGCAGAGTGACAGGTGCTCGATTCCCCAAATCCTTGCTGAGCCTTGTGTTTCTTTCTCACCGATGGGATTTTCAGAGGGACTGCTAGGAGTGCCCAGTAGAGACCTGGTGCTAGAATAGCAAAAGATAGTCCTCAGTTGTGATGAAACTTTTACAAATGCTTAATGCAAAAGTAAACTTTCTTTGTTTAAACATTGGTATAAAAGCCATTGGTATGAGTCATGCTAGCCCCAAGGCTTTCAAAAGCCTTTGGAATACAGTAACAGAAGAAATCAAGCTGCCTCCAGAAGTTGACTCTTTGCTCAAGATTTCCTAATCCCTGCAACAGCTGCAGCTTCAGTACTTGAGGGGGTCTCTTGTTGACCCACTGCACAATATACTGCACAGGCAACAAACACTACTTTCATATATTTGCATGCCTTTTATTTTCACACCGTAGGAGAGGGGCTGCACGTGCTTGACCAATATGTGGTAAATAGCTGCAGAAGCTAGTTCAGCGTGTAGGGAGCTGTGAAAATATATTCTGGTTGGGAATGTTGTGACAGCTACGATAAAGATGCGTTACTTAACTACCTTTGAGCATCTGGCCCTTCCCACAGGGTACTTTGCTTGGGAATATGATCTCTACAAACAGCTTCTTATTTCATGCCCGAAGAGTAGTAACTGAATGCGCTCAGACAAATTTACCATGAAAGTATTGTATTCCTTTTATCTTTGGACAGAGGAAATCCTTCAGGCAATGTTTCTTTTGATCAGTAAATGCCAACCCAGCAGTGTGCTGCTGCAGCAATGAAGCTGTAGGTATCTGTCTCTTCTGTCTTGATGGTACGGCCTAAACCAGAGATATATGAAATTCATTCTCCAAGTGCCTTGACAATGCCAGCCAGGCGTGATGACAGTGAAACTAATTGTTGCAATGTTGCCGTATAAATCTAGGGAGAGGCAAGGAGGCATGCTCACAGCACACAGCCTGTGGGACACTCTTAAGGACTTCAGTGGGAACCCAACTAACAAGGAAAATCCTCATTGTCAGGGGGCACAGTTTGCTTGCTTTTATCAATTTCCTGAAAGTTGGCCTGTAGAGCAGCAGCACTTCTGCCACCCAGCTAAGATTGATGCTGTAAGAATAAAAGCAGCATGAATGATAGGCAAAAGTCTAAATAACAAGAATTTGGGATTAATAATCCTTGTTGTGTATGGAAATATGGATCTCTTTCTCCAAGGTCTGCTGAAGGTGTCTATCTTTTCATGACAAGCAGTTGCATGTTTTAAGCATGATTATCCAAACGTAACAATTTAATCTTGCTATATAATATATTTTTCCAGCCTTACTCTAAAACACAGGTATTTGCCTGGTGAGATAGTCAATAGATGGGTAGAGAAAAGTATTATATTAGCCTACCCAAGTAATAAATAGACTGGTTACTGTTCTTTCTTGCACCAATGCTTATACTGGTTAGGAAATCTTTATTGAGTTTACCCACCCCAAAGACTTCAAATCAAAACTGAGTCACAGTTCTGGGTTTAGAGTCCTTGTAAACACAAAATGTTTAAAAATCAGTAGGAAAGGGAGAAGCAAAAAATGAATATGTGCCATTGACTCTTAAATTATTTAACCTATTTAATAAGGATTAGGGAATATATCTGTTGTTAGTTAAATATTTGACAAGTAATTTCTAATGGAGAGTGAAAATCATGATCTTCTGAACTCCTGTTTTGGGGCAATGAAACACAGCAATGCAGGAGAGCATTTCAGATGATATTTTTCTGTCAGGTTTGATAGGAGTGGCAATACTACTAACACAAAAAAGCTTCAGAGAGCTCCTGGCTGAGATGGGTGGAAGTGACTTGTCTTTTCTTGAGTGTAGAACTGCAGCCAGTCAGTAACTGTTGATCTGCTTCTTCAGTCACAAATATGCATCTCGTAAGTATGCTCATAGCTAAAGCTGAAGTGAAATATTAGAAGCTTTGAGATAACAGATGACAAGAATCAGCCGCACAATATAAACTGATTTTGCAGAGAGAATGTCGGTTCTGAACAGATGGTGCTATGTCCTGTTATCTATACTCATGCTGGTTGTCAGAAATGTATCAAAATCTGGTACCCAAAACCATGAGGAAAGTGGTGGGAACACTGCTACAAATCCACGAGAAGGTAGCATGTGTGTTAATTGTACTGCAGGAAAAGCAGACCTCTAATTGATAAAAAGATGCTAGTTCATTTCAGGATGAGTTGTGGGTCCACCAGAAATACACCTCAACTCATACCCATGGGTGAAACACTTCTGTCACAGAGCTGGTGAAAATTGCTTTGTGTTATGTCATGGAAAAGACCCAGGACCTCTGGCTGGTGCTCTCAAAACTTGCAGGAGATTTGGGCACTGGAAAATGAAGCCCTTGACCATCCCTCAGTATCACATCTGAGCTGGGCATTCTAAATTTACAATCTCTGTTGCTGGTTTTGAGTGATAACTTGCCATGCCATTGTCATAGCGTGTGTTTTAGGACTCAGAGTCTTTCATATCCTTAGGTGAAAAAGAAGACCACCTGTGAATACCATAAAAACATTAAAATGATATTCAAACTGAATATCTAGGCCAAATGCTCAGATCTCTATCACATTTATCTCTTTATCATATCAGACTGATAACTTATATTTTAATCAGTGGACCAAGTTATTAAAGGTATTTTAGGATACAAAGGCTATCAAAGTTAGGAACGCTTGCTCAGATAACAGAAGCATCACAGTTCAGACACCTTTGCAGAAATGGAAGTTGCTTCTTGTGGTTGAAGTCCTATGTGCTATAAATACAAAAGCTGAAAAACTGTGAATTTATACTGACTGTGAACAGAGACCGAGTGATAAAAAGGTTTATATTAATCTGGATTTCCCTTTCAGATTGTTAGAGCCAATGTGGCCTATTTTCAAGGACCCTGGCAAGACCTACTTAGCTGTGGCTGAGGTATCTGTGGCTGTAGACAAATATTGCTTGACACTTTCAATTGCGATTATATTTCCATTTCAAAACAACATGGATAGCACTCAGTCACTCTTTTTGTAGTTCTGTCCTGTACTTGACATAGCCTGAAATCAAACTGAAAGCTTAAATTTAAATGCTGGCTATTACACTTGCCATACGAGAATGCCCTATATACGTCTGCACGTGACAGACCCTCCCTTACTCCAGCCAGATGAATATATTGTCATCTTCATTAGCAGAAGAACTGAGAGTGAGACATCCTGTGTTCACTAGGTGGCTCTTGAATATTGATGATGAAAACACAGGTGCGAACTAAAGTTTCAGGAAGCCAGTGTAGACATAAGATACAGGATTTTTCATAGGAAGTGTAGCTCAGCCTTGGAAGGCTCCAGAAGCTGGGAGTGCCAGTTTGGAGAGGTGCACATTAGTTCACAGGTTTCTGAAGGGGAGCTGCAGCTCAAACAGTAGGCAGCACTGATTGACTCCTTGTCAATCAAAACATGGGTCTGTAGCAGAACTATAGACTTTGAACTTTGTGATACTGAATGCTACAGTTAAAGATTATGTGGAAGGAACACTGAATTAGCCGAGTAATACCCTCACCCTGGCAGTTCCCAATAACATTGCAAAGTTTTGTTAGGGTTTAGTCTGCGGCACAGACCAGGCTCTAAGGATGGCAAATTTGACACATTTCTTGCATACTGCTTAAAGAAAATTATGTTTATAAAGGCTCATGGTAGCTAGAATATGACAGTGCACTCAGTTTTTCTTGCCATACAACCCCTTTGTTGTTGGAAGTTAGTGCTACCACTTCTGGTGATTAACCACCATTAATTCAAATTATAATTGGTGTAGTAGTTGAACTATGAGTTTATAATTTCGGTAATAATAATAAAAATAATGAAATAAACCTCACCTTCTTTTAAATGTTGACTTGGAGTTTGAGAGATAGAACTTGAATAGACACCTGGAACTTCTTAATGAACTTTTATTCTACCTTAATGCAAATATCTTTACGTGTAAGTGTACCAAAGAATAGAAACAATTTTGCACATTTGAAAAATCATTATATGGAATCAAGAGCCAAGGAACCATTGCACCTTTAAACAGAGAGGGGAACTGGCTAGTCTAACCGAAATGGAGGGAAGAGATGGTCATAGATTTAAATTTATTTGAGTTGAGAGGAGGTTGAAAAGTTTTTGAAAGAGTAATATCAGAAAGATAGGTTTTTTAATTCAGTGTCCGTCTACAAACTTGAGGAAGCAAAAGATAAGTTTCATCCCGGAGAGAAAAGGAGGTGACTGCTGTGGCTCCATCTGCAGCTTTTGTGTTTACACTCCAGGTCCTGTCTGAGCTGCGAGTGATTTCGGTTGTGAGCGTGTTGTGTTGCATGTTGTGCTTCACTGTTACAAGGATAAAAATTTCTTCTGGCATTGCCAAACACAGGACACAGAGGAGAAAGAATGCAGTAATGAGAGTGCAGGTGGGGTGTGCCAAATGGGTTTGGAGCTGCGCAGGGTGGTGGTGGCAGGAGGAAACCCCTTGTATTATAACATTACCTTAAGGCTAACCCTGCATATTGAGCTGTCAAGTCTGAGAGAAAAGACACATAGGAACTCATTTTTCTACTTGATGTGCCGTGGTAGGATTGAGGAATGAAAATGAAAAGCGAAATTAGATTCAACCAGCAGTACTTAAGAGGTAATGCAGTAAAAATTGGAAGGGTGCTAGCAGCCTTTAGAAAAGAGATGAGGGTTCAGTAACACAGGCCATCATTTGTGTTCCTTGAAGTGCCTACATTTCTGTCACTCTATATTTTTCTCTGACATGTTTATTTCTATGGTACTTTAAAACACTAACTCCCTTTGTAGCTGGTAAGAATTGCTTACAAGCCTAAAGCCATCAAAATATCAAAGTAGCCATTTAAACAGATAATGAACAAGAGAAGCAAGTCTACCCTTGAAGAAGTCAACAAACGGTGAGAAAATTGTGTTAATTTTGTGATCCTGACAATACTTTTACTGACTCATAATGAAAAATTGGTATAACATCAGTAAGTACCTTCAAACAAATGTTTTGATTATTTCCTAGTTAATTGGTTGCCTTATCCATTTTTGGTTTTTTTTTTTGTCCTCCTTCAGAACAGATTAAGCCTTCCAGTGGTTGATACATTCTTAGCCATTGATTTATTTTGGCCATTCCTAATTTATGTAAGTCCTAGAATACTATATAAAAACAAAATTTGAAATCCTTAAGTTTAAAGATGTAGTAAGAAAAGAAACATTATTTATTTTAGGAAAAGCAATAATAGATGAGATATTTGATAAAAATTAAATAAAATAACTGGATCTCTTTTCTTCATTTACTCAAGCAACCTTCCTTTTTAAACTGAAAATACTATTACAAGTGATTTGGTCATTTTGTCATTATGCATAGCCTTTCTCCACCTTGCTAATCAGGAAATGTAATCAGTATTTACTTTAAGATATGTTCCTGGGATTAGCTATATACTAGAAAAAAGATTTACAGTGTATTGCATTGAAAATTAAATTATTGAGATAAATTAATCATTGAATAGATAACTGGGGATTTCTGGTGAATGTGAAGAACCAAATGCCCCTATGTTCACATTGTTCTGATACATAGTTTTAATACAGCTGGTCTTAGGAAAATTTCCTATATCATTCTGAAGTGAAAAATCAAGTAATTTTCTTGAACACTTTAATTAAGGTGATGTCTTCACCACTGCATTAATCCATACAAAGAAGACATCTGCTTGACTGTGCTTACATTATTTGCATTGAAGATGATTTCCCTGGGTTCAAATCAAACACTCTTTTACCATGGACGTGGTGGCAAGACAAAAAAAATCTTTCTTTGTATAAGTGAGGGAGTGCATCATTGAGGTCTGTGGTTTTGCACATTTTCTGCAGTTTTGTGTTTGTTTTGAGGTTAAAAATCAGCTGCTTGAAACAGTGGTTGTGACTTGGAAAGGATAATAGAGCAGCATAGTGTGTGTTTTCAATAGATTTTCAATAGATCAGCTCATCAGCTTGTTCAAGGCTGGGAAACAAGTAGTGGTAATCTGTTTTTCTGCATTTGTTCTCTAGTTTGTCAGGAGAAGTTGTGTCTGAAGGGTGGAACAAATTGCAACCATCTTGTCAGATAATGTTCTGAAGTACGTGCGGTATCCAGCGTCCCTCAGTCCCTCATGGTTTCAATGGGAACTTTAGTCTTGAGCTATTTCAGTAGATGCCCTATTTAAAAGAATATACAGCTGACAGTGGGAAAAGAAGGTGCAAACTGCCAGTGTTAACCCTAAGTGGGTTCATTTGAAATTTGTTTTCTTGTAAAATTTAAGAGGCTCCACAGCTTACCTTTGTATTCCAGGGTTTTCTTATTCATATCTGCTACTCTTTCTGATCACTGCTCACCAACTGTGATAAACAACTGAGGGGATATAATTAAGCTTTGACAAGGGAAGAAAGTGCCTTGAATTTGAAACCTGGAAAGGGAGAGACTGAGCTGATAGGGGAAAGTAGGCAAGAAGTTTATTTCATTGTGCACAAGAAAATGCTCATTCAGATGTCCTGGTTGAAGCAGGTACCTCATCACCAAGCCCTGGGTAGGAACTTAGTTCTTGCTTTTCTCCCTGTAAGCATGACATATGTTGTGTCCTTTTGCTAGCTGGTGAATGTACTGCCTGGCTCCTCAGTGCTTGCTGTCTCTGCCTTACCCTGGCTCTTGGAAAAGAGATTAGGATTTAAACAGGATTCCTCTCAGTCTTGGTGTCAACTGGAACAGAGCTTTGGGGGGAAATATTTGGTACTACTAGCACTATTTACATAAGATTTACACAGATTTTACACATAAGATTTTATTTTCACAACAGAAATTGAAGATATTCAGGCCCCCACACTTTTGAGCTTGCCTAGGTATGATTCTGGCCTTAATTAAAGGATCTAAATTCTCTAAAATATTCAGATTGTCAATAGCTCAGTTCTTGATAGGCAATCAAATAGTATTTACCAAAATGGGAACCCAGAGCATTAAAAGGCCTTTTTGCATTTTTAAATAATATTTCTCTTTTCTAATAAAACATTACCCAAGTTAATTTTTCATTTCAGAGGCACTGGATCCCAAGACTTTTTTTAAAGAATAGGTATTTCAAGATTCAACTAGGAAAGATACCACTGGTATCAAATTCTTCTTACTGCCTTCCCATGCAATACAGTGAGACTACCAAAATCTGTAATAATTTTCTACACAGTGCTGTGCCTATAAAATATAAATCATTAAAATTATGCAGTTAATATTTTCTTTCACAGTACTATGCTTGCAGCTGGTAATAGTCACAGCTATAGCTAACAGATTTAGAGCTTTAACAATATTTTTTTTTAGGGGAAGAAAAGGGGATTGATAGTGCTGTCATATATATGTTTGCTTAGTACTACCTGGACTGCCTATATTCTGTCACTCTGAAGAAAAAATGCTATTGGCAGCCCTGAATCCTGTTTTTCCTGATTATGAAAATGATTATTGAAATGGGTTTGACTGCCACCTCACTCTGTAAGAATGGGAACAGAAATCTGGCAGCAAAAGATATTAATGGGAAGCAAAACTCATTCTTAATGCATTTAAATGAGGAAGTGAGAAGCTGTATTGAGCAACTTTTAAGATCTCAGTTATTAGTATTATAGAAAGCTCCTCTTGATGCAAAGAAATTCAAATCAAAGCTCAGTTACTTTGAAGACTGGGGTAATTGTAGAGCACCACTTAAGACAACCTACAAAAGCACTTGTTCTTCACTTACTTTTTCTGTAGCTTTTGAACTCTGATTCAGTTACAGCTGGTCTGTGATGGAAATAACAAAGTTGGCTCAGTTTTTACTTGTGGATAGACTTATCCAAAGCTGGTAAATTTCTAGATAAAACTGGATTTGGGAGAAGTGGAAAGACATTACAGCTCTTCTATTGTGAGTGAGTTATGGTAGGAGAGTTGTTTTTAACAGTGATGCCTGCAAACCACCCTTCCTTGTCAGCCCTCTAGTGCTCCATTCTGTAATGGGCTGTGAGGATGCTATGTACTCAAGAGCACTTCCTAGTTTATATTTCTCCTTAAAATTTGGCCAGTTTAACATGCTTTAGGCATGGACTATGAGTGACGGCGTCTGTGCTATTTTCCTTTTATATGTGAGGCTGGGTTGGCTGAAGCTGCTGTGACTCCCTGCACTGGGATCAGCAAACGAATCTAGCTGGGGAAGAAAAATAAGAAAAAAAAAGTGGCTCATTTTGAAGATTGCTGCTAATCATGAGGAATGAGGAGAGAGCAAGTTGCCACAGTCTCAATGAAATAAAATATATCCCAAACTGGGAGTGGGAGTTTTACTCTACTTCCCAGGCCAATTCAGCTCTTGCTGCCAAGTCCTCCCTCTCATGTCTCTGGTCAGCTTTGGAAAAGCAGGATGTCCATTTGCTTTATTAAGGATGTCGACTCTCACTTGCAGGGAAAGTATTACTGGACCCTTTGGGCCAGGACTGGCCGGGCACATCAATGTACAGTTTTAGTGAGATGGCTTTTGAACATGCAAATCCTCTGTACAGGCAAGAAGATGTAGGTGTGAAATTGTTAAAAATAGGTGAGTTTCTATTCTTTTGAGATAGTAACAAACACAAAAAAGAGGCTAGTAGGGAAAAGGAAATTATCTTGCTTTGGATTCTTATGACTTTTCCTTTTCTCATAAAAAGGTAATAACTATGATAATTATGGTAGAAGGAGAATAAACTTAAGCTGCTGATGACATTTCAAAGTTGTTTGTCAGTAAGAAGAAACATGCAAGTTGATCTTTAACAATTCTATATGTAGCGAGTAATTTCCATTTGTATTATCTCAGCTTACTGAATATAAGATGTGCATTGATCCCTTTAAAATTTTTTTTAATGGGAAAATTCTCTAACAGCTATCTTGCAGACACATAAGTCAAAATTCATATGTGAAATGACTTAAAGGTAGTTAAGGGGGCTATCCTGAAAATTTGCATCTATGACTGACTTTTCTTACAGCTAGAAAAGTCTACTTATTCAACACATACATGCTTTTACCTCACTAAATTGCTGAATTTTAATATTCTTAAGATTTTAACCTGCTTTTGGACATTTTAGTCTGATGAAGATCAACTGCAACCACTATGCCAATTATGCAAACAGTATGATTACAATAAACATATTGCAATCAAAGTGTAGTGGAATATTTCCTAACATAAAATCTTCTATAAACCCAGGTGTCATAAACTTCCAAAGTGGACAAATACTTAACAACTAACAGTGAGGTACTGAGTGAGTGACCTTGGCTGAAGTGCTGACAGACTAGCATAAGTGAAAGAGATTAAATTCAGCATCTTGGACTTGTCTGATGGGTGCTACTGGTAGACCTGATGGACCTGCTGTATTTGAAAATGTACATAAAGCCTCTCTAATTTGCAAGTAATATACTGTGCTTTCACTGGGTGGAAAACTGGGTTTAGTCCTGCCCTTGTTCAAGCAAAACTATATGAATTGCAAATTTGTCAGTAATATTACATCCGTACTGCATTTTTTTTTAATTGACATAGATGTCACGCATTTCTCTACATCTCAGGGCTACTCAATTCTGCAATATGATGACCGGGCTATTCTATTATTTTTTGCTTATTCTAATGTACTGATTTCTAATGCAAGGGAACGAGAATGCTGAGCTCAGTTATGTCTCTTTACTAATCTACTGCAGATCAGCATGTGTCAAATAATATGCATGTATAAATTAATTGGGACAAGACAAGCTACTTATTGAATTAACAGTTTGTGGGTTTAGATGAAAGTTTTAGACTACAGGGTATTGAAACTTGTTTGAAACATCTGCCCTTCCATGGTGTGTTCAAACTACACTGAAGAAATTACTCATTTTTTTATCTCATAGAGCCAGCCAACCATAGAATGGTTTGGGTTGGAAGGGAGCTCACAGATCATCCAGCTACAATGCCCCTGCCATGGGCAGGGATACTATCTTGCTGGGTCAGGTAATTCAGAGCCCCATCCATCCATCATTCCAGGGATGAGAGGTCCATAACCTCTCTGGGCAATCTGTTCCAGTATCTTCTCACCCTCACAAAAGAATTGCGTCCTAAAATCTAAACCTAAGCTAATCTAAACCTACCCTCATTCAATTTAAGGCCATTCTCCCTTGTCACTACCTGCCCTTGTGAAAAGTCCCTTTCCAGCTCTCTTGCAGGCCCATTTATGTACTGGAAGGTGCTATAATTAGAGCCTTCTCTTCTCCAGGTGTAAAAGCCCCAACTCTCTCAGCCTTTCCTCATAGGAGAGGTGCTTCAGTCCCCTCATCATGTTCATGGCCCTTGTCTAGACTCGTTCCAACAGATCCATCTTGTGCTGGGCACCACAAAGTTGGTGGTGGGGTCTCACCAGAGCAGAGCAGAGCAGAGCACAGCGGAGCAGAGGTGCAGAATCCCCTCCACTGCCCTGCTGACCACACTGCTTTTGGTGCAGCCCAGGATGTGGTTGGCTTTCTGGGCTGCCAGTGCACACGGCAGGGTCATGCTGAGCTTTTCATTCACAAACACATGCACAGTCAGCCTGTACTCGTGCTTGGGGTTGGCCTGACCCAAGTGCAGGACCTTGCACGTGGCCTTGTGGAACCTCTTTTTTGCATTTGCGTTTGCATGGGGCCAGCTCTCAAGACTGTCAAGGTCCCTCAGGATGGCATTGTTTCCTTCCAGCACATGGGCTGCACCACTTAACTTAGTTCAGCTGGCTGTTTTGTTTTCAAAGAACGCTGCTTACAAACCCTTTATAGGTTTAATTTTGCTAAGATAGTAAGGATTTGATTTTTCTTGGATAATCTGCTTTGCTTGACAACATAGTTGAGGACTGAAAGCCTAGATAAACTCAAAATCTCAAGAAGTGTTCATGGGAGAAAAACAGTAATTTAATTGCAGGAAGAAAGAAATAAGGTGTAGCTTCAATAATTGTTTTCAAATTAATCCTTATGAAAATCTGTGTAATTATTGCAAATAACAAACTAGATAAACTGTACCTACCTAACAAAATGTAACCTTTGAACTGAGATAATTTCCTGCCTTGATTGAATTAGTGAGATTCTGAAACCCATATATTAGAAAAACAGCACACTACAGACACCAGCTGTCAAAAGGAGTTAGCAAGAAATGCTTCAAACTTCCTTTCTCTTAAAAACCTCCTTACAGCACTCCTTACAGGTGCTATCATGCATAATTAGTTCTGCGAACTGTCCTACTGTCAGCATCTGATAGCTCATATCACAGTGGGTAGACTAACTGCTTAAAAAACATTCATAGCTTGTGACCTGAAATCTTTCAGAAAACTTGCATAAAATTCAGCCTATGCTTTGTCACCCTACCTCCACAGCCATGGAGAGCTACACACATTTTAAAGAGACAGAAGGAATGGGAGAGGGACGAGTGTGGGACCAAGCAAAAACAGTCCACAGATGAGGTGTGAAAAGCATTTATTTTCAGTTGGAAGTGCGGGGTGAGGTTTTGCCATATCGTGTGTTTAATATAATGGGAAGCAGTTAAATTGCAGCAGAGCACCAATATGCCATGCAATGCAGTTGCTGATACAAAAACACTTCACGAGCTTCTGGTGGTATTGGTGCACTTTGTATGCATGAAGCCATCACTGCCTACATGTGTAGCATTCTGATAAAGCTCCTAGTAAACACTTGATCACCATCTGCAAGACTGTGAATAAGTGGAAAGGTCAGTAAAGACCACAGGTGGAAGGCTAGCCTACAATAAAATGGGAGAGTCCTTAAAGCTGTGTTTCTCAGAGAGACTTTTTGTTTATTATCTATTTTACCTTGAAGCATCCCCATCTCTCTCCCATGTTGGGGGCACTGAGGCTTTTGACTACAAGGACAGAAGCTCAGAGAAGAGGAGTAGCATGCTCATTTTTAGGACTACTGTGCCTTATCCTACCTGGGTCAGCCACACATGATAGATGTGAGGCTACAGCAACAGACTCAGTGACAGCCTTGCTCTACCCCTTTCCTGCTCCCTCCATGGGGCCAGTGGGGTTTGAGCAACCCCTTGACCTTGCTGCTCCTCTTCATTGGATCTTAAAATCTGTGGGATGTCTTTGCTCCTCTGGCAGCTGGCAGGGACCAGCCCTAGCAGGGAGAAGCAACACAGAACAAGAGGGGGCACCCCATCCCTATACCTGGAAAGATAGCTCCAAGGTTTCCGGGACAAATGTGAAAACCTTAACAAGGAAGTCCCTAGAGCTTGGTGGCCCCCTTTCCACACCTGGGAAAGTGCAAGGTGCACCCAAATGGCTTGGCTTTACCCACAGGAGGAATAGTTTTAAAATAATGGCTTGAAAATTCAGCAAGGATGAGAAAAGCTTTAAGGACTGATTGCCTTGACCAGTCCCAGGTAGTTTAGTGTCGGGATTGTGGGATAGGGTGATGTCTACGAGGCGCTTTTATTGTCGCATCAGTCTCATTTTTATTGAAGGATGAGCTAGGAGAAACATTATCGAAGATACAAGTAGCAATACAGCGGCAATGGCAATAGCTGGGGGAGAGCGGCAGCTGCAGCAAGCGCGAACGCTGAAGCTGTCCTGCAAGCAGCGGCGGCTGCGGCAAGGCCGGACAGTGAGATTGTCCGCAGACAACTCCCCACGGCCAAGTGCCCAAGTGCCAAGTGCTAAAATGCCAAAATGCCCCCTCAGCTTCTGTGTTCCGAGGTCCTATATACTATCTTAAGCCAATAAACAAAAGCCACAAAGCATGTTATCATATTTGTACCAATCATCATTCTATGATTTTACCGCAATGCGTATTTTCTAAACCAATCATCACACTGTCATTAAGGCCTATTGCCCAGGCTAATATTGTTACATCTTAACTTTCTAATGAACTTTATTATAAGGCATATTGTTAAACTTAAACTTCTTTACTCTTATACTTATCACTATTCTTTCTTGCTTAAAATATGTTTCTACTTGCTAAAATACATTTCTGCCTTTATGAAATATATTTCTTTTAAAACTACAAAACTACTTTTTTATTTGTGCTGCAAAAGCGGATTGCAAAAGCTCATTGTTCTAGCTCAGGCAGTCTTCTCCAAGGCCTCAAATCGAAACATGTATCCATTTCTATCTGTTCAAGCACCATGCTGTCCGTGTTCTCTGTCAGCACCTGCAAACTTTCTGTAGTTCCAATTCCCACAGTTTAGGTGAATTAATTTCTTGAACAATCTTTCCTAGCCTGCAATCTGTGCTTATTTTGTAAAATAAAAGTCAAACGTGAGAATGAATTTTAGGTTAACTTATTGAAGGATTTTCTTTTTTTTTATTTTCACACTTTTGTTTTGGATTTTTTTACGAGGTTTTGTTCTCAATACACTAAGTGGGAAAGAAAGAAGGAAAGCCAAGATTAACAAAAAATGGAAACAAAGGGGGTTCACTACGTACAAAGCTGGAGTCACAAAAGGAGAAGGGATATACCTTTTGGTCCTTACACTATAGTGCAATAGATGAGTTGCTGAGACTGAGTGTATCTGAAGAGTGGGGCCTTCCTCTTTCCCTAGAGCCCAATGCTGTGCTTAGTCCCTTATTTGTCTGTAAATACTTTAAAAATTGTGTCACCTTCCCAGGTACACTAATAGGTTTGCAGTGGGTTGACCCAGGCCAGATGCCAGGCACCCACCAAAGCTGCTCCTCCCTCCACTCTGCAGCTGGACAGGGGAGAGAAAATTTAACAAAAGTTTCATGGGTTGAGATACGGACCAGGAGAGTTCACTCATCAAATACTGTCACGGGCTCAACTTAGAGACATGAATTTAATTTATTGCTACAAAAATAAGAGCAGGATAATGAGACGTAAAATAAGACCCTTAAGAAACACCTTTCCCCAGCCCTCCCTCCTTCCCAGCTCTACCTCCTCCCAAAACAGCACAGGGAGGAATGGGCATTATAGTCTGTTCACATGTTTCTGCTGTTGCTCAGGGAGAGGAGTCATTCCCCTCCTCCACTGTGGGGTCCCTCCCAGAGAAGACAGTTCTCCATGACCTCTTCCAACATCAGTCCATCCCATGGGCATCCCATCAGTCCTCCCAAAACTGCTGCAGCATGGGTCACTCTTCCATTGGGTGCAGTCCTTCAAGGACAGGCTGCTCCAGCCTGGGAGCAGGGCCCCTCTCTACACAGGTCTCCCATAGGGTCACAGCCTCCTCCCAGGTATCCACCTGCTCTGGCATGGGGATCCTCCATGGGCTGCAGGTGGATCTCTGCTTCCCTATGGATCTCCGTGGGCTGCAGTGGCACAGCTGCCTCACCACAGGCTGCACCACGGCCTGCAGGGGAATCCCAGCTCCGGTGCCTGGAGCACCTCCTCCCCCTCCTTCTGCACTGACCTTGGTGTCTGCAGAGTTGTCCCTCTCACATGTTCTCACTCTGCTCTTCTCTTGTCACAATTACAACTGTGCAACAGCTTTTTGTTTTCTTTCTTCTTAAATGTGTTATCACAGAGGCATTACCACCATTTCTAATTGTCCCAGCCTTGGTCAGTGGCATGTCCATCTTTGGAGCTGCCAGGGATTGGCTCTGCTGGACATGGAGGAAGCCATGCCTGTTCCCAGTTCTGTTCCTGAGCTGTTTGTTTGTCTCTTGGGGTTGGTCTCAGACCTGGCTGCCTGTGCCTGGTCATCACTAGACTGTTGCTGGGATCTGCTGTTATCAGTCCTGCTCAGCTCACCCAGCTTAAACTCCCTGGGACAGTGCCATCTTGGTGATGGTGTTGCATCTGCTGGGGCTACCTCTCACTCCCAGTCCGTCTGTGCTGGCGGGCTGACCTGCTCCTGTACTTTTGTGATACCATCAGCAAACACCCCAAATGTAAGTTTCTGTGCTTCCTTTCCAAGTATGCTGTTATGTTTTGAAATGCATGTAGTCAGTGCTCCTGCTTAACATGAAAATAATTTAGGTGACCTCAAGTCTTTAATTACCTGAAAAATGATTTATTTGGGACAGCTACAATCTCCTGTGGGCAAGTAGCTGCTCTGCCTCTTCAGACTCCTGAGGGTGACTGCACTAGGCATGTGCTTCTGACAATAGCAACAGGAGAAACAGCTCCAAATCAGGGGAAAGTTGGGGCTGAAGATCAATAGAGAATGGCTACAGGGGAGGGATAGGCAGAAGCTACATCTCCCTTCCAGAGAGATGTGTCTGTGTTGTCACTTGCCTGTGGCTCTGCAGTTGCTTAATTTACCTGGTGAAGTGCATGGTTGGATTCATGTGCTGTGAGGCTGTGTCTGATGGATACCTGGTGGGAAAAAACAGAGTGAAAATTAAAATATAACCTCTTTTGGAACAAAGTGGGTCTTTGACTATTTGGTCTTCCTGGGCTGGAGGCTTTCTTTGCAGTCAAGGATAGCCTCCCCAGGCAGTCCCCTTTCTTTGGCCTGCCATTTATGTCTTTGTTGGCCCTGATGGAATGAATAGTCTCCAGTATCGTCATGAGGCAGATATGAAAACGTTTATCTTCAACCTCTTCTCATCACAGTGCACCACGGTGTTGCAATTAATTTAAAATACAGTTGATCCTCACATGGAGAAGGGGGCACTTACCAAGATACCTTTTCATGGAAGAAGATCTGCAGGAAAGATCTGCTGTTGGAAAAGACACAGGGAAGTGTTATCCTTTCGATAGACTTTAAAGAATTCTTTCATTTTTTCCTATTACCATGTTGCTAAGTGCTGGCAGATATATGTAGTGGGGTTTTCACAGCAACCAGAGGCAGAATGTGTCTTTCTATTGGACAGCTAATGAATCCCATGGAAAAGGGGAAAATGAAACATGTAATCAGTGAATAATTTCATTATGTCCTGAGACTTGTACGCTATTGAGGCACACAAATCCAGAAAACAAAGAAACTGATGAGGTGGGAGTGAACTTCTTACATGGTATCAGTAACCTGTGTGTGCTGTGGCTAATCAGGGCACAGCTCTGTAGCTGTGTGTTTCTCTTTCTGGCTTGGTGCTTGATCCAGAGGCTCCCCTCACTCTGGCTACACTCTGTGCTTGGTGCTGTATCTAGGCAAGCTGCACAATGTGCATGTGCTCACCAGTAACTGCAATAAGATAGTATTAGCCTGTATAATAATAGTTACATATATACCAAATATTTTGAAATTCTGAAAAGAAAATAATTTAAACATTTTGTGTTTGTATTTCAAAGGTTTATTGCAAAATTTTAGCTGTGCGAATGCTTTAGAAGTGCATGGTGCATTGGTTTAAGATACTGATTGTGGAACCTATTTTTGAGGAAATTAAATTCATATAAAAAATAGTTGTGACAGTTTCCTGGGAACTCACTGTAGAGAAATGTGTACTTGTGTTCTTCTTTGTTGGCTTATGCCCCTTTTAAGAAAGATCTTATTTTTTCAAAGCAGGATTTTGAATGAAGGCTTTCAGGGCACCTTCAGTCCAATTCTATTTTCTGTGGAGTGAGCCTCTTGGAAGAGTTTGCTATCTCATTTTTCCAATAGAAATTTTATGAGGTCTTTTATTATACATTCTGAGAAAGCCCATCTTCTGTTTGCTTTTATTTTTCTTAAACACTGTTCTGAAGCTGAGTTACAAGTATAAAAACAGAAGGCTTGGGAAGACAATATATTTTAACACATGAAGCCTCAAGCCTGAAATCAGATCCATTGTGTTTTTTCAGGTGTGTGATTTTTCTTAAGACAGCAACAGAAGTTCAGCTGCTTTGAGATCTGCAGGGAGCTTTTGTGAGCATACGGCTTCTTCAGGCTGAATATACTGCTTAATCAAGTGTTGCATAACAAGCTCTGATCTGCAGGGTTTGAACTGAGCTTTATCCTGTGTTGTGAATAAAAAACCTGTAGTCACCATAGAGGGCTATCTTAAGTAGTCACACAGAGGCCACTAACAACACAGGGTGGCTCATCAACTTTGCACTGTTTGAAATCAATAATTTTATATCTGTGAGAGTAGATGAATGGCAGTATGAAGGTCAGTAACCCTAAGATGAAATCCTTTACTCTTCTTTGCTCTTAAACACAACTTTTAACATCTCTAGTTATTGCTTCCCCTTGGAAGTGCATAGTTCCTTTTTAAATAATAGGTACAAACCTCTGTTTTGAGAAAGTGATTTAAGGCCTGCGTAAAAAAAATCTACATGTTGATTTGTGTCCTTGACTTGGAAGCATTTCTCCTTTTTTTAAAGGCTGTCAAATCTTCAAACACAGCACAAATTAGCTTTTAAAGGATGTTCTTCTGTGCTACAGGAAGAAATGCCAGGAGGATGTTTTGGGAAAAGGAAAAATAGTACACTTGAAATTCTTTACTTAAAACAGATAATGTGAAGTATGAGGAGTTATCTACAAAGGTTAGTTACTGAACGCCATATGAATGTCCCATATAAACGACCAAAAGGATATGCATCAACCTTCACGTTTCATAAGCTTTAAGTATCCATGGAATTGCATGGGGCTGATGAAAATTCTTTTCTCCCCTGAATATTATATACATGCACAAGAGCTTAAAATAGTTGCTTTGAACTTGCAGAAAAGGATATGCTGTGTAAGAAATATTTTGGTTGTAGGTGACTTCATGAAAAATAACTTTGGTAGCTTCTCTGCATTCTTCCAATTAATATTCTGATGAGTCTTAGGTATTTTTAAGTGATTTCATACTTAAAAACTAAGAAATAGGTTATTTAATAGCATCAGTCTGGGTTTCCCTGGAGGAAAATATTTTCTGTGTAGCTATAAAGACACTGAATATTGATTCTAAGTAGCATCTTGATATAATAATCTTTTGTTTCTTATATTGCAACAAATTTCAGTAGCTTCATGGTGACCTTATGCACCCGTGGTTGTCTCTCTTCTTGTCCTAACTTAGAGCAACCACAACTCTTTGACTATAATTTTAATCATAAAGATAAAATAGTGATAAGGTAATTTCCAAGTACTAATTTTTTCAGCTTTGTGTGTAATGGTTGGCTAGGTCTGAATATGTTCCAAGCCTTAATTCTGACGGCACTTACTGAGGTTTCATACTGACCAAAATTTCAATGTAAATGAAAAAATGAATATCTAGGATTAATACATGAATCTTTATGAAATCACATGTGTCTACTTCATGCAGTTAGAAGTTACCATGTAGAAATATTTTTCTGGGGGAATACTCTATAACAGTTCCATATTTTTGAATGACTTACTTCCTGATTCCACTAAATTGCAATAAATTGCATTTATTTCTCAGTTTTGCAGGTTACTGCTAAGTAGTTTTTCTCAAAAGTAAAATCATGGTATCTTCATCTCTATTTAGGTCTGTATGTGTCTACCCAGGCTGTGAAGTAATGAGTAAGCAATGTCATTTTTATTCAGCCAATCCCAAAATTATTCATATCTGTCAACTCATTCAAAACAAGCTTAATCTCTCTTAAACCTTACTGAAGACTTTGCCAATTTCCCTTTTAGTTTATATGTACTACTCACCTTCATGTCTACTAGAAGAATACTGTTAAAACTACTGTAAAACTTGTATTATTAGGTATTTTAACTTTGAAGATATAATGTTCCCCATCAGTAATGAGTGCAAAGAAAAAAGTCATTTATGTGCTCCAGGCTGCACAATTGTTAATAATTGCAGACTGTTAAAAGTACCAGCCAAATTACATGTCTGTAATCTCCTTAAAGGATCTTTATAAATATCAAGAGATCACTCTATTTTCTAAACCTTAATTTGTTCAATTATACCAAGGCAACAGGTATAATGATAGTCTTTGAAAATGCATGCTCACCCAAAAATAGGCATGTAGTTCAATTTTTTTGCTAGTGGGTAATGCAGAGCTGTAAGTGCTGAGAGATGCTCCAGGGTCTGCTGTACAAGGAACAGACTACTATGAAGTTTTCTTTGAAATTGAAGCAGAGTTATCTTGGCTCCAAGTGAATTTATTTCTCTATACTGATTTTTTCCTTGGGTCTTAAAATTTGATCTTCATTTTGGAGTCTCTCTATCGATCTCAAATGAAAATACCTCCCAAACTTTTCTGGTTTTAACCACCTAGTGCCAAGTGATAGAATAAGGATAACTGTGTAGCAAAAATGTTAATATTTAGGTTTGAGTCAGTCAAACATGGAGGTTGCTGTAGGAATATCCACTTTGCACTGACACCCTGCATTGTATCTGAGGTTGTCAACACATTTGGTTAATGGATTTGGTAACAGGTGGTGAATAGATCACTGAGGGCTCAACCAGCTTGAGTTGTTTGTGTTGCTGTCCCAGAGAATGTATTAACAGCACGCAGTACACAATAGACTTTTTTATTTTTAAAGTCAATAATAATAGAAATTCTCAGAGCTAAAACAGTGCTTGAGTTTGGTTGGGTTTTTTTTTGTTTTTTTGAGGCACTGTCAGACCTTGCAGGTCAACTTTGTTTTGGTGTGGAGATGTCTTAAGGGGGTGGCACATTCATCGGATGTAGTGGAAGAAGATGCTCAAAGAAGATTTGATGCTTCAGTAGGTTCAGTGTGTGATTAGTGGAGCTGGGCAGGAAGTAGACTTTTCTGATGCAAAAGTTTTTATTTGACTTCAGTGGCATTGATGATTGCTCACAACTTGTGGGACTGCTTCCTCTTGTCCAGTTAATATGTGAAACAGACCTAGTAACAGTTCTTGGTATCACAAAAGAAAAGAAACAATAAGTCTTGTTTCTTGTGCTTTCTGCATGTGAAAATATTCTGCTCTTCCTCTGACAGCGTAATTCAAAACTGCAGCAAGATCTAAGGAATAGCCTTAGTAAATAAAAATGGACATAACGACATGCATATCATATAGGCACATAATAATCACTAGCAGGCATAAATAATCACTAGAAATTTATATGGTGGTGGTATTTCATGGGTAGGTCAGTTTTCTAAAAAGGGTATATCTTTATAGTGTATCAATAGGCCCCAAATTATTTGAGTATTAGAGGTAGCAAGTTGAATTTGGATGGCACGTACCAAGGTGACAGTATGTTGTCTTTGTCTGCAGCTTCCTTTTCTGCATGTTAAATAGTTAACTAACAGTGTGTGTTTTCCTGTAGTTGTCATCTATTGTGATTTTAATCATTTTTTAGTTAAATACTTTATTTACATACCCTAAGCACATACTTGAGGTCCTAAATTTAATGCCATGACAGAACTGAATGCATTGAGAAGGGCACTTGGATACTTCCCAGTTTGCATGTTCACACCACGCAATGCTCTGTTAAAAAGAGCAGATCACATGTGACGTGGGTAGAATGAGTATAGTCCCTTGGACTAGAGGCACTTAAACACTTAATAGACAGTCTTGTTTTCTTCCAGTGTTATTTCAAGCCCTCTGTCCTTCCAGGTGAGCTGCGAAGGTTATTAACTTTCAATATTTTTGTATCTCTTTATAAACAATCCTTATACCTGTGCTAGGCTCTAGAAACAAAGCAAGAAAGCACTGTAAGCACTGTGTCAGGCTTGCTGCTAGGCTGGGGTGAATAATGCAGCTCTTCCAGAAAAACCTGCCCAAGGCTGGGGTGAGTCAGTGAGGAGTGGTGGGGAAAGCAGGTTGAATGCCTCCATGATAATCAAGTAAATAGTATGGCCTTCTAAAATCCCAGCCTAGGCAAAGTATTCAAAATGAGCTAACTGCTGTCCCACGGAATTATATTAATAAGAAGAAAGTTATTCTGGTTGAAAGGCCATATCAGGCCTCCTATCAAGGGCTAAGACTGTAGTCGCTGTATCCTCTGATGTTTTATGTGAACACAAAATCTTACAAATGTAGCAAATGTTTTGTAAATAGATTTGGTCTAATAGCTTTTGACGTTTCTTATGTGCAAAAGGAAACAATTAAAATAATTGTACTCTTGTTCATTTGATTTTTGTCAAGATGTTGATAATAGGATTAGTGCGTGCTGCTGCTGGGTTTTAGTGGACCAGCATAATTTTCTTCAGTTCAGCATGGTCTGTTCCTTGCCCCCCTAGCAACTGGTTAGAGCCGTAGAGTCATGTTGCCAGTGTAGGGGGAGAAACTGCAGACATCTGTAAGGAACAGGTGACTGCCATGAGAAGCTTTCAACTGTGACACCACGCTGGAACACAAGTTTGTATGGCACCTTGTGCCAGTTGCTGTTATGCTATTTGATGTGAATGCATGAGTTCTTAAAATATAATTAATTTATTTTAATCAAATGCTTTATAATTTAGAAACTGGGACAGTTATAACAGCTGCTTGGTTGGACAGGTAGACAGAATGAGGTGGAAATCTAGTATCAAGATGTAAAATCAGTGTTGTATGTAACTTAATGCATAAGCAGGTCTTATTCCAAAAGAAAGCAGGAGGCTGCAGATTAAACACAACTTAATAAATTTATTCTAAATAGAAAGATCAAAAGAACTGCAGAACTGAGGGTAATCCTGCATGTGGCTCTTAGTAGTAGATACTAAATAATAGAATAAGTAGACATGGGTGTATGACATGGGGAGAAGTGTTACCAAGCATGTTGGTCCTCAGATTCCCTGAGGAAACCATGGTAGATTAAATGTGATGGGAGGGCTCAAGGTCAGCCAAATGGGGTGTAAGGGAGAAGGCAAAGGAGATGGAACAAAGGAAGCAACTGGAATTCAACAGGAAGAAGCAGATGACTTCCTACTCTGAAAAAGTCTTGGCTGCTGTTGCAGGTTCCCTGAAAAGGTTAATACATTGTCAATAAGAACGCAAATGAAATACTAAAATCAAAAGTAAGTAGTTAAATATATTTTCTATTTACTTTTTTGTGCATCTTTTTACATACTCTGGTTTTGCATGTTGCGTGCCGCTTGACCCCCATTGTCTTCATCTTTGGAAATAAGGTGCAGAAAAGGGCAACTTTCATAGAATCAAGTGAAAGTCAAATGTAAAAATTAAATTAGAGTGAGACGGAGTCCCTTCATGGAGTTTAACTATATAGGTGCAGCTGTTTTGGATACAGTTTTACTAGAGCTACTACTAGATAACTATTTTCCTGGAAAGAGAGGTGCACATAGACATCATTCTTCGTACATTTATTTTATGTGCATATGCTATACTAATAATATTCATTTTAAAATTTGTTGATGGTTGCTGTTGGAGTGATGCTCAATTGGACTCAATACAGATGTTACCATGGGATTACAGTGAACATGTGAGCTGCAAATCATTTACTTGATTTAGTTGACTAAACAGTGCTTGAAATTTCATAAAAGATATTTTTATTCTTTGTGCCAGCTGTCTAATAGCAATGTGGAAACTCTTCAAATATTAAATTCTTGTTAATCTGGGCTTGACTAATGAGTAGGAAACAGAGTAGAGTTCAGACTGCTCTAATTTGAATGAGTCATTATAGCCAATTCATTTGGCATAGCCTGTACACAACAGTCCTGCAATGGACATTCATATTCTGATGTCAAACTTGCTTTACTCATAGATATTTTACTTTCAGACAATGCTGAATCTTTCTTAATCTGACAGTTAAATTACTGCTTTTTTCCCCATGTCTTTGTGCCAGTAAAATTTGGGCCTTATTGCGTCTATTATAAATGTTGAAAAATTAAATTATACCAGGAGATCTGATATAAGATCATAAAAGGATCATTCATAGATATTCCTTTAGGTGGTTGGAACCAGTAACATTTTCTCTTTTACAAAATGTCAGACTTGGTATGTGACAATAAATCTATTGGACAGAATGCTGGCTCATAAAAAACTTGGATTTTAAATCTTCTATAGGAATGGGAACCAGTATAATTGATATATGGCATAGAGAGCTATACTGTGATCCACTATCAGAATTTATTCAGTAATCAAACTGAAACTGTTGTATTTGAAAAAGGTTTTCTGGTGGGAGATTGTGAACTCTGTCTAGCTCTAAATGATTGCAGGTATTTGGGTACTTATTCTAGCTTTCCACCCATGTATGTTCCTATGTGTCTTCTAAAATGCAGAATTATCCCATGCACTAGAGGTCTGGAATGATCGTCCTGAGCTAATAATGCCCAGACTGGTATTTGCCTTGTAATGCTGTCATGTTTTGTTGCTATGCAAGAGAAAGCAGCAACTTGCTAATTTAAGTCTAACATTCAGATACCATTCTTCTTTTGTTCTTAACATAGGTCCTTGACTAATCAGGCACAGTCAGATCATTTGACTTGGCTGAAAGTTCCTGTAATTTACTGGCTTCTTAATTTAGTGCTATAAAACTGCATAGTACAAGCACTTGTCTCATGAATGTGCAGCCTATTATATTTCATAATTATTATATTTGATTTAAATAAGATAAATCTGTTAATTAAACCTTTCCACTGAAGGCAATGTGAGAAGTAAAAACTGTGTGTGTGGAGGAGCTGTTACTGAAGGGTTTGTGTGGCTCTGTTAAATTACTGCATTAGGTAGCTCGTCAACCTAACGACTCGTCAAAGTCGTTAGATGAAAATACAGCAGTGATGTCTATGATAAGCCAAATCTTTGAAAGTGGGTTTCTAAGAATAACTTACTCTCTTTCTGTATTCCCTAAACCTTTGTTTAATTATGAAGGGTTTGGAAGCTCAGTTGTTTGTACATCTCTATTCAAGTGGAGGTCTGGGACAGCATGTGATTGACTTTCCTATGTTCACCATTGGTCTTGATTACTGTCTGAGCAGTTTCATAATAGGGGAGGAAATTTTTGGGACCAAATGGTTGGTGGTCAAACAAGTTCTTAGGAGGATTTCAGACCCTGCATGACCTGTGGTTAAGTTAATCCAAGTCTTAATTTGAAACTAGGCCTCATGTTTTAAGTCACACCTTCTAATTGCTCTGAAAGAACACAGCCCAAGTTAATTAGGATGGCAATTAGAATTAAGCAGTTAGACTGTATGATCCTGATTTCTGTTCTGAGCCAATCTCTGAATTCTTCCATGTGTCATGAAAATGGTATGATCAAGTGAAATACTGATAGATGACAGCCAATTTTCTGTGACAGTCACCAGAACACAACATAGGAGCAAATAAAATCATAAGCATTTATCTGCTTATCCCATAAAGGGAATTAAAACACTACTTTTGACATTGGGAAGCATATTGCAGTCATAGAAGGATTTGGCCTTGACCTTTAAAGATTTTCTAGTTCACTCTCCTGCCATGGGCAGGGATATCTTTCACTAGATCAGCTTGATGAAAGCCCCATCCAAGCTGACCTTGAACATTTCCAAGGATGGCACTTCCACAACTTCTCTGGGCAACTTTGTCCAATGACTTGCCAATCTCATCAAGAACAACTTCTTCCTTAGGTCCAAACTAAACCTACACTCTTTCTGTTTAAAGTGATTGCCCCTTTTCCTGTTATTATAAGCCTCAGCAAAAAGACTCTGATTCTTATAAGCTCCCTTTATTTATTGGGAGGCTGCAGTATGGTTTACCTGGAGCCGTCTCTTCCCCAGGCTGAAAAACCCCAGCTTTGTCCTCATAAAAGAGATATTCCAGCCCTCTGACTTTGTGACTCTTCTCTGGACCCACTCTAGAACAGGTCCTTGTCTGTCTTCTACTGACCCCAGAGCTGGATGTAGCACTGCAGGTATGGTCTCACAAGAACAGAGAAATATAACGGGAGAGAAGTGGGGAAGGAGTTAGTGTTTCAGATAACTAACAGCCAGGCTACCAAGTGCAGAGCTAATTCTAAATGTGTGGTAAATGCTGCAGTGTCCTTTTACCATTAGGACATGCAGGTTTTCTCTTGAGGTGTGAACAGCTGAATTAATGAACAATGAAATTAAGCAATACCATTAGACCCCAAATGTTTTCCATTTTATTCTTGGTTTCTGGCATTTCTCCTATTCATTGACCCATAATTAACTTATTTGTTTAAAATTCAGTAGGTACCTAGGGATTTAAAAGCTAATGTGTCCTTAATCATGGTCAGTAATTCTAATCCTACTCTCTTCACATGTGGGAGAAAAATGCAACTGCAATTTAAAGAGGAGTGTGCCTCCTTTCACCTTCCCTTCCAGATACTTGTCCTCTGCCTATTCCTTTCTTCTCTCTTGTATCAGGAAGGTCACTTACATGATAAATGGAGAAATGATCAGGGTCAGTTTTGCATATCCATGTCCATTTTTGCCAGGTGTAGTTTGTTTAACAGGGATTACATTCCCAGCACAATTTATTTCACTGTCAGAGCTGGCTGCGGAAGTGCAGGGGAAGCAGTGGAGGAGTGAGGGTGAGTGGGACAGGAAGGAGGGAAGCTGTCTTCCTAGGATGCATACTAACCATAACTGCTTGTGTTGCCTGTGCAGTGCTTAATCTGATATCTCCTGTCAGTTGTCCACTATTAAGTGACAGAGATGAGGGGATAACTTTTCATCTCCTTGCTTCTCACTCCTTCCGTCACTTCTGTCTCAGGTCTGTAGGCTGTCACCTGCAGGAATATTAAATATGACTGAGTCTTACTACCTGTCCTGGGACAGTTTTAGTAGGGCAGACATGATTTTCCTTGGTTTTTAGTAAAAATAATTCCTATGAATCTATCCCATTCTCCAGTGAAGGGAGTGCTGGCTGTGCCACGTGGTCTTTATGACGATATGGCCTACCAAGAGTAAAGTGGTGTTTCTGAGGGGCAGGTTTGCCTCCAGGAGATGGCAGGTATGTGGGCTTCAAGCAACCTGATTATTTGGAAGCTGCTGTTGCTGTCCATGCTATCCATTTCCATTGAGCTGAAGTTCCTACTCTTGCCTCCCATCTCCTTTCCACATGATACTGATGTTTCCCGTGGTCATTGGGTAATGAAGTATTTCAATAAAACACAGCTTCAAATCTTAGCCATGTGTTCAAAGAGGTGTAAATAACATTGTTCTCTGTTGAGGGGATCTGTTGAGCAGTGAGGATAGCTATAACTATTCAGTTAGAAGTCCTTTCTATAGGGATCTAGGAGAAAGCAGTGACAGCGTATTTTGACTGTGTTCTGCGAAATAGGCTTTGGTCTGCCTTGATGTCATCTAGGCTGTGCAGTAAGAGGGTCACAGTAAGAGCACAGCTCTTAATTTAGTAGAGGAGAGCTTAGAGCACACATTTGCAGCCCCCCCTCAAAGGGCTTACAAACTTACTGGGTAAATAAAAGGATGCTTAAATTCAGGCTTAAAGCTACAGCTAGAGAAAGACTTAAGTCTTCCAGAATGGGACTGGGACCACCATTTACTGATAGCTGAAAAGGTGATCAAATATACATGAAGTCAAAAATGCAAACTGAGATAGTAACTTAAGGATCTCCAGAAGTCCAGAGTCCAGAGCCCTCCTCAAAACAGACTGGTTTCAAAGTTGTCTTCTGCTTTCCTATCATTCTTTCTGGAAATGATCAGTGGGACTAAGCATAATTTAAAATTGTAAACCTCTGCTTTCCAATATGAGTGGCTCTTTCATAAAAACAGTCTCTGAAAGCATTCACAGACAACATTTTGGGGTGTCTAACCAAGGTGGCAGAGTTCTAACCTGTGACCAAAATTTTTCAGATGTACTTCAAAAATAATTTTTAGTTAGTAATAATTTCAAAAAGATTTTTAAAGACTTTTCCTTCTTTCTGTGAATCAATAATGAACTTGGAAAGAGACTCTTCTGCATTTTGTGATCAGATGTTTTCCATGTAGGCAACAGCTGCATCTCTTCATGCAGATCCAGCAGATAGGACACAAGCATGTATGCTTTGCAGGGATGTCAATCCATGGCTGGCATTACAATGAATGCAGGCTCTAGTGGAAGAAGTTACAATGAACTACCAGCATACACATTTTTAAGTGACAGCATATGCATGCAGTGAAGTCTGTGGTAGCTTGTGCATGCTGTGTGTCAAGGAAGTTGCTTTCAATAGACAAATAGGTGCTTTAATGACAGAAATGGAGCAAAGTATCTTGAAACCAGATAGGGAGACTGTAACAGCTGTTCAGCTATTTCTTAAAATGCACCCTTACTACTATGGAAGAAATGCAAGACACATGGTGGGACTGCAGCCACTATTTATACACGATCCCTCAGTCCCAGGAGAAATTTCTTTCATTTATGAATATTGAAGTTTTAAAAATAAGCCAACATATTTTATGTGTTACATTTATGTATTCAGAGTTGTGAATGTATACAATCATTGTGTGGTAGATGCTAATCCTAGATTTAAACCTTTTTCTCTCAGGGTGGAAACACATTATTCACATCTGGAGCTCACTAGAAAGGGGCATTGAGCGTTGTTTGGCAACTTGCATACATAATTATTTCAGTACTGGAAGGTTTAGTACAGGACCCCCAGTAAAAGGGCAGAGTACCTCAGACTTCATGCAGATAAAGCTCATGTGGATGCAGTGAAATACCTTTTATAGCTTGTATGGAGTATGAATAGTATAGCTGACATTTATTAAACATGTAAACTGTTATAAGTGCTCATATCTAAAATAGTCTGTCCTCTGTAGGCAAAAATTTAAGTTTTAATTTGCCCAAATTAAGACCAAGCAGTGAGAGAACACTAGTCAAGATTTTTTTTCCTGAAAAAATAGACTGGTTTAGATATGCTTATTATACATATGTTTCACCTTCAGAGGGTACAGGTATTTCAGACACAGCAAGGCCACTCAGAGTTTTGCTAGAAAGATATGTATGGATTTCCTTAGGAGCCTTCCTGAAAGAAAAACTGACTATATTTTGGGCTGTCAAAAAGCATGTGACTCATGTGTATTTTGGTTGCTTGTGTATGTCCTCTTCCAGACATACTTTGCTAATTGTTTTAAAACTGCTTGGAACTGCCTTTTAAAACATGTCTTGTATTCTAGATTGCTGCTCTAAATATATTAAAGTGACTGACTTCTGGATTTTCATTCTGATTCTCTTTCCTCTGCCAATTTTGAGTGGCCCAATTAGACCTTTTTAAAATACATACTCAGTATCAGGCTTATTATTGCACTGACTTAGATATTTCTTTGTATATGCATCACTATTATTACAGGTCTACCTTTTAAAACATTGACTCTGGTAACAAATGTTGCAGATAAATTGAAAAATTGGCATTCTGCTTACAAGCAAAAGAAGACTCTCCAGGAACTATATTTTGCTGCTTTAAGTAAGATATTCACAAAATAATAGTGAGGACCTAAACACTCTTCAGAATTTTAGGCTGTGGTTTATAGGAAATAGTCATTTGCATTAATCTCTCCTGTAATGCAAGAATATAGTCAATCATGAATCTCACTATGCCTCCAGAAAGCAGGCATGCATCTGTTAGCTATCAAAAGTCCTATTTTAAAACTTCAAGGGACCTCCAAGTAAATCTTAAAGCTTTGTCAAGTTTTTGTGCTTGTTGTGTCCACTGCAGTCCCTGAAGAGAGAAGGCTACAGGGTCACACCTGTTCCTTGAAATGAATCGTATAATTTATGCTCAAGTGGCTTTGGGGTCACAATACAGAGATACAAAATCCCCAAGGGACAAAACAGATTCTTTCATCTGCATGATTTAAACAGGTGTTGCCACCTTTTATGCCAGCTGCCAAATCTTGGCAGAAAGCAGTGCTAAGGAATAGAAGATGAAAATAAGGCAGCAGTATATCGTCCTGAAATTTGTGTCACTGGTTGGTTTTTATTCCACATGGGACTTGTAGAAGTGCATAAGTAGGAAGGAGATGCCATTCTGTTTGCAATATACTTTTCTGACCCTTGGACATACTGAGTGTTTGTCCTGAGCTAGCTGATGAATAATCACTCCAGGCTGAAGAGTTGAAAAATGCTGTATGTATTTTTGAGTAGGTCTCTTACCAAACTGGAACTGAAAGATGAATTTGTCCATGTGGATTGGAACTAAAAGAGAGCTTGGTTTTGTTTTCAAAATTCAAACGTAGTTAAAGGCAAGAGTTTGGCACAGAACTTGCAATTCTATGAAGTTACAAGTTCTAAAATAAGTTGGTGTCACAGGTCTTCCTTATTTACAACAAAAGGTTTCTACATGAATTATTGGTTAGAAGTACTGGAGTAACATGGGTAAAAAATTACCTTGCTTACAGTGTGCATTTGTGAGGAATTGCAGATACCTCTTTTTGATCACTGAAACAGCACTGGCAGTTCCAATCCTGAACAATAAGCAAATGTGATATTTACAGAGATTTAGATCTTGTGCAGCTGATCTATATAAAATTCTTAATCAAAAGAGGAAAAACATAATTCTATACATGCAAATGGAAAAGAGACTTTTCTAACTTAATTGTATGGTTAATTTTTCTAGACAGAATTTGAAACGGCTATGAAAAATCTTAAAAATATATATAAAAATAGAAATAGCTAACTTTTACTACTGCTGTTCGCATCTACTAAAGAGTAAGTAATTTGATTTTCATGTAAACTTTGTTTCTTTTTATTAAGAAAAAGAAGCACTGTAATTGAGATGAGTTTGTAACAGGATCACTAGTGGATGTTGAGGAACATTATGATTCCTCATGTGGATTAGCTGAGACAAAATGACAGCGAGAGATAAGCCCTTAAAGAGGATGGACAGAAGACAATGCATTTTCAGGCCAGAGTAGATGGGCCAGGATGAGTGTGTCAGTACCAACGCACTCTGAGAACGAGCTAAATGTCAGGTTACTGATTGTTTGGAGAGGAAGTGACTAAGTGTATGATGGGAAGGACATGCAATGAGAGGGCTGCTCCTGGGCTTGTGGTTACAGCTGTTCTCTCCCAGATCACTGTGTTCTTGACTCAGTGTGATGACAGGCACAAGCTTAAATTAATGTGTGGCTCAGTAAATTTTAGGTAGTTTGTGTATGATGAGGGTGCACTTAAGTTTCGACCTATCAACACCCCAGAGTACTTGCTCCCTGGCAAGCCCATGAGTGTTGTAAGGAGGATGAGATGAGTACGTGTTCAACTTGAATCAAGAAGTGAAGAAAGAAACTAATCTGCCAGTAAGTGAATATGCTCCCCCAGAAACCAGGTAGCTTAATCACAGTTAGGAAATCAAACTTGACACCTTCATTTCTGTGGAACTTGATGTGCATCATGAAGTTTGTGCTGGGTTAATATTCCAATCTGAGATGACATGGAAACCTGTCCTTCATGACACTGCAAACAAGACTGTAGTCTTCTGAGAACTGAAGTTTCTACTTCTGTCTAATATTACTTTAGTGACTGAGCAGAATGATCTAATTAAAGGTCTGCAGCTGGAAGGAATAATAGAAATCTTTGATATGGGCTCAAAACTCCGTGCACTAATTAAATATCATGTCCATATATATATACAGAGGTGTTTAAATTTATATCCAGGATGTGCATACAGAACTGAGTCTACAGAACATAAATCTAACAGCAAACATTCTCTGCAAAAGTCCTCACTGAAAGAAAAAAGCATTCTAAATAACAAAACAGCATTTGAAAATAAAACAGTGATGCAAATCTAAAACCCCAAGTGTCATATGTAGCCACCTTCATTTGTTAGTCTATGTTGCCATTTCAAATAGGTTCATGAAAGATAGAAGGGTAATGGAAGTTGTAGTTACCCTGGTGAGTTGTGGAATTGATTAAGAAACTGTCAACAAATGGTGTCTCTCCAAAAAAAATCCAATTTGTTATTTTGTTCTGAAAAACTTGTTGGTTCTCTTATTTCAAAAACATCAAGTCTACCATGGTTTCCTGAGTTTCAGAATGAAAGACTCTTTTTTTATTCCAGCTGAGTTAGGTGAAGCTGGTCTTTATGGTGAATGAAAGGAAATGGGCTTGTATACTTGGGGGGATGTTTGTTTTATTTGTTTTATGTTTCTGAGGTTCTCTCCCCTATGGGAAGAATTGGCTTGGTACTGTTCTGGAGAAAAGAAAAATTTTGATCAGGCTGCAAACTTTGCCTTTCAGAGGAAGTAACTAATAGGACTGTCTGAACACAAAAAAATCTGGAGAGCATAAAAGTTGCTATATCGTTGGTTCCCAAACTTGTAGACTTCAGATATTAGCCATTCCAAGGCTTGACACTTAACACAAGTTTTCTCTGAATGTCATGTCACTGTCTTGGTACATGGAGTTCACCTTATTATTAATACATTTGATGAGCTGCCATTTCAATCTTCAAGTATTTCCTTGGGGGAGGGGAGGAGCCAGATGAAATCTGTGGTTCTGAATTGGCAAAATTCCCAAATGCATAAATTTGTATGAAAAAGTGTATGAAACCGTAAGGGATTTCTTCAACAGTATTTCAACTCTATTCATAGTATTAATGTTCTATCATAATACCGAATAGCCATCTTTCTCTTTTTCACTTTCTGTTTATTGAAACTAATTATTGTGACAGCCTGGCCTAGCTCACTAGATTGAGTGTAGAGGTGTAACCTGAAAGAACTCAGTTGCACTGATAAGTTTGCTGTCACAAAATAAAGGTAAAAGTTGTACAGTTAATGAATGACCTGAAGCTTGGACTTTCAGGCTTGCATCTCTTATGGACAGCCTGGCCACTCAGTCACAGAGCATGGTGGATCATGTAGCTGGCTTTAAACAAACAAGAAAAATGGGTCTTATATTTTATATATTATACTATATTACATAGTATACAATTGTATAATAGTTTATATAATTATATGTAATATATTATAAAATATATTTTGGTATCATAGAAAAATAAATTAAGACGCTTCTTTTGCTCTGTATAATTGAATATTTTTCTTCCTGTCAGTCTCTAGGAAATATCATGGGATGATGGGAGTTGAGTTGGGTAAGAATTCAGATTTCAAATGCATTATCTTTAAACTTGGAAACTAATTGGATTCACATTTTTTTTCTCCAGTTGCTTACAGCTCTTAAACTCTTAGTAATAATTCAATTATTCTGAATATTCTCACTAGAAAAGTGTTCAAAGGCTCTTTACTGTGAATTAAACAGTTAGCATGGAGCCATTGGTTAAACATCAATATTTTTTGCATTAATTGAAATTCTTGATGCTTTTGGCAGCCTTGCATCAGAAATAAAACTGATTGGTGGTTTAAAAAAAACAACTTCCTTGTCTTGTTTAAAAAAGTGTATGTAGAGGTTGGGGTGAAGATGAAGTAATGTGATCTGAGCACCCTGCTTCTACAAGCACTGCTGGATTTCTGACTGTCTGTAAGCAACTCTTGGCACGGGATAGAAACAAAAACTGAGCAAGTCTGAGGAAAGCACCTCTGAGGACTGTTATTTAACAGCAAAATGGTTTTTGAAAATTTGCCTGTTACATTTTAGGCTTTCTATATTGGAATCTAAATTCCCTGCGTGCTTCTTCAATTTGCATAAAGCATTAGTTTGCAAACCCAGGGACACACTGGTTGTACTGGCTCACTGGAGCCTGCTCTTTAACCACATTCTAGGATGGTGCGCTGGTATAGACAGTCTTCCTCTATTTCTCGAAGTTGGTCAGACACAATTTCTGAATCTTGAGTCTTTGAATTTCCTAGTTGTTTGTTCCAAGCTCTTAGTTTGCATTATACAAAAGATCTTTAATGCTTTATAACACTAGGTGTAAAAAATATTTTTGAGGAAGCAGGAAAATAGAAGAGAGAAGCTTTGAACTATGTTACATCATTTGGTACTTCAGGAATGGCCATAAGGGTTTGCTTTTTTCCAGAACTGAGGATAAACTATTAATAGGCAAATTTATATGAGCCAAATTACAGATTATTAATCAACCTCTGATAAAGAGCATTTCATCTCTGCCGACTTAGGCAGCCTATATTCAAACTAGTACCTTGTTTAAGGAGAAACTGCTAATACTGAAAACAGAATTTTCTTCTATTCCTGATGTCTTAAGTTCTCCCAGCTGTGTAATTGACAAGACCATATCTGTGTTTTGGATACAACCAGATTTTAGAGATATTAGCATTTATGCAGAGGTCATCATGCTTACCCAGGACGGGGGTTTTTTAGGTGCTTGCGAAGATTTAGCACAACACAAAGCAGCACCTTTATATGGAAAGCAATATAGGACTACTTTTTAGGCTTAGCTAAGGTGCTGCTGGTGGAATTCAGAAAATGCCCATTCACTTCAGTGAGAAGAACATGTAGCAATTGATCTCTGCAGCCTCCCAACAGCCTGGACAGATCCAAACAAGCGCCTCTTGTGAGCCTTTTGGCAACTACGCTCCATGTTCAGTCATGCTAGTTAGGAGGGGGTTTAGAGAACAGAGGCATGGAGGAAGCTTGTATTGGACGGACACATAAGCTCTGTTGAACAAGATTCAAAGGTCTCTTGTGTAGCTGCCTGGTGCCTTTGCCTTAATATATCAGATAAAGCTTAAGCTGTTAGGGAGAAACCCTCACCATCAGTATGGAATTGATTGCATGTAATGCCCACACTTGCATTCCCTACATAGCTCTCAAACCCAAGGTGTAATTTTATAGGTGGGATCACCACCAACCAGATGGTAAGATCCACTTAGTTTTCTAGAGGTAGCAGTCCAACTGGAGTGTATCCGACTTGAGAATCTACAGGCAGAGGATCCAGTGGTTTGTGTGCGTAATGCTTTGGATGGCAGTGTTGCACTATCAGCTACCTGCTGCCAGGTCTGTGTCCAAGAAGCTGGCTAGATAAAAGGGCAGGGAAGTTTTCCAAGTCTATGAGAGACTGTCCCGTCATCTTGTAGAGCTGTCTTGGTTGCTCTGGCCTGAGCTTGAGGCAGTCCTTGCTGGAGCATGTAACTACTCACCCTCCCTCTGGTAGCTCTGACCCCACCACTCCGGCTGCCAGCACGGGGCTTGCTGTGATGCTGGAGTCCTCTGTTGTCTGTAGAGCTGTTGTGTACTGTTTCCCAGCCTGCTGTCTTCCTCCTTTCCATCACTTCTTGCAAGAGAGTTAAATGTAGTTCAGTAGCCAGAGTTTGTGCTGCGTAACTGCTCTCCTTTCCCTATCTGAAGAGGAAGCAAACAATTTGGTACTGAGTCATTTAACCATTTAACCAATGCTTTTGAACCAGACTTTTCTTAGTTGACCTTAGGCTAAACGGACCATTTAAGCATTGTTCTACCTGCTTTGAAGGGGTTAGATCATACTTTTAATAATGTACACTTGGATTGCTACTGTACTTTAATTTGACATAGTATTTTCTTGTAGGTTTATAGGCATTTCCTATTGTTAGAAGACTGAAGCAAGGTAAAACGCACCATGTGCTTGATATCAAGTAAACACACTTTATATTCCATCATTTTCCTTGGAGATTCATTTCACCTGCTCAAATTTGCTTTTTCAACAAAAAGTGGATGCACAGGCAATACAGAAGTTTTGTCCCAATATAGCAATTCAATTAAAAAATCTGTTTCTTCTATCACTTCTTGAAATTAGCAATTCCTGATAGTGGCATAAATATAACTATCTCTTGTTTTGTTTTGTAGATAGGGACATAGTTGAATTTTTTCCAAATTGGTTTAATTTCCTTGAACTTGAATTTAATGAAGTTGTGCAAAGTATTATAGAACACAGCTATGCCACCTTGCCTTCCAATTTACTGTCTTCATGAATCGCAACTTTGCAGTCTTTTGCTGAATACTAATAACATTTCATTTGAGGTTAGTTGAAAAATATGTGGTGCCTGCCCTTCATTTATGTTGTCTTTTTCATGTATTACATTTATTGGTTATGTCAATAAAGCAGCTCTGTGCTCATATCCATGGATGCAGAAAACTTAAGCATGCTGTTTAGCTCACAGTGGAATGAAAACGCAATTGTTACTTAACCACTGTTGTTATTGCTCATATGTGAACTACTTCAGTGGTTATCTGCACTACATTCTTAAAAGGAGTTTCAGATACAGAAGCTTCACAAAGTAAAAATGAGTCTGATGGATAAAGTCAACGGCTACATTTTACTCTGTAATGTAGGGGGTGCAAAATTACCCTTTTGTCAAGAGCCAGAATAGCTACAACAAATTGCTCATAAAAAGCAAACCAGTTAATCAAGCATGTTGCCATTTTTTAAACAAAAAAATAAAAGTTGAATTTTGGCATGTAGGTACCTGGACATCTGTGTACTTCCTTACCATCTTTGAAACCAAATAGATTACCCCCTTCAGTGACTTTTGGACGAGAAACTCTGTGATTGATTTTGGTTTTCTGATAACTATTTTATACAGCATAGGAAAGAATTCATAGCAACATAAGCAACTGTAAGACATAACCATGAAAGTTTCTCTTCTTTTCAAGTCTCTTAAATGATGTAAATTGTTATTACATGTGTAGGAATAACTGCTAAGGTTTTATCCCATAAGTGACAAATAATGAAACAACTGCTGCTTTTCTATTTTGAAATGGGCAGATGGTGTTGTACATCTAAGTGTAATTGCAGTGTGGGAGACTTTGTTTTGTTTTTGGTTTTTTCTCAGTTAGAAACTAATACTTCATACAGTTTTCTGAAGGGGGGTAAAAAGGATTGTTGTCAGATTTTATTTTTATATATCTTAACAGTCGTTGCTTAAATGCTTTTGTCTGTATAGCTATTATGGCTTGCTTTGACTACGGAATTGATGCGATTGCAAAAGAAATGAATGGAAAAAACATCCTGTGTGGGGGTTTTTTATATGAGAATTTATTATTAGCTTATTTGCTCTTGAAATATGGCTAGAGAGTGAGAATTAGGCCGTTGCTCCAAGGCTATGCCATGCTGCAGTTAAACTATAACACCTCACATTGACTAGCTTTTGAGAGTGCTGCCTTTCTGCTTTTGGGAGGCCTTGTGACAGTCAACAAGTGCTAGGAACCCTCATTAGTAGAAACAATTTATTAGTTTGATTTTTGTTTTGCTTGAGCCTTACAAGTTTCATTTGACACCAGTAAAGGCTTTTTAGTTGTGTCAAGGCATGAAACAATCTTCTAACTGCTCCTTAGTGGTTTTGGAACTGTGGAAAAAGTATAGGTAGAGTCAAAGAAAGAATTCACAGGAAGTATTTGCTGAAATGTGTGTTAGTGAAAATCTGAAATAGACCTGAAGTTTGAGGACTTGAGGAAAATTAACTGAAGGATATCTTCAGCAGTAATATCATCGGTATGTGTGAAATACAACTTGAAGACAGAAGTTTTGACTGGAGGTTTATTGTTGCTGTGAAATGAATGTCTAACAACCAGCAGTCCAGCTTGATGCTACCTCAGCTCTGAATCATTCAACCAGATAGAGGTTAAGGAGAGTGAAGTATTTCTAACCCACATTGTTACTGGAGACAGTTGCTTTTTTGGTTTTGGGTGGGTTTTTTTGAATCGGTATACAATATTGATTTATTCCCGAAATAATTTACAGGCCTGTAGAACCATATCACACGGTGTTGTCCATTTTGTTGAATCCTTTTTTCAACCTCCTATTCTACAGAATTGCTTCTTCTTTTAGGAGAGGATACAAATATTATATTTCCTTTTAAGATGTAACTCTTTAGAGTTGTCAGATGAGGAATACAGTAACAGTTGGCTTAATTGTTTTTTAAAGTGTGTGAAGTCACTTTAGCTTTTAAGTCTTGTGGAATGTGTCCCTCTGCAGGGAAACAAAACTTGTTGAAAATTGTTTCAGAATCTCAGAAAAGAGTTCCTCTAAGGGGAAAAGGTGGGGGTGTAACAGCAGAAAGTTATTAATGAGGTTCATTTCTGGTCTCTCATGGTGGTATAGAATAAACAAAAAAAACCCCAACCAAAAAAACCCCTCAGTGTTTAACTTCTGAATGGTCAGTGCTTTGTGTTTATATTTTTAACAGTGTAGTCAGTGGAAAAATATTCAGTACCACTTCCTACTATTCTCAGATAATACATGGTGTTCAAACTGCTCTGCCTTCTGTGGCTCTATGTATTGCATAGCTGGGAAAAGAGAACTGATACTTATATAACACCCAAGTGCTGCACCTCTGCTTGCCATAGAAATATATTTAATTTAAAAGTAATGTTAATTTTCACAGGATGAATGACTAACCAAGGAATGACACAAAATGTGGAAAGGCTCCTATACAAGAAAGAGTTTGTCTATGCAGGAAAGAGGTAACAGGCAAGGCATAATAGCCTTGAAAATCCTTGATGAAATGTACAGGATGGGTGTGGGTTTCTGACACAAGAAATACGGCTACCATCAAATGAAACTTGAAAATTGGTCCAGTATCTCAATAGAAGATTGGAAGACTACAGAAGATTGCTTTAAAAATGCAGGATATTATAGTCTCAGAAATTGGAAAGAAGCAGAAATGGAGTGAAAAGGAACTGCTACTTGTATCTGAACTGGTCTTAACAGTCTTGAAAGGCTCACCTTATCTCCTTTAGAAACAAAGCCTACCATAGAAGCTCACTGATTTTCAAAAAGGAAAAAATTCTGCATGTAGCCCCTTCTAAATTAAATATAATCAAACCTGTCATTCAATTTCTGTGGCTTTACAGCTTTAGAGGGCTCCTGTCAAGCTACTGCTACTGAATGTTTTTTGCTATTTTAGACTTTTGCATACAGCCAATGGGTTTAAAAGTGCACAGTGATTCTTGACTTTGCGAGTTGCAGCTCTGGTACGAAGCCCTGCCCATTTCTGTACCACACCTCTGAAGTGAACTAATCTGTACAAATTGATACAAAATACCTGGTTACTGAATTGTAATCTATCACTGTGAATGCTTCTATAATGTTTTAAGATGGATAATTGACTAGGAAATATCTCAGTCTTTTGGCTGCCAATATTTTCTTGTGTGCCTTACATTTTTATTAGTCCCTTCAGGAGGATTTTTCCTTCTTTAGAGCTTTAGATAAGATAGCTGGTAATTTATCTTGTCTCCATTCTTAGAGTATTTATCTACTGAAGTAGATGATAGTGTCTTTCCAAGGCTTGTCAAAAACTTGAATTAAAGCAGGGTGTAAATGATATTTCTCTTAAATAATTATTTTTGGGCTTTTGCACTTTATTTTAAGTTAATAAATGCCAAAAAATATCCCACTGAATGTTGTTGGTCCCACAGTCTTAAAAATATTAGTAGGGGAAAGCCTGGGGAAAATACCAGAAGGAAACCAGTTTTCTGTGAAAAAAGTGACCAGAGACACCCTTCAGTGTGGTTTCCTGCCTTAATGATTGTGCTGAAGGTGTTGGTACACACTAGGAAACATGGACTGATCCATAGTCCATGGAGCAGGAACTGCTAGGCACGTAGCTTTCTTTCAACACAGCTGTCTTGAAAGACTGCCCACAGCCTTTTTTAAAAACAAATGGCAATTTGCAGGTATCAGGTGCTGTGTGGCTCTGAATGGCAAGAGTCCTACCCTGCAAACTGGGGGCTGCAGCTTAGGGAGGGAGCAGGGAAGGGGCGAGGCTCCCTGGCAGCGGCAGCAAGGCAGGTTGGACACCAGTCCTGCACTCCTACAGCTTTCAATTACGGGGTGTTAGTCCTTGCTGTCATTGTGCACTGCACTTCACAGAGGAAGAAATATGAACTAGCTGAAGTCAACAGCATACAGAAATAAAAACCAGGAGTAATTGTGATGCCTAGATAGGCTTTGAGTTTAAGAGCTCAGAAAAACTTTAAGCTTTAAAGGGCATCCAAAACCATAGCTTTTGAAACCGTGCATTGTATTGCTGATGACTGACAGGCAAATGTAACAAAGCAGCATTGATTTGCTGTTGTCAAGAGGTGGAAAATACCTTGATACTATGACTGGAAATACACTACAATAAGCAGAGCAAATAAATAACTATAATTTTTGCTTGCTTAGCCTTCAAAATTGATTTAATGGTTCACCTTATAGGCAAGGTCCTCTACATTGGTACTCCATTGGTCCTCTCCATTGGTAGAGGCTGAAGGTGCCAGTTCAACAGCTGGGTTCATTGGAAAAAATGACTAAGAGGCAAAGCCATGCATTGAGAGTTGAACAAAAAAAATCAATAGTTTTAAGATGAAATCGATTTTTAAATGCCAACCTGTATTACTGTTACGTTGCAAAAAACTTTCTGAGTTCCACATGGTGAAGAATGGGGGTTCTTAGTTAAATGTACACCTCAGTCAAAATGTGTGGCATGCAGATTGTTTCTTGTTGAATTACTAGAAAGAAAATGGCCACAGTAAACTGGGATAGGAGATTTCAGGAGCAATTGCTAAAATATTTTTCTACTTATCTTTTCATTTTTTTTCAAAACTGCCACTTACTCTGAGAGGGGAATACCTTTGGTGAAGAACTTCAGTGCCACTGGTTAGCTATCCTAATTTAGTGCTGCTCAATTCTTTCCTATAGTGTAATTCAAGTAGAAAAGTTAGAGAAAGTCAGACCACAATTAGAAAAATGCCAGAAAAACATACCTGTCTTTATGTGCCAGCTTTTGAATGCTTTCAATATGTGAGGTGTAAAAACTTGGAAAATATTTCCTCTGAATGAACAAAGGAGTAAAAGAGGTGAAGAAGGTGGAGCTTCTGTGGATAGAAGAGTGGAGGAGCTGCAATGAGTAAGGGGTAAACTTTGGAACAATTCACTTTGGAACAATTGGTTAGAAAGGGAGAGAGGATCCCCATAACTGATGACATTTGAGGTTAGAAATTTACCATGAAGATATTTGACAGCCTTCAAAATGATTGTTATTGATATGAATCTTGGTTTATCAGCAGTAATAGAAGCCAGTCGTAGCTACCTCTACTCCAATCAAGGAATTTAATATGTAGTGATAACTTGAATGTGCTGTTTTTGCTTCATGAATTACCTTCTGTTGTTCAACACTTGTGCCACATCCTCAACACAGCGTTATAAAGGAGGCCTTTAATCAGAACTATTTTGTTTTAATGTTTCTCTTTAGTCTCACTCCTTGACAGCCAAACCTTTGCTGATGTAATTGGAAAATGTTTTAAGGCTGCTGTCTGTTCACCTAATTAAGAAAATGATTGGGTCCCCAGAGGGACACATCTCCCTAGGTGAGACAAATGAAAGAATTGCTCTCTTACTGTAGAAAAGCCAATCTGAACATTTTGAGAATATCTCTAAGATCAAAGTATATTTTTAATTTTCCTTTGTGCCTCAGCTGAGTTAAACCAAAGAGGAGTATAGCCCAACATACATATTTACATTGAAGGAAATGAACCACTATGATAAATCATATATAGAGGGGTTTGTGGCATTCACAATGAGATATTCATCCCTCCTGTGTCTGATGAATAAAAAGGTAATCACTGGTCTCTCAGACACATTACAGTGCTCACCTAATGATTCCTTTTTTTGTTATTGGCTTATTTTTCAGAAGATGCTAATGATAAAATGTAATTCCACCTAATAATCTATACACTGAAAAGGCAGGCCAAAATTTAAATGCAGACAAATAGAGGAAAACTCAAATAGTTTAACGAAAATTTCCAAAACTCTCACTGAATTTGTTTAAGTTCAGGAAGTACATGCATTAGGAAAGTAAAAGATCTAATACACTGTTGAATCTTACCTAGTTTAAAACAACCCTGCTCTCCAAAACAAAACACAACAAACAAAAAAAACCCCAAACCAACCCAAACCCAGGAAAACCAGTAACAAAAACCTCCATCTTAATCTTATGTTTCGAAGTAATAATTTTCCCTCTTTATCTCAGACCAGGCCAAACTGTTTTTATCCACACTTAGTGCAGTAAGCAGTTAAGGGAATAAAAGCATACATGTGTCACTCTAATGTTGGGAAGATGGACTTGAACAAATGGAAGTGACTAGTAAGAGTATTAAACATTAAACAATGAGATTTCAGAGTTCCATATCACAAGGAAGGGTCTGTAAACCGACATTTTTCCAAACTTCTTAATTGTGTGCTCAACACCCAGAGGTATAAAATAGCTATGGCATATGGCTCACGCTATGATTAGTCTCATTTCTTGAAATGCTTTAAAAATAATCAGCAAGATCTGTGTTCCCTCTATACCATCCATCTGGATAGTAAAATTAAGCAGAAAGGCAGTCAGACCTATTTCAGGACTGTGGCATTTTGCAACAGAAAGGGTACAGCTAAGGAGCATTAGGGATAATCAGTATTCAGTTGTTAACAGCCATCACAATCTAAGTCTTCATATTCATCTAAAAAAAAAAAAAAATCCAGCCATAATACAAACTGAATTACCTTCACCCTGTGTCATTGCAAATAAAGCTCGCTTAGCCAGCTTCCAGCAACTCACTGGAAAGCTAATGGCAACCATGCTTTTATTCCCAGAACCTGGTTGTCCTTGCTTTTTGGCTACCTTTAGTTTGACTGTTCAGATGACTGAAAATGCAGAGTCAAACCGTGTAAGCAGCAGCTTTCTAAGAAAGTAAATTATGTACTGATTGGAAACCTGCTCATTCAAGAGAGCCTACAGCAAAAAGCTTTTGGCTCTGCTTGGGTGGAATTGATGGAAATGAATGTACAGCTTTGGTTGGTGGGAAACTCTATTGCTGCTTTGAATTATCAAAATATCATAGGGCCATCAGATCACCCTACTGATGTTGCTAGAGTTTAACATTACTCAAAAATCTGCACTTGAGGAATTGTTAAACAACAAAAGAAATTGATTTGCAAATTTAAACCCCTAGTGAAAAGAGACACTTTGAGAAACATGCATATCTGACATGCTAGGAATAAGCAGGATTTATTTTGATTTTTTTTCCAGCTTGAACCCCGGTGATAAGCGTTCTGTGATGAATAGGCACACTAGTCCTAAAGGAAGACCTAAGGAAATGAGAATCATTAATGAACAAAATATACTGGCAATAGCCCTGCATAATGTTTTGGGCTATTTTAGTCTTTAAAAGTCTATTTAAATATACGTCAGGGAAAGAAGAAAAAACCCAACTCTGAAAACTTCTGTTTTGCTTTTTTTGTAATTTTAATACAAAGTACAGCAAAAACACCTATAAAAAAACTAAAAAAAGATAGATGGGAATCTATAGAGCCAAATATTGTTCAGGGAAAGTAGTTTCACAAACCAAGTTCTTGTAATTTTTCTCTCTGACATAATTGCCTTAGTATCTTTTATGGTATACAGTAGTTTCTTCATAATTTTAATTATAATCTGCCATTTTTTAATATTCTCTTATAATCATGGTAATGTAACTAAAAGTAATTTTTTTCTTTTAATGAAACAGTAAGCTATAAGTAATGCTAGTAATAAATACTTAAGGTAACATCATCAAAAAGCTGGAATTTGCTGCTTTAGCTCTGTCTGATCCTACAGAATACAGGTGTTAAAACTGTGGCTGAATGATAATGGGAACTATGTGAACTTGAATAAGAGCCTGATGGAGATGTATAAACAAAGGTGAATTTGAGAAAGAGTCAAATGTGATTAAAAGACAATTAATGATGTATCATTCTGGACATAAAAAAGGATTATTAGTATTAGCAAGGGGTATGCTTAGCATAATTTTCTGTATCTTTTTTCCTATAAACTACATAATGTGTTGGTTTAGATCATTTACTCTGTTAAATTGTAAAGGAGACCATTCTTTAGAAACATAGTGGACTGAGGTGACGAAATGGTGTGCAGCTAATAGCTAGGTAACTCTGAAACTAGGGAATTTGGACACACTGCAGAGAAGTTAGAAACATGTACAATGTGTTGGAACCAAAAGGCAATTGTGTTGAAAATTCAGCCACTTGATTTTTACATAGTATAGGAGGGATTATTACTCATAAAATATCTTTCAAGTCTCAGGAACTTGAAATAAGATGGTTGCAATCACTAATACTGGGCATAAACAGCCCAATGCAACTAGGTATTTCTATTTTATTGTGAAGTATTTTAGGTGGCTTCTTTATTTCAAAACTTCTCATCTGCAGTTGAGCTGCACTGCAGAGTACAAACTGAAATCAGATAAATGCTACATGATTCACAAGTCTTAGCTACAAAAACCCCCCAAACAGATCAACATGCCATCATCTTGCTTTTTGACTAAAGTTGACAGCTCTGGAATTACAGGTTGTATCTCTTCTGCTTCGGTTGCACTTTGTAAAATACAAGTCCAAAAACTAGGTATGGACTCATTCTCAAATAATTTCCATTTCTTTGTTCAAAATGTATAGTGCTGGAGGCTGAAAGCATAAAATATCCAGAGGTTTTTACATGGACTTGAGAAAATATTGGTGGATGAAGTAGGGCCTGTGCTTAAGGCTGTAAATGCATTATTAATTCTGATCAGTGTAAATCATACTATATATGGGTTTTTTAATGATTGTTAAAGAAATGGATGCAAGGCAAAATGGCAAGTGTGAATCTAATACACAGACAGGTCCATGAATACAAAACATTGTATTCTAGGGTCTAGAAGTGATTTATTTCTTCCATAATTTCAGTCACATATTACTTCTAGCAGTTAGTAATTAGGCAAAACCTGTGGCATGGAAATAGCAGATGTACCAACAGGGTCAAAGACAGTCATGTATGGGATGGGAAGATAAAAGCAAAGCAGTAGAAAGATAAGCAAATATATAATATAAGTCTGAAATGTATTAGGCAAGTCCAAAATGTTTAAATTCTGGCTTAAAATCCCTGGATCCCAAATACTGCAAATAGCAAAATCCAAAACTGATTGAAATTTTAAAGACAATAAATTAAATCTGCTATACAAAGGCACATTCCTAAGAGAAGAGCAGCAGAGAAGATGGAATTGCTGATCCAACAGACACACATAGTTATCTTGTAAATATAACCAAGTTTTCTTCCTGAAGAAGAGATTTTTGACATCAGTAATCATGTGTTTTGGGGCATGATCCCAACCAGTATCCAAAGGTCTACTGGCTCACATATGTGTTACTCACTTGAACTGGCTACTTCACTTTAACTGGATGTGCCATTTGGAGATTCAGATCAGCATAAGTCAGTCTTTTTATACCTGATAATGTTTGGCATGGTTGGGTCTTCCTCCAAAGAAAGTGCGAAACAAGAATTGGTTACCCTATTTGCCTAGAATTTAAGCAGCAAAATGATGTTGAAAGACAATGAATTGTGCAGGAGTTTTTTCCTTTCTTGATTTGTCTAGAAGTTAAAGATATAAGCTGTCTGCCACCTTTCCCTGAAAGCAGATGTGCCTCTGTTAAAACGCTGGCAGTATAGGACAGGAGGAAGAAATTCAATGTAGCCTTTGCTCTTTAACATTGACATATTGTACTTGACATTGCTGGGAGGAGATTTGCACCTGTCTGCATAGTCATACCTGCAGACAGAATTGCCGTGGCTGACTTAAAAACTCTTTGTTAAAGATTAAGTGAAGTGTAAGAAGAAATTAAGACCTGACCATAAAAATTAGAAAGAAGGTTGCCTTCAGTATGTGTGTAACTAAAGATTAGACACATTAGTGCAAGGTGTTTTCCACACACATTGCTAATTGCTGGTGAGAAATTCCGTGGTGCTCTGTATAACTGAGCAGCTCAAGAGACACCTTCCTGCTAATAACATAGCTTTTGGGTCATGTCTAGAAATTATTTGAAACAATCAATATTCCTAAACACAAGAGGTAAAGTGACGTTAAAATAATTGATTGCTTAGTCGAAAAAGTCACTGCTTTTGTTTTGCTAATCAGAATTTTGGAGTAGGTGCTGTCTCTCTAACTTTTACCCGTTCCACGTTTCAATTGTACAAGTAGCTATAGAAAAAGGACAATGCCTTCAAGGTTGAATATGGGGTGATAGTGTACCTCTGGTGAAATGGAATCTAAAGTACTGACATATCTTTGATACAGTTTGGGTTGTTATGATTGTTAGTAAGCTCTCGATTTACCCAGCACAGAATGCCTAAATTTTCTGCTGAAATGCACAGACCCCTTCTGATAAATGATGGTGTTAGAAATGGGAAAGGGGGAGGAAGCAATTTAGTCAGTTAAGCCTTCCAGGAACAAGATACATGCGGCAAGAAATTATGAGTGAAGGCTAATCTAAGGTGTAAAAAGGAGCCCAAGCTTTTCAAATTCCTCAGAAAGGAAAAAGAGTAGGACTAAGCACCCTATCTATCACATGTATAACTTGACAACTAAGAGACTTGGCTCATATTTCAAGTCTAATGAAGAAAGTTTGTATGGTTAAGTGGTAATGAAGATCTTGAGAAGGTATATTACATAATGGTGAATACTAGATGAAGATAAAATGGGGGAGCTTGAAGATATGCAAATGACTTGCAGTTTATGGCAGTGAAATTACATTATGGACTCATTAAGTTGACTTTGGGTTACCTCTATGACAGCAAAATTAAAAATAAACAAGAAAAATAGTCTTATGCAGTACTTGAAACATCAGTGATTTAAAAGGAACAGCATTAAATAGCCTTGTAAATGTCTTAGAATATATTGTGATTTATAGCATGGGTGAATTACACTTACAAAAAATAATGCTGACCTTGCTAGCTCTTGAGCTACTAGGAAACAAGTAGGATCTGTGACAAGTCAAAGCTTTTTTATACAGTTAACTTGTTTTCTGGCATCAATTTTGGACATTTAGTAGAGAAGTACCTACAAATCCTACAAAGTAAGGGATGTAGTCTTCTGTGGTGCTGGCAGCTGCAATAAACAAGTGGGGAGTTATGAAGCAGTTATTTGAAATACTTTTATTTGCAATTTTTTGCCCTCTCTTAGAAGCATATTTATCTTTTGTTAGGACTGAAGGGAATGAAACTTGAACAATTGAGATACTTTTGAAAAGCTAGAAAAGTCTCTCTGTAGTTCTATTCAGTGTATAATAGTCACATTTGAATATTTTCTTTTGAGGAAGAATATATGGAGGAGGAACACATATCACTTTGTTACTAGTGAAGCAGATTATATCTTCCTAAATACACACTGAACTTGGAGGAAGAAGAGCTGTCTAAGAACAGTCAGAATGGGACACACAGAATCTTAGAATTGGATAAATTTTTCTAGTACTGAACAAGCATACTTGATGCAAAGTTTCTTTGTTAGCTACCTGAATGAGTCATTATCTCACTTCAAAAGATGCTTCCTGAAAGCTGTTTGCCTGGTTAGGGGATATCAGCATGTTGCAATACCTGTGCTAAATGGATTCAACAGGCACTCAGCTGCGAGCCTTGTAGAGAGGTAAAGCTGGAAGATGAGGATGCAGTTGTCTGTGTCATGGTTAGACAGTTACTTAGACACCAGCAGCAAGGTCCCAATATGTTACAGGGCCGTTAAAGAAATGGTGACAAAAAGACAGTTCAATCCATTAGTTCATTTCACAGTTCATTCCATTTACCAGGCTTCTGTAAGCTGTTAACATTTGCATGGCTTGAACACCCACAGAGACAGAAGTCAAATGCTGTGTTTCAGGCTGTGGGAACCTAGAAAAAGGTATTGCCATATTGATACTCAGCTGGCTAAAAAATGTCTTTAATGGAAAGTATTTGAAAGAAATATAGCAGCTGTCTAGTCAGTATTTCTAAGTCTAGGGAATAGTAAGGTTTGGATAGAGAAGAAAGTTAAAAGGGAAAGTAAAAAATAACAATGGTTATCTATTTTAAAGGTATGATTTGAAGTTGTAAGCTCCAGTGGAGATCCTTGTAATCAAGAAAATAAAGATATAACTTGGAGGGGAATATTCTATCCTGTGCTTTCTTTTTACCAAGACTGTATATATAGCACTTAATTCTATGTTATGCTAAGACATAATTACATATTATGCTATTACATACCATGCTACACATAGAAAAAAATGAAACTATTTGATGGTAGAGACCCCTACCTATCAACCTACTTTTGTGCCCAAAGTTTTAGTATATAGGGTTCATATTATGTCATTAAAGTAATTTTGTAACTTGTGGCAAGTCAGAGGGAGGTTCATAGAGACTATGTGTGCTGAAATATTTATCTTCACATGCTGCATCAGAGAGCAGCAAAAAGCAAGAGGATAGGTTGGGGCCAGTCATATTAGTATTGTTCAAACGGTGTACAAGTATCACACAGCACGAGCTGCATGTGAGCACGCCCAGTTAGCGTAATTCCTATTTGCAGCCATTTTTGTGGAGAGAAAGGGGGAGAGGGAGTATGAACCTGAGTGCAACTGGAGCTGTAACTAAAAGCATTGGCTAGAACAGCCCTCTGTACTTGCATATATCTTGTAAATCCACAAGCTTACCTGTTCTGTTAATGGAGCATGAAATGAACTGTGACTCCATGTATTCAAAGCAGGATGTGTTTAAATACCTGCCGGTAAAAGGAAGGTGAAATTCAAACTGGTCTGGACTGATGATATCCTCTGAAACCACTGGGCTGCTTTACAGTAAGACAGACTGAAAAAGTGAGAGAGCAGTGGCCAATGTGTGGCTGTGGTGCATTAAGCAGCATCCTAGGCTACAGAAAGAATTACTGTGGAAATTTTTGATTTTTAAAGCGGCAGTGAATCTGGAAAATTCAGTCAAAGTATTTTTCAGTGGTATCTCTGAAAGGGTGGCTTGTGTGAAGGCTGCAGCTAGATGAGAACCTTAACAGTGAACTTCTGCAGTATTACTTGCACTCTTGAGTCAATGTGATCTCTCAGTTGTGTGAATCACTATAGACATCTAAATCAGAAATAGGAATCTGAATGACCACATAGAAGACAGAATTTCATCTTGCTTGGTGACCTGAGACGGTGCAATGTCTTCTACCGAGATCAAGTTTGCAGCAGATGAGGAGTTGAACCTAAAACACAGACCTTATTTTAATGTTTTAAACACTTACATCAGCACCTTCCCTGGCCTTGTGGTACATCATTTACCTGATGGCTGTATGAGAAGAGTATTGGGAAACAGAATTCTAGAAATGGTTTACTCAGCAGAGCTTCATGTGAGGAAACCAAAAGCTCTTCGTCCTCAGTAGGAACTCAGCAGGGAATTCATCGCCCTTGCACTATGACATTGTGGCATTTAACAGTCAATAAAACTAAAGAAAAATGAAAGCAGAGCATTTAGCTGATCAAGCATGTAAAGCTACGCTCCTGTATTTGGGTGAAGGATATCCTTGTGGGCCAGCTACAGAATAGATGAGCCTTTACAGAGCCTGAAAATAAGCTTTTATTTTAGATGATCCCTTCTCTGTGTAGAGAAGGAAGTCCTTTCTCAGCGTCTGCTGTTCAGTCCTTCACAGCTTTATGGCTCTTGAGTACAAGTAAGAATACTCAATGGTACTTTTTGGGGGCTGGCTGTGTTCCTAAACTCCCTGAATATCAGAACCCTTTAATCAGGATGTTTCTGATGTTTAATGACCTAGTCCAAAAATACCTCTCTTGCTAGTGTCTGTTGAGGGATCTTTTGCCATGTGTATTTCCATGAGCTGTACTACTTTTTCCATAAATCTGCCTACCTTCTGAGATAGTGAGACTATTTTCTGGTGAGATAGCAAACATCTGGGAGATATACCTTAGTTAGGTTTCTGTTAAAATCTGGAAAGCAGACAAGTCAACACACATGAGATATTCGGGCAAGGGGTAGTAAAATATAAACAAATTTCAAAATGTAAGAGAGGAGAAGAATAGAAATGACCAAAGCTAAGAAACAATTGTTGTAAAATCATTTAAGTACAGAATATAAAGGAGAGGGATTGCAGGATTAGGTATCTTGAATGGGATTGAGCATGTACTCACTGTGGGGGGGAGAAATGTGCAGATTAGTACGTCAATTGTCACCTTAAGAAATCAATATTATTGCCAAATTTTAAAGCTACTTGTTATAGCTTTAATAAGGAGACCAGTGGGAAAAAGTCAAACCTTTTAATGAAGCCTTAGAATGACAGGATATTGGTAACAAAAATGTATTTTCTTAGATAATAAGGTGTGTTTAAAATAAGAGCATATTGGACCCTTTAAGTCTGATGTCGGCTAACCCATTTGCCAAACAAAACAATGACAAGATTGTCACTACAACTCCACATGTATGTACCCTGCAGGAACAGGATTAAGAAAAGGAATGAGGTGAGTGTGCCAAATTCTTAATGTAACTGTGCTGACCTGTCTTGTTCTTACCAAACCATATTTTGTAATTAAGGCAATATATTATTCAGTTTTTCTCTAGCCTTTTCACTAGCAATGACGTTGGTTCAAATACTGCACTGGCAATAGCACTATGCAGACAACTTTGTAAGCAAAATGGGTAGATTTGCATGAGACAAACTAAGTTTTTAAAAAAGAAATTCTGTAGAAAACATGAGTATGGATGAAATGTCTTTTTTAAATTCACCACTCAAAGATACACAAGAGCTGAAGCCCAAGGGAATTACTTAAGGAATTAAATGTTTAAGCACGTATTTGTTCTCTTGAAATCTTGAAGATTTCTAACCAAAAGGTTTCATTGCTTCCTGTAATGTCATTGAAGTTACGAAATAAATTACCAAGGCTCTAAGACACAGGATAGGTGGGTAGTTATGTCACAAACGTGAACCAAGTTGTTCTGCAGCATCATGATCCTTTTGACCCTACAAAGCAATGGCTTGTGGCCACAGCTAAAAATGTGCCACCTGACCTGTTACGAAAACATTCACATACAATCTTGTATCCCATTGTTGCTTGGCAGCTTGGACATGAAGGATAGGGAGAAGACAACATGATATAAAAATATCAGATTATAGGAAAAGATTCTCCTTACCATGATAGGGAAATTGGAATGTTGCCTAACAGGCCCTGTGAAGGTCATGCTGTGTATTCTGAAGCTGATCACTGGCACAAGCTTACTGACTGCCTAGGGTGCTCTGTGTGTGATGGAGTAGGAGGATGGTGAGTGGTTCAGTGGAAGGCAAGTGCCATTTACTAAAAATAAGGAGAAGAGGAAATACCTGAATATTGTGTCAGTGTCCCACTGCTTTGGCTGGCAGTGGTTAGTATTTAGAAACACAGCTGCTTGTCACTTAATCCATGTCCATGTAGGTTACTGATGCTTCATGAAAACCAAACCAACTTCTGGTGGTCATTAAAACATGTTTGTGGGGAGCACTTCAAGAAGAAATGATCCAAAACCCTTGCTCTGTGCATGCTGTAGGTTTTACAAGGCACTGAGTGATGCAGCTCAGTGTAGAGCTATTGATGTGGTTTCCCAGAAGGCATAATGTCAAGATGGAGTTTTTGGCATCTCTTTGAAGCAAAAGCTATGACATGGAGATGAACACCTACAGATTGGGATATAAGCAATACAGTATTAGTTGTCCTTATTCCTGGAAAGTAGTGTAGGTGGTAGGTTTTGGTGATGTCTCACTGCCTTTGTACAGTGCTAGAATCAGTTAACAGATAATCAGCAGTATAGCAGCTCAGCAGGGAGAGACCTGCTGAGTAAAATACCAGTAGTACTTGAATGTTGCAATATAGATTTAATTCCTTGTGCTCAATAGAACTAACGAGTGAGGAAAGAACAACTAGAGGCCTCAAGGGAAGTAGCAAGATTTTTCTTAAGGTTATTTATTGGACTCCTAAACCCAAAAAGATTGGTCAGTCAAAAAATGACTACTGCCATTTTGTAGCAGTTTGTCTATTATTTCAAAGGACTGACTTCTTTCTATTCCTGTATCCCTATTACTACTTTAACCTTAGGTTATGCTGAAACAGACAGACTTGCCAAATCTATTGAGATTACTGCAAAATATTTGAAGATACTTTGTTTTCTGTTTTAATTTTTGGTATCTTAGGTGAAAAATTTGCTAGTGTTTTGCATTATTCTTGCACAGGTTGAAAAAATTAAAAACTTGGAAATGAGAACTATTTCTAATGCTTAAATATTAGAAGTAACACACCACTGTTTATTCAGTTGATTTGTGCTGGAAGAGAATGATGGAATATCCTCAGGGGAGGTTTAGGCTGGATATTAGAAAAAGGTTCTAAGCCCAGAGGGTGGCTGGGGACTGGAACAGGCTCCCCAGGGCAGTGGTCACAGCACCAGCCTGACAGAGCTCAGGCAGCATTTGGACAATGCTCTCAGGCACAGGATGTGACTCTCGGGGATGGTGCTGTGCAGGGCCAGGAGCTGCGATCCTTGTGGGTCCCTTCCAACTCAGCATATTCTGTGATTCAGAGTTAGAAGGGATCCACAAAGATCATTAAAGTCCAACTCCTGGCCCTGCACAGAACAACCCCAAAGGGAAGCCCCAAAAATTACACCATGTGTCTGAGAGCAGAATGGAAAATCCTGAGGAAAATCCAGTGAAAAGAGAGGGTGATGATAGAACGCATGGAAAGGCAAAGTTCAAGTTCTTCTTCTCTTTTTTCTTTCAGGGCACATTATGCTCTCTCCCCGTACCCTTGCACTACAAGTACATTCTTAACTTACACAAAGCCAATGGAAAGGCAAGAAGTAAATTGCTTAAATTACATTTTATTCTGTTTGTCTGACCTCTTCATGAAATCTGATAGATAAATGACTTCTGGTTTTTTCTGTCTAGAATTCCTCCAATCCTCAAATGGTGTCTTAGATAGTTTCCTGTTTCATTTAGTACTGAAAATTGTTCTTAATGTGTTTTTACTCATTAGTATTACTGTATTGAGAAAAAAGCCTACAGCTGTGACCACAAATAAGACTTTTTTCCCTCAACAGGTTTCTGGCATAAGCAGCCATCGTAAAAGTCTTTATACCTTAATAAGAGGAGGGAAGAAGGGAGGGCAGGAGAGGAACTATCTTCCCTCTGTTGGAAACAGAAGTGTGCCTTCTGATGGACAACATAAATAGTTTGTTGTTATTTATTACATGTAAAACCTTCATGTGCAATATGTGCTTAAAAAATATACACTGATATGATACTGCTGTGGTTCAGTTTTCATTAGAATGGGAAAAAAACAATGCCATTTGAAGATGTGTGTTGGTATAGCAATGACTGTACTTGGATGCAGACGTTTGACCTCTTCCATAGTTTATCAAAAGTTAGACATGGTTTACATGGCGCTTTTCAAATCATCATGAATGTTGTCATTGTACTAATCTATGATGGATGAGAAATAAAAGGAATTTGGTATTGCACCCATATCTTTGGGCATACTGTATACAACAGGGATTCAATCTTTACACAAAAATAACAAAGAACAGGGTTTTTTCTCTATCATTTAGCAACCATAGATGCTCACTTTTTCTGTGATAAATGTCAAAAAAATTACAGTCAACTGGAACCGTGGAACTGCATTTATCCATGGAATTAAACATTGATACTATCAGTTGCTGTTCTCAACAGGCTTTTTGGCTATATTAATCTTGTCAGTTCTATTTTACCTCATGAACTTTTGCAAGTAGAAGCTGGTGAAAATTTTTCTCTCTCATAGTTGAAAAGGTTTTTGAGGTTCCCTGAGCTCTCTGACCTTCCTATATGCCTATGGAGAAAAAGAAAAGTATAACAATTCTAAAATGGAAAAACAAAGTGCTGTGTGATAAAACCATCTCTTTTTCTTTTCAGTTACGCTTCAATTGCTTTTGAAAAGTCAGATGGGTGCAGATGTAAAATAACTGGATTTAAAAACAAAAATCCAAGTGCTGCTATTTGGCCAAATCATTGTGTGCTAAAGGTGAATTGCTACTATTTTGTGCATTTGAAGACTGATGCCTACAATTAAAATGCCAAAACAGCATTAACTGTAGGAATTAAAGTGAAGATGACTGTAAAATGTTTCCTTTAACTATTTAGTGACACGATAGGACTATCCTAATTAAATGATTAGGACAAATAAAAATAATCACCTTTCAACAGTTGTGATGCTACTGGTTGAGCAGAGCAGCTGCCCCTGTATCACTGTGCAGTAAAGACAGCAGCTAGAAGTGGAATCGCTGCTGCCAGCTGGAACATGGGCACTTGAACCAGACATTTTTGCTAGTTGTCAGCTCTCTTGCAAGACTTTTGGCATGAGGTTTCAGTCATTAGGAACTGTGGGAAGAGACAGGATGGAACTGAACTGTGGACTGAGGGGTGTGCCTGCAGAATACCATGAAAGGACAAAGAAGCTTGTCTCTGCCTGACCTTGGGGAGAGAAGATGCCACACGGCAGAGCCCTGTAGAGAGGAGCCGGCTGGAAGCTGCCAGACAGGTGGGCAGTGTGTGATCACCCACATATAAGGATATTAAGAAAGTGTGTTACTGACATGGGAATGTGTGATAGGTTGCTTACTGAAAAATACCATATAAGGAAATAGTGGGTCTTGAAAAAGTGTATAAAACTAGCCTGTTTCTCTGAATAAACGTCTCAGATTCCCTGTTGGTCTGGGCCCATATCATGTTCACCCACAAGGAATGACTTTAAACAAGTAGTGGATCACCAGGTGAGACATCTTCATGTAATTTAATGGGATTAGAGGTGTCTTGGGAAATGGAGAAGTTTACTAGACTATATTCTCCTTCTTTCCTGGTGGAGTGTTTATTGCCTTCAGCACCACCTTTCTGCATTTGCAGGGAGCCTACCCCAGACAAGAGTCTCCAAGCTGCATTTGAAAACAACTTTTTTGTCTGAATCTGATATCTCAGTGAACTTTCCATCAAAATAAGACCCTGAACAAGACTGAAACCTTGCTTCAGTAGAGGGCTGCACTAATTGAAAAGCATATGGAGGTTTTGGCTGGAAGGAAAGAGATGTGGATGTCTTTGATTGGGGTGTATTTCTTTAAATCTCTTAAACCATTCTCCTTTTCCCTAAAGATTATGGGAGTATTCACTGTTCCAATAAAATATGTGCTGCCTTAGCTTAAGCAGGCTACAGTGCTTCTTGAGGGTAACACTAAGGTCTTCCCTCAATATCTGATGTTCCAAATTATTAGTCTTCTGCATTTCTTCTTAAACTGGGAGTGCTTGCTTTCAGTGCATGGAACTTGAATGATTCTTTTCAGAATTATTTTTCAAGTAGTACCAGGAGAGGTTTAGACTGGGTAACAGGAAAAATTTCTTCACAGAAGCGGTTGTCAAGCCTAGGAACAGGCTGCTGTGGTTGAGTCACTAGCCCTGGAGGTATTTAAAAGATGTGTAGATGTGGCATTTAAGCATGTGATTTGGTGGTGGAATTGGCAGCATTAGTTTTACAGTTGGACTTAAAAGGGTTTTCTTCTAGCCTAAATGGTTTTATGATTCAAAGTACATTACCATAATATTAAGACCGAGTAACTCTAAGTGTAATTAGTTGCTTTTCTGACATGACTTGACACTTCAACAGTTTGTGTGGTTATGGAAGAGCTGCTGCTAAGACGAAGTTAATCCTCAAGAATGGGCTCCATGTCACTGAGGCAGGTGGCTATAATCCCTTTATAGTCACTAGCAGAAAAAAACAGTTGAAAAATGGGACTTGTCTGATCCTTACAGGCACACTTACCTTAGGATGAAAGAATCAATTCCTTACAAACACCTATATTTTTTCTTTGGCTGTTAAAGAAACTGAAGTGATTATCCAAAATTGCCACCTCTTTTATCTACATTGTAGGTGTAAAAAAGTTTGAGACAATTGTAGAAATAGTGGTTTCCTGGAATGCCTGTCTGATTAAAATTCATTAGGAAAATTGTTAGTTATTAAAAATATGCACAGATATATCCTGAATGATTACTTTGACCTCTTTGTTACCATGTTAATAGTCCTGGTAAATTATTTCTATATACAAGTCCATTAGTGTGCAGCTAGTAATTGCTACCTATCAGCATTCTTTAAGATTTAAGCACTAGCATTTAGAAAAAAGTTGTATTTCTACCTTTTTTGTTCCTATGAAGTTTCCTATGCTAGTTTAGTTTATCATATGCACTTACAATCTTATAATGAAAACTCTTTCAAGATGTATAATACTCTTTGTGCTTCCTTTTGATTGCCTTGTTAAAATAGTTTTAAAGCAAGTCAAGAAATAGTTCGATATTATCACTAGTTTCTCCATAAAATTTACAATTAAAGCATCTACTTGTTTAGTTGTTTTTTTCAATCCAGTGTTCAGATCTTATAATAGTTTAGCAGTACTGAATATGTCTCTGAAAGCACGTTGCTTTTTTTTTTGGCTCGCTTCATTCTTGCTCCCCCCATAGGAGTTCAGTTGTGAAAAATAAGCCTGTGCAATGGTCGTGTACTCTTACTGGTGTGTTTTTTCTAAGATTGGGTCTCAGAATAGTGTGAAGGAACTGTTTTTTCTTAATTTTATGCTCTGGGGGGTTTTGGTAGAATGAATAAAGTATGGTTAAGTTGAATTTGCTATCTTGCTGTCTGTATTTTCAGGAAAAAACTGTTCCTTGATATGATTTATGGAAAAAGAAAAGCACAACAGAGTATCTTCAGAGAACAGACGAATTTGTGTTATGAAATCACACTGACTATTGTGTTAACTTGGAACTGAAGCTTTACAATTAAATTTAAAGCCCGAAGTGGCAGGGTTTTTTTGTTGCAGTAACAACATTATTGCTCGTTGACCTGACCTGTAAATTGCAGCAAGGCTAATGCAACACACACACTTAATTTAATGGTTGTAGTCTGAGTGTTCATTAAATGATGAATAGGTGCCTCTAACACAGCCAAAGCTTTATTGTTTGGAAAAGGTTCATCTCAGATGCAACATTTCAGGACTTGATTAAGGTAATTGTTGTAGTTGACTACATTAGCTTGTTTGATGTATTGCCTTTTTATGTTTTCTTCATCTTAATTAGAATATATTTAACTATATCAACATTGTGTCTTTGAGTAATGGGAAGGAAGACCTGCTAGCTGCAAAGTTGTCTTCTGTTGCCTGCAGCTTAATTCTGAGAAGCATATGGCAGTAATCAGACCGAAGGGCTTTGCCCCACTTGGGGTTCTCTCCTTACTTTAGACATCTTAATATATCAACGAGATTCAAGGAAGGGCTGGAACTTATGGTACCTCTTGACACTACCTTTAGAGAGCAGGAGTGACTGTTTTGTTTCGTTTGCAGTGTGGTTTTCTTGTTAACATAGGGAAATACATTTAGGTTGGGTCACTTTTCAAGCCTGCTAACTGAAGAAAATATTCAAACCCAAGAGCTGCTAGTGTTATGGAAGAGGCCTTAAATTAGTGAGCAGATTTTGTAGTTCTCTTTATATGCAGGTGTATAACTCTAGAAAAAAAAGTCAATTTTTAAAATGCTGCTACCGAGAAAATACAATTTCTTTTGACTTTTTTTTTTGTCTCAAACTAAGTGACAGACATTTGCTGCTGTGGCAGCTGGAGAAAAGCAAGGAGTAAGTAAGCAGCTGACACATGTAAAAAGCTGATAAACAAGTTAAACTGGATTTTGGATAGTAAAATGATCTCAACTGGTAAGTGCTAGAATTAGTGCAAGATTTAAAAAAGTCACCCCAACATAGCAAAATAAGCTCACTGGTGTACAGATAATGCGCCATCTTACCCAAATGGTTAATAGTGCCTCTTCAGCATGAAGGCGTGTGCAAGAAAAATAAATTCCCTCCAAACTTGTAGCAATATAGCAACTGATACTAACTGTTTTGAAGATGGGGAGCAAATGAGAAGGGCAATTTATACTCATCAGAGAAGTATTCATTATGTCTTCAGATAGTGCTTCTGTGTTTAGCCACTTTTCCTTGAACAAGTGTGTCCTCACATTGTAAGGACAAATTTGATGTGCTTGAAAAGCAAAAATTTCTTTTTCTAAAAAAAAAATCCAGTGGTTTACCTGACATAAGAGAGACCACTTGGAAAAGAGCACTACAAAGCCTTGTGGTTCATCTGTGCTACTGTGTCCTGGCTGTCAAGTATAAATAGTTCTTCAAATGTTATGTAAACTGTTATTGATAACCTAAAGCTAAAAATCGTTGAGTTTATCAAAGTAAGACATTTTTTAAAGGATGAAGGATGTTTGGAATATAATTGTAACTATAAAGGAAACCTCAAAGAGACAAAACAGATCTCACAAAAAAATGGCAATATCTTAGTTTTACTGGTTTCTGCCTCTACTGTTTCTCTAATCTTAACACAGAAACTATTCCTTTCAAGTACTTCTAAAGTGTTTGCTAAAAACAGAAATTGAGACTCAAGAAATGCAGTCATATTCAGCCTGAACTACATGACTGCTGAGCTTGCTGTTTGAAAGGCAGGGCAAGTTGGTGGTACAGTAAACTACAGTTACGGGGTCACATTGGCTTGAGGTGAAGAACACAGTACATATTAACATTGATGCAAAATAGGTCTGGTGTCACTTGCCACCTCTTGAAGTCATCCTGGAGATTAAGCTATAAAGGAAGCAGAATCTGATTAAAAGCAAGAAAGCACATAATGTCAATTTTGTTGTTGGTGTCAGTTCTGCTCTAGAAGACAAATAGTGTCAGAGAGGTTCCTGTCAAAGGTTTGAATTATACTGCTAAAATCCATCAGTAACAACTTAGGGTGATTAGAGACAAACTCAGATGGAAACCTGAGAGAACAGTTATTCAAATTTGTTCTCTTTCCCTAAACAACCCCTGTGAGAATGCTTAGTGAAGTAAATTAGGCTTTTACAGTCTGAACACTTTTGTACTTCACTTTTCTCCAATTCTCCTTAACTTCTAATACCTCTAAGCTTGGTTTGTGCAGTCATCACAGTGGAATATATGAATAGGTAGCTCCTTAAATGCTCAATCTAATCAGCCAGCTCATTGCTGAAGGAAAAATTTCTTACACTCCCAGACTTAGGCTGTATGATTTGAGCAAGGTATGAGTTATCTGTTCAGCCTGACTTGAAGCTTTAGTTTCTGAAAAGCAAAATTTGTTTTTAATTTCTTCAGGCAATTATATTAATAGAAGACAGAAATGAATAAAAAATAAGAGGGAAATAATTTTTCTGACTGCTTTGAATTAAGGTAAACTATAAAGGAATAAATTATTCTTACACAAGGTAAACTGACCAGCAAACAAAAGCATAAGCTTTGTGGAGTAGTTACTTGAAGGACTTCACCTACTGTTCAAAAATGCCAAGGGACTAGTACCTAAATTTTATTCATGTTCATAATACATGTATAACTTAAGGAAGTGACAGTATTAATTCCCAGACTAATAGCAGGAAAGTCAAACAGACAAGGACCTCACAAAAGGCTGGAGTTCATGGGTTTTTTTTGAGTTCATGACTATTTTCCCTTTGGTGTAAGGTCTCTTAATTTAAAAATTGGGCAAATTCAGTATGCAGTGCAAAACATGAACAGAAGAGACCAGCCATGTAGTTTTGTTAAGTGAAATAAATAGTTGCTGAGATTTTCACTGAGCAGCCTGAAATGAGGGCTTTTCTAATGAGCCAGGCTCTTAAAGATGAAGGAAAGAATTGTGGATGCCGATTCCAGCCTCTAGCCCCGATTCCAGTTGGCAGTACAGGACAGGTGGTCCTGCCACCAGGCTCTACTTCACTCATTAAATGGAGCAGGCTGATGAAGCTGGCCTGTCTCACAGGCACGGATGTACTCTGTGGTCTTGGCAAGGTATTCCTGTGTCTGTCAGAGCATTCTGGTTTTGAAATAGCTATTTAGAGAATATATATATATAGGCTGTGGTGTTCACAAAAAGGCTTTCAAGTTCTTTTTCTAAAATATCCATTATCTTAATTGATTAGAAAGACATATCTAGTTGAAAATTCCATGTTGGGTGTTTACTACAAATATTCTCAGTAGAGAAGAGGAATGCCATCTCCTAAAACATGTATTGATATGGCAGGAGAGATCTGGGCAACATGTTCAGAAACCTGCTGAGTGTACTGTGTTCTTTGGGCTGACATGGCACTTCAGGATGGCCACTTCAGGATGGATGAAGGGGGAGGAGATTCCTGATTTTGCAATGCAAGATGAACATTGGGCATAAGGAAGGAAAAAGGAGGTCAAGACTGTCAGTGCTGCAGGGTGTTTTTTCTACTTCAGTCACAGAATTATAGAATCTTAAGGGATTGAAAAGGACCTTAAGGAGCATCTAGTCCAAACCCCATACTAGGCCAGGCCTTGAACACAGTGTCTCACCACCCTCAGAGTAAAGAATTTCTTCCTTACATCTAACCTTAATTTCCCCTCTTTCAATTTACACCCATAACTCCTTGTCCTATCACTGCAGTTCCTGAAGATGAGTCCCTCTTTGGCTTCCCTGTGGCCCCTTCAGGTACTGGAAGGTGCTGTGAGGTCTCCACACAACCTTCTCTTCTCCAGGCTGAACAGCTCCAACTTTCTCAGCCTTTGTAGGGGAGTTGTTCCAGCCCTCTTATCAACTTTGTGGCCTCCTCTGGACTTGCTCCAACAGTTCCATATCCTTCTTATGTTGGAGACACCAGAACTGGACTCAGTACTCCAGATGGTTTCTCACAAGAGCGAAGTAGAGGGGAAGAATCACCTCCTTTGACCTGCTGGTCACGCAGCTTTGGATACAGCCCAGGATTTTGGTGGTTTTCTGGGCTGGGAGCATTCACTGTCAGCTCATGGTGAACTGTTCACCAACCATCACCCACAAGTCTTTCTCTGCATGGCTGCCCTCAGTCGCTTCTCTGCCCAGCCTGGGGGTGTGCTGGGATTGCCCCGACCCAGGTGTGGGACCTTGCACTTACTTTGTTGAACTTCCTGACACTGGCATGGGCCCACCTCTCCAGCCTGTCCAGGTCCCTCTGGATGGCATCCCTTCCCCCCAGCAGGTGACTGCACCACACAGCTCAGTGTCATCAGTGAACTTGTTGAGAGTGCATTCGACTGTCCATGTCCCCTACAAAGATGTCACTCCGAAGCTCTTCAGAATAGCTTCAGTGACATATCTTACTGGAACAACCCTTCTCTGAGTTAGGAATAATTTAACCAGGAAATGAGGTCCTCCTACAAAAGCTTTGCATTGTGCAGTCATCCTCTGCATGCTGCATTAAAGAGCAGAACAAGTCAAGTAATAGAAATAATAGTCATCTATTATCAACTCCTTCACAAATTTATTTTAATGTTGTTTTTTTAGAGGGTGTTTTAGAGGGTGAATACTGATGAGCATGTCACAGATGCTTGCTAGTATAAATTAAGATCACACAAGGTCTAAAACGTTCCTCAGAAAATGAGCTTGCCAATAAGCCAGTGGAAGGCCTATCTGAGCAGGAAAGCAGTATGCAGTGAAGAGATGCACATAGGCTGCAACTGAAACCAGAGGCAGGCTATTCATGATAATAGATTCTGTGCAGAACAATTTGGTTTATTAGCAAGTTTTCATTTTGAAGTGTTAACCAGTCACTCACCTTTGCCTACTGAGTTTATCCTGCTTAGCTGTAATTTTGTCCATGGGTAGTACACAGGCAGTGTTTGAAAATGCTGTTGTATTCTTCCCATCTGGGAAGAGAAAGAAATGTTTTTAAAGAGCAAAGGGCATTACTTGCCACGTAAGTTGGTCCAAAAATCACACACAAGACAAGTATACAATATCTTGCCATTTCAAGAGAAGAAAACTTTTTACTGGGCTGTGTTAAAGAAAAATGCACTATCTTGCACACCCCCTACCCACCCACTGGTATGCATTTTGCCACACACTTGAAAGAGTCCAGTTTCACCACCAATTCAGAGTCCCATACTCCAAGTCAAGTGGGCCAGTTACTGCCCAGATAGAAGCAAAAAGACTGATTAGAAGTCAAGAATGAGGAGGAGGTTATGAGGACATAGTGAAAAACTGGGCTTTTTTGACTGATGAAAAGACAGAGGGACTTTAAGCCTTCAAATGAGTGTAAAATGTTGTTGAGAAGATGAAAGCAATGACCTACACTTGCCATACACACATGGGGTAAAGAAGTCATAAGCTAGAACTGCAGCAAAATATGTCTAGGGTAGGACTGAGCTAAACTTTCTAAGGATTAAGCTAATTAAACATGGAATTAGGTTTTCTATGGAGCTGGTACAATTTCCAGTAAAAGTGCTGGGAGATGAGTTGACACTTCCATCAGTGAGAATGATTTGGATACTTTTGGCTGCCCCAAGGTGAGAGCTCTCCTGGAACAACTTCCAAGGCTGTGTGACATTTCTTTTGCAGCTTAGAGTAGCCTCAGCAAGATCATGGTATCTGTCTTAGACCAAGCTGAAGGGCTGCTCATGATAACTGTAACAACCCCATGCATTACCTTTCTTCTTATGTTAAACATGCCTCTGTATGAGATACTTAGTAGTTTTTTTCTCTAAGGTGTTCCCTTGTTCAAACCTTTTTTCCTGTTGACCTAAGTAACATACCAAGTTAAGCAAAATCTCTTACAAGTGTCTGTGAATATTGAAATAACTTGACAAGTTCAGTAATTGAAATTATGTATGTAAGAAAGGTAAGTGGAGCTGAAATAATTACATTGCTGTATTTTGATGATTTAAAACCTTTGGGAGGGTCTGTTTGCTTGTTTCCATGAAATTCAAATAGGTTTGTAATCCAGAAAAATATTTTAAACTTATAGTCTAGATGAAGCTTTATTTTTACACTTCTTGTGACAGAACACTTTTTTTTCCCAGTTATTATTAGTAAATGTTACTGCTGAGTTGCATTTACCATCCTGTTATGGCTATGTAAATTTGGGAAAAACTTCGTGTTCAACAGCTAACTGAATTTCTTATTGTGACAAGGCACTTCAGAACCTAGTCAGAGCCTCAATATCAAGTAAATGAACCAGTACTTGAAACTTGAATGGCTCAGAGTGAGACTAATCAAGCCTGCATCATGGTCTATTTGAGAGCTCAGCAGTTGCTCTGCACTCCGTGTATTAAAAATGGGAAATTGAGTCCCACTTGGGCCTAGACAAGGAAGGATTGACCATGCTTTGTTTGGAGGTAGATGGATGAGCAGAATTAGCTGTCTGTACCAGGATTTGACCCACAGTCCTCGCAGCGTACAGAATTTCTGGTTTCCTGACAACACTGTCTTGGTGTTGCAGTGCTCCTAACTTAACCAATAAAACAAGGTCCTCAAAAGCAAGATTAGCCAGGACCAACCATAACATCCATCCCTTAATACCTTAGTATATACTCCCATGTACCTTTCTTGTTACGTAGTTGAAAGCTAAAACTTCGACCAAAGCTTATGTGTACAAGTTAAAAACTCTTGCAATTGCTAAAAAATTGAAACTGGGAAACTATTGAGGTAGAAGCTGTGGATTTTTCTTCTTTGACTGTTTTAGTGACTTATTTTCCTGCATCAGTTTTGATTGTGTATGAAATATGTCTGTGGCTCCTGGTCAAACAAAGAAAAGCTCTTTTGTAGCCCTGTAATGAAAACGAAAGGACTTTGTTTTATGTAATATTATTGTTTAATCTTTCAGAATTAATATTGATGCAACTTTGCTCCAGATTCTAATATAAGCTTCTCAGGGATGTCTGAATTGTGCTGAATCCTAAAAAACTTCACTGCTTGATTATTTTTGTATTTCTGAGAAATTTTTGTATTTCTGAGAAATTTGCAACTCCTAAATAGACATTCTTGGCTTTAGAACAAATCTCAAATATGCACTGGTAGTGACAATATTTCTATTAAATGAATTGTGCTGAATAGTTGATTTACATGGTGAATAAACTTATTTTCTGCTGTTAATCTTCAGCAAGGAAGAGGCAAAGAGACTGGCTATAAGGTCACAAGTAAAGCCAGATCCTTTGGCTGTGACATGCTTGTCATGTGTTTCTAACCTAAGTTTCTGCATTTTTTCACCAAGAAAAGAGTCCCTATGCTCTGTTTAAACTACTTAAGAAAAAGATCTGGACTTTATTTTCCTTTTGTCAGTTTGCTGCATATGGCAGTTTTTTTTTTATGTTGTATTTATTTCTTCAGATGCTAGATGTAAGGTGCAAATTTCATGGTTTTGTTTGACAACGTGCATCCTGCAAATTTTAGTAACACAGCAGTGTTACTTTTAATAGTAGTATATAGACAAGAGCATCATTGTCAGCAAGTCCAAAGGAATAATGTGGAAACACATGCTTCTGACTGTGTTTGCTTGAGGCAAGTGAGAACATTGTATACAAATAAAGCTCCTGAGGCTGTACAGGAGTTAAAAAATAAAATGTGTTTATGGATTATGTTGATACTAAAGCCCAGCATAACAAGCTTCTTGGAGTAGGTACATGACTTTTAGTGCCCATATGGCAGACTGCATTATACTTACCTTGAATGAGTAGATGGAGTACTTTGATCCTCTGCTACATTGCCAGCAGCCAGAAGATCTGAGCTTTATCCGTTGCATCTTTCCATGAAACCACTTTAAGATCTGTTCAGTAATTAAACACGTAAAGTTCTGTATCACAGTTTGAGCTATATCATACAGGCAGGCTGTTTCTTTACAGATTTTCCACCAGACAGCATAAGGAGAAATATATTTAAAAGAATGCAGAGAGAACCGTTCTGGTCATAGAAGGGGAAGAATACAGAAAAAAAGAAATCAAAGACCTTTATTTATGGGGAGGAAAAATTATTCATTGCTTTCCTGTCATTTACAGAAACACACTTTATGTCCTGTCCTGAAGAATTTTATCTTGATTTAATGCAATTGGCTGTGGAGGCTGCTGATGATTAAGTAGAAAAGCATATTTATGGATGGCTAGGTGTAATCTAAGTGACTACTAAGAAAATGTATGCTTTTTATATTTATTCTGTGCAATGGAAATGAAATGTAAAAAGCAAAGAGAAAATCAGCTCTCCTGTAGCTGGACTGTTGCAATGTAAACTGTTTAAATGAAATTCTTAACTCAGTTATTGACAGAATTAGAGATTTTGATAATGGTAAGTAAAAATTAGATGAGCTTATATCTTCCAAGTATACCAGAAAAATCATACTTATTACCAGGATCTCTTCACACATGTTAATGGCTAGTTCCTTAGGTATGATTATTGGAAAATGATATTCTATTAATTGTTCCTAACATGTGTAAAGCTACCTATCCCCTAGCATAAAAAATCTGCTATATTTATGGTGGTGATGTTTAGGCTTTTTTTTTCAAAATTATTATGGAGAACAGCAGGAATGTATTAATTGATCTCTTAGTACATTCACTTCTCAATTCAGTTGAGTTGTATTAGGAACAAATAAGCCAATGAAGTTAAGAAAATTACTATATATCCAGACTTATGTCTAATACCTTTCCATGGTTACAAAGGTCATTTCTTTTTGGGTAGTCGCCTAAGCTGTTATGTCAGCATCAAGAAAATCCAGTATCATTGATGACTGAAGGAATTAAGAAACATTTCCTGTAGAGACCAGAGAGACAAAGCAGAGATATTCTTTACTGTGCTTCTCACTCTTTAGTGGACTTACCTAAATTTTGGCCTTTAAAAGTCATTTTTAAAAAGTTCTAAATTGTTAGTGGCCAACTTGAAACGAGATTTAATAGCAGGTTAAAACTTGCAGGTACAATTTTTCCTTAGGTATCTTTTTTTTATTTTCCCCTGCAAGAGAACAGTTGAGATAAAGAACATATTTTGCTTTCTTTTAGTTGTTTTATCTTCTTCTGGACTTCCTCAATATACTTTCTGGTGTTTTTTGGGTCTGTACAGGCTATTTAACAGACAGGCCGAGAAGTTGACAGCTACCTGTAGTATACGCTTCTGTCAGAGGATAAGTACAATGTCTGGTTTGAATGCTTTTCTCTATAGCAGTAATAGTGTATATTGAAATAACATATAATAAAATTCAAGCAAAACTCAAGTAAATTATGAGGAGTGTAAACTAGACACTTGGAAACCCTTAAAGCTTATTAGTACAAAGTAGGTCAAAATACTTGCATAAACTGAATTTCCTTCTCCATCAGAGAACCCTAATATGAAATGACACATGGAAATTGATTATTTCTATATAAATGAATTTGTAAGAACAACTGTGTTGCTCTAAATGATATCCAAATCAACTTTGAGAGGCCAAATAATTTTTTAAAAACCTGATTCTGACCCAAGGTGTGGTTTCATCCTGGTGTGATTTAAGACTGCTTTGTCACATGCCCCTGTGGAGCTTTCCTAGTTGCTCACCAGTGAGGGAATGAATTTTATTAACTTGATACAAATACATGTATTTTTAAAATTGTTGACTTTCACCTAATATAATCTAGTGGCTTGGCAGTTCCCCCCTGCTTCAACTGGAAATATGCCTACAAAAGGCTAGTTAAAAGCAACATTTAAATGCAGTTCTGCTTATTTGGAAATACTTATTAGTATTTTGTATGTAGGGATATAATTCATTTTTTTGTTATTCTTGGATGTTGAGCATGGTGACAAGAACTTACTCCCCAAAAAAACAAACAATTTCATTACAGTTTATATCCCACAACATGAGAACGTTTTCCTTTTTGACAGTCTGGCAGGTATTGGTAATCCAATTTTTAAGGATTACTAAACAATGCGGAAAATTCCATAGAGTTTTAGCTTTTGAGAGGACTTTTAAATTTCTTTGTTCTTGTAAAACCCACACAAAATGCAATAGAAAGAAATGAATGAAAGCAACACTAAAATTGAGAATGAAACGTTGATACTCTTATGACTAGTCTTGAAATAGACCACTTAAACCCTGAAGTACTAATAATCTCGTTCATTAGAATTTATTTTGATTAAGGCTTGTCTTTCCTGAGGACAGAGCCTGACCAACAGCACTTAATTTTAAAATCTGTTACATTTTTGGCTTCCTGGAACCAAGATATGTCCATGTTAATGAGAAGATGCTGTCTGCTCAGCATTTCTGTAGTTTTGTTATTTTTACTCTTTGAAATAATAGGCATTGAGTGGGAGTATATGAGATCCTGCTCAGAAACCATAAAATCTCAGTTACCCACATGAGAACCTTTTAAATAATAAATGAGATAGCTGTAATTCAAGGCTTTTTCTCCTGATACCCTAAGATACCTTCCTGCTATCTTCTTTCTCTATCAAACAGATACTGCTTTTGTAAAATGCAAAGCCCCTTCAAGGGCACTTAGAATTTACTGACCCACTCTTGATTTAGACTTCTGGATTTTTCAGCATGTCCTGTGTTGTGTTGCCTATTAATTATGGAGAGAGAGAGGGAGGGAAGGAACCAGATGTGTGCCGCCCTCATCTAAGCATGAAGCCAAGCTGTGTTCTCTCAAGGTACTGACCATCCCTCCTCCTCTGCTCACAGTAGGAGCAGAGATCTGTGGGGTTATTCTGAGTGCTACTGAAAGGTTGAATACTACTGATAGTTGAAGGAGTTGCACAAATGCTCTCATGTTTAGTGTGATGATGCATCAAGATGTGGCTCTTCTCCTGATCTCTCCTGAGCAGGTGAGAAATAAGGGCAAAACCTGCTGTTCATGCTATCTAGTATAAATATCCATCTGATTTAATTGACGTTACTGAGTCCTAGATGTGATTTAAAGCAAGCTTTCTTCCTGACCACATCTATCTTTCTGAGAAATTCAAGCCATTCACTATTTGTAGGAACTGGTATAATGTGAATCAGCTGGATTTAGTGAGCACAAGTCTATAGATCAAAATTCTGGTATGTGTACTGGAAAGGTAACAAAGAATGCATGGGCATTTTGGTGAGCAACAGGACAGAACTACTGCAAGCTTTCATCTGACTTATGTCTATAACTTCAAATTTGAAATGTTCATACAATATGTAATGCTTTCCAATATCCTGATCCCATAAATATTCTCTGTTTTAGAAAAAGCTCTTTTATACTATTGTTTCATACTGAAGAAAAAAAACAGACAATGGAAGTACTTGCTTGTACTTACAGCAATACTAGTTGCTGTAGTCACATCTTAACTCACTGCTTTGGGACTACTGCAACTAACTAATACATGCAACTAAAACATGACATTCAGCATTAGTTTTACTTTTCTACTGTGAAATTGTTTGATACTTTAATCTCTTAATCTCTTATTCCCTTCCTATTATCGAAGGTTAGGTATACTCTTTTCCTAACTTTTAAATATTTACCTTCATTTGAAAAGAGTAGTTGCTGTTTGTCTTGGAACAGTCTCTTTTGTTATAGTTTACGAAGCATCACCTCTGCCACAAATGACCAGAGGACACAGCATTACTTAACTATCTTCAAGTAACCTCTTAAACTCAACATGTTGCACATTTTCAATCCAGGTGGATTTCTATGATAACATAGGCAAATGTAGATGAATATGCAAATAATCACGGTTTGTACTGTAAATAAGGGAATCTCAAATTTTCCAGGAACTTGTTTGTTTGGCTAAGAAAAAGATATCAGATGAGCTGCGTGGAAACTGAGGTTTCAAAACACAAGAATTAGTTGTGTGCTTTTGCAACTTTAGAGACTAGCCTGAACAGAAAAATTTAAAAATGCAATGTGAGGAATTTAAAAACACAGAAGATGATCTATGTTCAGGCTTGCTAAAATAAATCTGTTAAGCTTAATTGGAATGGAAGCCCTAACAGGTTGATTTTTGGATACTATAATCTTAACTGTAGAAACTGGTGCAGAAATCTTTGGACGTGTTAGTATATGCTTTAACTGAGAGCATATTATTGTTAATTAAGCAGATGAATGAGAATGCTTAAATCCAGGATGTTTCACTGCATTTATTGCTTTCCATATTTTTTAGTAGAATTTAACACCTTTCCAATTACTTCCTCCAACAGATATTTCTTGTTTACTTTATTTTAAGAGGATGCGAGTTGATATTGGGCAGGTTGAACATGTTAGTCAGCTGGGTATAACAGAAGGTCCTCAGTGAAAACAAGACTGAAAAATAACTTGAGCAAGGCTTACTTAAACCTTAAGATTTCTATAAAAGCTCTATTCTGTTTTGTGTACTGTTAGCCATTAGCATCCCCCATACTGGAGACCATAAATGATCTAAGGATCTTCTTTGTTGATATTCTTATGAGATTTTAGCTGAGCATATACCACCTCTTCACAAAAGATCTCAGCATTTTGCTTTCCTTTTTTCTGACTTTTAGTGCATGTTGAGGCTGGAACAATGATTTAAAATCTCACATGCAGTAAGTCTGTGATTCATGCAGTTAGGTAAGTAAATGATACAGTAAAATGTGTGCACAGCTGGGTTCGGGGCTTAATGCTTGGGCTATTATGCCAGCAATGAGTGTCTGAAGTAACATAACATAAAGACTTGAAATACTGTATTGCTTTAGAAAGGAGGCTGCTTTTCTTTTGTAGTTCAGGAGCGTTGTCAGTCTTTCCTAAGTATCATAAAGCATCTAATTCTAAATAAAATCACAAGTAGCATTCACCTAAATAATGTCTTGCATGTTGATGGGACTTTTGTGCCATGTGCACAGGCAGGGAGCTGAAAGATTAAGTTATATAAGTTTTCATTTCAAGGTCTGACTGCTTTGTTTGTATATTATTCTCAAGAATTATGAGTAATATATCTCTTAAGCCAGAGCAATTGGAAGGAGATTTCAGTAGCTTAAATCCTGTAAATTGTAGCTGAATAAAATACAGTATGAAGCTGAAGTGCCTTATCAGACAAGGACTGAATAGCAAGAGCAGAGCAAAGGCTTGGAGTTGGGGAGGTAAGTGAAATAACTGATGAGTAGATTAGGTGATGACACAGCATGAAAAAAAACTTGAACAATAATGTTCTACTTAACAAATAGTTATTTACTGTCTGGTCAGTCAGCAGTAGCTTATTTTGTTGCACCATCTCACAGGACTTATTTACAGGCAAAATGGCTAAAAATTTTGGGGTTAAAATACAACTTTAAACAAAATCAGCGACTCTTTCCTGTCATGACTTTAATGCAGCAGGAGAAGGTCTTTGTGCTGCTCTTGTGATAATGGCAGAAAAGGGAAGAAGCAGGGAACAAACCTATTAAAACCAGTGTAAGGTTTGGGAGGTGGAATGATGTTTAAAGAATGGGAAGGCATTTTTAGCAGGTCCTCCTCAGAGCAACTTGGGAACTGTGAGGCCAGGAAAGAGTTTACAGAAACAATCAAGTCATGTCTGTGGCTGAGACAAAGGATTTGCCCATGTGACCCAGGAGAGGTCTGGCTCTGAGTTTCCTGTCCATATGTGGCACAGTTTCTAAAAAGCAAGATAACATTAGGATAAGGAGCCAGAGAGAGATACAAGGGTAATGACCACATTCGCTCTCTTGACTTGTCATTTCACAGAATGGTTTGGGTTGAAAGGGGCCTCTGGTTTCAAACTCCCCAATTTCAATGAAGACAGCTTCATCCAGGATATTTCCCAAGTTCAAGCAGTTATAAAGTTCAGTGCAGTCTCTCCATCTTCCCCGAAACAGTCTTCTGGTAAGTACAAGTCCTTCAAAAATCTAAACTCTCAATTGCACTAGAAACCATGCAGATAAAAATTTGATGCGTAAATATATTTTGCTTCTGACTGCTGTTGGACTGCTTCGGCTACCAAAAATTCAAAAGAGAAAAAATGAAATATATCACGTTTGGTAAGTCCAAGGAAAATCTGGACTCGAGTGGCAAGCTCTTTTAAAGGGGCAGTCTGAATTACGAAATCTTGTCTTGCCTCAATTCCTACCCTGTATTATTGGGGTAGTACTTTATTTCTCATAGCTGTTTTTTTTTCTCAACTGTATAAGTAGTTGGATCAAAAATCTGTACTTAACATATTTCCAAAACTTGTAGACCTACCAAAGTAATCCCATCCCCTCTTGATTGTCCTGATACTAATTAGAGATAATGTTGAAATTCTTTACTGGATAATCATTTTTTATATAGCAGTAAGTTAGTTCAAGTATCTGTATTTCAATATTAAGAATTACATTTTTAAGTTTTGGAGGGATAAAGAAGTATGGTTAGTGTTTTGAAATATAAAACAAACTTATTAAACTTTTGGATCAATTTTTTACAAGTCATGAAAGAACACACTAGGCTGCTTCTTTACCAAGAAGTTCTCTCTCCTTAAAACACTGCCTATTGATTTATGTAACCTGTATTTTGTTTGTGCCGTCAATATAGTGTTTTGAATAATATAATTTAATTTCATCTTCTCAAGCTCGGAGAGTTCAGCTGTAAGATCTTCAGACATCTAAGAAATATGCTGTAAAGAGCTGCAACATGGCCTTTGGTTTTCTATATTGCATAGACACTGTCTTGCCAAAAGAATGCATGCTTGTGAAGGGATACTTCTTTTTGTTTTAGATGTTTTCAGATGTAAGCAATCCTTTTACATTCAGTATTTGTTTCATATCCTTTTATTTGTCTATTTCAAACTTGTTGCGGTGGCTGTGTGCTCCTCATCTCTGAGCTGATGCACTGTGAGTTCTGTTTTGATTAATAGGGATTTTCATGCCTTTGAAGCCTTCTGTGTGTCAGAATGAGGAGGTTACCATATAGTATTGGATTTCACACAGCAATAAATACTGGTAGACAAAAGACTACCAGCATAGTAGTCAAAAGACTAAACTATCAGTGATCTGGCAAAGCAATTGCATAATGCTTTTTAATAAAGGAAACCATTAAATTTGTTCTATGATTTCTTCTCTTAAATTATTTTCTTGCAAGTTTCAGATGCAATGTCCAGTAAGTTGTAGTTAAAGAACCCTTGAAAACAATTTGAAACACTTGATGATGGGCTAGGGAGAGACTTACTAGTCTCCATGATTATGGTGCAAATACTGTCTTTTGCCTAGTGAAGTTTGGAGACACGTAGTAGTCTAGCCATTCCCCACTGGTCTCCCTGACGTGAAAAAATGCGTAACAGATAAGCAGCCCACTGCTCATAAAATACATAAATATGAGCAGCTCACTAAAGTGCCTGCACTGCTTATCAAATCTCAAGGAGCAATGAGTTTGCCTAAGCTTTCCAGTTCCTCACCACTTTTAAGAAAAGTTGGGTTACCTGTTAGTGATGTGAAGGATGACAAAGATGTGTGGCAACCCTGGATGTACAGACAGACTGGGGGATGAAACTCTGGAAAGCAGCCGTAGAAAGGGACCTGGGGTTCCTGGTCCACGGCCAGTTGAAGATGAGTCAGCAGTGCCCTGGCAGCCAGGAGGGACATCCATGTCCGGGGGGCACATCAGGCACAGCATCGCCAGCCGGGCAAGGGAGGGGATTGTCCCGCTCTGCTCTGCACTGGGGTAGCCTCACCTGAAGTGCTGGGGGCAGTTTTGGGCATCATGAAATAAAAAAGACATTGTCATTAGAGAACATCTGAAGGAGGGCAACAAGGATGGTGAAGGGCCTTAGGGCTCCATATGAGGAGCAGCTGAGGTCTCTTGGTCTGTTCAGCCTGGAGGAGACTGAGAGAAACTTCATAGGAGTTTTACAGCTTCCTCGTGAGGGGAAACAGAGAGGCAGGCACTGATCACTTCTCTGTGGTTAGCTGATGCAGCTGGGCAGTGTCACCGAGGGGGACAGTGCTGCGTCTTCCCCGAGCGTCCCGCGGCAGGATTGGCTTTCCCCGAGCAGTGTTGAGGGCACCCAGGCAGGCCACTGAAGCACTCACACAGCACTCGCAGTCAGTGATGCGATGACAGCTCACACACACACACACAGGCAGTCACTCACAGCGTTGATCAGGCACGAAGGAGCCGAGGAGACTTTCGTATAGATTCCAAGGGATTTATTCCAAGGAGGATCCAGGGACGAAAGACAACAACTTGGGAGGGTCCAGGGATTTTATAGGGGAACAGACAACCAATCAGGAGAGGGCAGAGGGGTGGAGGGAGTACAAATTGACAATTCATGAACCAATGAGGAAGGAGAAAGGCAGGATGAGGGAGAGGGGGACCAATGGGGCATCAAATAACAGGGAACTTTCCAGAACTTGTGCATATGTAGCAAGGGACATACATATTAACAGAACCATGCATAAAAAGGGGTGGAGGGTCAATGGCCAACCAAAAACTAACAATTAACATAGAGCAGCACGGGCTTGTGGGTGCTCGCCATAGCTTAGGAGGAGATGTCAGACCTTGAAGCCAGCCCACCACGGGACCACAAGTGCTCTCAGGCCTTGCGGCTCCCCAGCCTCTTGGGCGGCAGCCACTGTTAGCGTAGAAACACATAATCACGGTGTGATTATATGCAGGTGCTTTTATTGAAGAGCTCTGGGAATTGGGGTACAGACCCAAATCTGATTCTGACATGGGCTTGGGGTGAAACAGTTTTATACTCTTCCCTTACGTAACTGCTATAGAATCATTGGTTAATCATTAACTACACATTGTACTATTGTAATCGATCAAGCATGGTATTCAGGTTCTATTGTAATCATTCAGGCATATACTTCAAGCCCCTCTCCCACTATATCCTCATAATTCCTGTTGATTATATGTAATTTTCGAATAATCATCTTGTACCTATAACACAGTGTAACTGTACTACTTGTACACAGGTGCGGAGTCGCAAGATTTAACAGAAACAATGCTTATTCAAAGCCTATCTAAGCTACTGCAATTTTAACACGTTTTAACCCTATGCTATCACCACCACTGCTGCAACACTTACCAGGGACAGGCCCTGAGGGAAAGGCCTGGAAGTGTGTCAGGGGAGGTTTAGGTCGGATATTAGGAAAAGGTTCGTCCCCCAGAGGGTGAGTGATCACTGCAACAGGCTCCCCAGGGCAGTGGTCACAGCAACAGCCTGACAGAGCTCAAGCAGCATTTGGACAATGCTCTCAGGCACAGGGTGTGACTCTTGGGGATGGTGCTGTGCAGGGCCAGGAGTTGGACTTAGATAATAGTGGTGGGTACCTTCCAAATCAGGGTATTCCATGATTCTATGATATTTTTAAGATGCTATAATTTTTCATCACAGTGTTTATCCTCAGTAATGATCTGGCGGGATGTTAGAGTAGTTTCTACTCAATTTAGCCAGATACATTAAGACACCGGGAAAGAACTCTTTGAAGTGTGCTTTTAGCATATTTTTTAAAGAGAGGGGAAATTTCCATGAACTGGAGGAAATAGTTTCATTTCATTACTTAGAGCATTAGGAAAGTATTGGATAGGAAGTGATACAGGAAAAATCTGTAAATAACTTTCTCAAGAACAGTAATAATTCTAGACAATATACCTCATGGAAAGTGAATCTTACCAAGCACATGGTTGTTACATAGTTGTAAGTGCTCTTAAGACAAGGCTTAGCTCATCTGACTTTTCAATAAAAGTCAGAACAGGCTAGTCACACAGTCCAAGTTAAAAAATGTTTGCATGATAAAATTACTACATTAGTTTAAGGATGGACACATCTAGTATGTGGTTTTATGGCAGATTCTGCAGTTGTGGGCTCTTGAATGCTTTTGATCATTGTTTGGTCTTGGATTGCTTAATGTTAGAAAAGTTTGCAAATACTAGACAGACCTGGGGGAGCAATAAGTAAATAAAATAAAATCTGGGTGGGACCCATCTGCAGGAGTTGCTGTGGGACATCCCTCTGATTAGGGTTTTGGTTTTCAGACAGCAACTGGAAGTTGCACCACTCAATCCCACAACAGTTGTCAGAGGCTTCCGAAAGGACTAGCTCCCTGTTTTGTGCCACTACTGAAAGCAAAGGGCAACTTTGTTTTATATAACCTTGTGAATATCAAGCAGTCAATTGGGTTAGCTGTACAGGTATGACAACGTCGGGAGCCTGGGGAAAAAAACCACCCAAAACACAACTAAAGCTGCAATGCATTCAGAAAAGAGTAAAAGCATGGTATGCCTTCCAATGAGGCTAAGATGTATTATTTGAAAGGGCTGAAAGATGAACTTGTTTTAATCTAAGTATTTTTGAGAGGAAGAGTCTTTTGACTGAAGACTGGTTTTTAATATAGCAGTAAGTGATGAATTCTGTCATTTAAAGGTGAACACAGACAAACTGAGTGTAGAAATGAGGAATGTATTTAACAGTGTGAGCAGCAAACCATAGAAAAGTCTTAGCCATGGATATGCTCACTTTAACCTCATTTGACCTTTGAAAAATTGTTTATCTCAAATATTTCTTTGAGCTGCAGGTTTGACTTACAGACTTCAGGCAGAAATATTGAAGTCTTTTGGTTTGTACCAAGAGGTCAGGCTCAGAGTTTTGCAATGTTATAGCTTTTAGAGTATAGGAATCCGTGTTACAATATGTGGTTAGATTGCTTGACCCAGATCACAGTTCGTATGCATCCCAATTATTCTGTACTCATCATTCAGGCAAGAAAAATTGACTTTGGCTGTTTCTCACCTGTGCAAGTGCTAAGCTTTTTTCCAGTAAAATGTTCAAGGCTTTTGAGGTTTTTGTGGTTCATAGGATTGCAAGGGATGTCAAGTTATTCAAATGCAAGTGCTGAAAGAAGTCTGGCAATTAGTGCCATTATGCAATAAAATATGGAATATTAAATGAGTTTGTTAAATGTTTGTTTAAAGATATTTATGTAAAGCAAAATTCTATCATGACTAAAGATACTTCATGTTATTTCATGTTGAAATAACTTTATAGAGCAATCAGTGTAGGAAACTAGCACGTTGATCACAGAAATTCATATTGTAATGCTTCTTCGATGTATTGTATGAATAAATATGGTAGCTTGAGGAATGCACATTAAAAATATTACTGATAAAAGGCAAAACCATAATTAAACCTATTGAAATCTGCTTATGGCTTCTCATCCAGTACTTTGCAACATTGCTAATCCATGGCGATCTGTTACGTCCATACATCTCCCAAGGCTTTCACACCTACTGGCTTGCATTTTCCATGAAAACTTACATAAAAACTTGAATCCAGTTTAAAATCGAGTTGAATCCAGTTTAATTTTCCTTTTGTAATTAAGTCTAAAAGTGATGTAAAGGATTGATTCTTACTCTGCAGCTTGGAACTAACCATTAAAATTACATGTAATTAGTGATAAACCTATGAAAACTAGGTATGCAGGCAATTTAAATATTCAGGTTTTTTTCTTCTCTTTAGAGTATTATTTTAAATCAGGCCAAGTTCTTATCTGGGTGCGGAGAAAGTCAATACTACTACTACTACTACTACTACTAGTGTTATTCCTGCTTTGGTACTGACCTAACAATATGCATGTCCATGAGTTTGACTTGGCAGCTGTGTTTTGTAGAATATGTGAGACAGAGAAGTCCCTCACTAGAATCTGTAATCATAAAAATTACAGTTGGAGCCTTAAAAGCATCATAAGGTGAAACACTGGTCACTACTGAACTCTCCTCGGGAGATCTGGACAGAAGGAACTTGAAGAATAAAAAAGAAAAGACACCAAAAAATCCCAAACCCATAAGTATACCAAGTCACACTTAAAATGCCTATTCCTTTAAGTTTTTCAAATTTTTCTCTATTTCTTTGTTTGGTACAATATAAACACTAAAGCAGTGACATGGTTAATCTTAATCTCATATCTCATATCTCATAGACTTTAATTCTTGACAAGTGCTTTCTGATGACATTTTTTTATTATAAAACTCAGCTTGGTTTCTCACTGAAAATACTGAAACCAACTTCATCTGAACAACAAAAGCGGCTTGATAGAGAAAAAATTGAGCTTTATGACAGGTGATTAATACCATTAACCCTGGTTCAGTAAAGATTTCTGATGAACAAATTCAATTCTTTAGGTCAACTCTCGTTTGATCTAAGTTATGTGTGTGTTATGTAATTGTCATTATAAAATAGTTCTGAAGAAAGCTGAAGACTTTAGTGGTAGGAATTTGAATCTTAATGGAAAGCTCTTAGAAGGGAAGTTGACGTGTCTAATAAGAAGCTTAAAGAGGGTTTTCTGTAACATAGTACCTTTTTGTCAGAACTGAGTCTGCTCATTAGAACTTCTACAACACGTTGCCTTAGTATGCTGACAGTTATTGGTGAATAATGACAATACACAAGTGAAAAAATGTAAATGGAATCCTGTGGAGTTTTGGAAGCCTAAAACTGATTTATCCCCTTGCTAATGTAGGCTATAGTAACACTCTGCAACCACACCATTAAAAGGTGGGATTTTTGGTGGGCTGGTAATGCAAGGTGCTGAAAGAGATTTGTTTGTCTTGTAAGACCATCACCCACTGGCTAAGACACTGGGTTGTAGCCAGCTAATGAAAACAAGGTGGGATGAGCCCTGGGAGAGGCAGAACACAGCAGACTTTTATAAGCATGTGCAGTTGAGGAAACTGTGCTTAAAAGCAAAAGCACAGATTTTAAATTCATTGAAAATTTCTTGAGAGCTGTCAAATTATTGTTGATATATGTAGTCAATTACTGTGAAAATTAGCATGTTTCTTTTTTCTCTTCAGTCTAATTTTAGACATCTCTTGTGCAAGTAGAAGAGCAAAGCTAAATCTTAATCTAAGAACATACTACAAGTCAAAATAATTAAGCCAAATAACTTGTTTTTAAAGTGACTGCTAAATATTTATAAGTGCAGAAACAAAATTTTAAAAAGTGAATTTTTTACATGAATCTCCAACTTTTAAATGGCCTAAATAATCTTTGGTATTGTGATTGGAGCACTTCAGAACATTTTCCTGTTTAGCAAGTAATTACTTAATGGTAGAAGCTATTAGCTGGTGCCAGCCTTAAAGAAAAAATATTAACCAGCAAACAGACAGTGAACTACTTGGCTAATGAATGGTATCCTCACCAAGAATGCCAATAGCAATGGTCTATTGTATGTAAACCAGAAAAGATTAATGGTGTTGAAATTGCACAATGATTTTTTTCAAAATTTATGGGAATTTGAAATGTTAGGTTTTCCTGAGGAAGAAAATTCTAGTCATGTCTTTTAGGGATAAGTGATTATTATTTTGGGGGTGGAAAGAGCCATCTTTCTAGTTCAAATATATTGTTAGCTCTTTCTTAACAGTATGCAAACGTGGGCATGAAAATTTTTTTTTGGCTATTATTCAGAGAACGTAATTGCTAGTACAGAACTCTGGATTTCAGCAACTCTACGCCTTTCTTCTGTGGCTTATAAGATGTGCATCTTTTATCAGTTCAATATTAGTTTATATAAAGCATCTTTAAGCTATCTGGAATACAGTTTTGGTATGATATCACCAAATATCTTATCAGGATAGTAATTACTATGTGCATCTGGAGCAATTCTCATTATTCTTACTCATGTTCAACCCTGGAAGAAATTGGCGAAACTTCTCATTTTTTTCTTAGATTACCTAAAAAACCTCAAAGTGTCAATATGTTTCAGACTGCATATAAGTATATGCTAGATTGCCAGAGTGATAACAGAAATTTGGCCAGTAAAACTGAAGCTTTCTTAAGAAAAAACTTGGAAAAGATTGTTTTGAAGATACTTAGCAAAATACTCAGACTTTTCAGACCATGAAGGATAACATATAATACCAATAGTTGCACAGGTAATATGCAGTGCAAATTCTGCTGTCTCTTTACAGGAGCGCTTTACATTAATGGCCGTAACATTTGGTAATACGGAGTTACAAGATGGATGGCATAAGATCTGTTCCATTTTGAGGATGAAGGTGAGCTCCAAGAAAACCCTGTAGGGCATCACTGCAAGGAAAGGACCCGTGGGCTGGGCTGGAGGATGTGGTTGTGTGGATGCAGAAAGTTGTAGGCACCAGCATCCTAGTAGGGTGGCTGTCTCTCAAAGCTCTGCTCTCAGTCAGGATCCAAAATCCAGGACTGGTTCCATGTTGCAAATAAAAGACTGCTCTTTGAAAACCCTTTCTGTAATGTAAAATGAAGTCATGCAGCTTTCAGATTTGACCAGGGGTTGTGCAAAAGCATAGAACTACAGTTTTTCTATCCTGCTAACTCACTCCAGGTGTTAGAGCAGAGGGACCATTATGAAAAATATATGTCTTGTCAAATTCTAGCTCTTTTTTCACTATACACTTTATGAAACAAATGGTTCCCTGAATTTAATATGCTGTCAGGCTTCTCTTCTCATGTTCATTGATATTTTTTCCTAGATGCAGATTCCAGTGACAGGATGATACTTATGCTAATTGAGACAATTGAAAGGTCTGGGTTGTGGGGGAAAAAAGTGTTTTTTCTGTTGGTAGGAAATTAGCTCTTGAACTTCTGATTAAAAACTAACAAGGAGTTGTAGGATTATTTTTGTTTCTTTCTAGGTAGAAATATAAAATCTTGAAAGAGAGTGGTCTGAAGATACAAGTGGTAAATACTCTGGAATCCCAACAAGAAGCAAGTAACCACAGTCTTAGCAGAGTTGTATGAAATGGAGATTTGTATTCACCTTTCAAGCTGCCAGTAATTTTTCCATTAAAGCAAGAATTGCATTGTAAAGTCTTTTCAGACCCAGACCTACCAAATACATTTCATATCTGATCTTAGTACTTTTTCACCTTAATTTCAAAGTGGATGGGGTTGAATCACTTTAGCTGGCAGACGTGGCAATACCATAGGGCTTTAGACAGGGAATAAAGTAGTAAAAGGGTCTCAGCTCACTACCAGCTTTTATCAGCTGTGATACAGAACAAAATGTCATCGGTTTCAACTATGTTTGCACTCAGTCTGATATCTCTACCCACAAGGCATCTGCTGCAAGATTTAATTTTGTCACACTGGTAAGTGTTTTTACCAGGGGAAATAGTTGAATGTGTGTAGCTAATGATAGGACACGTCTGCTGTTGTGCTGTCAGAAGCATCCATCTAGATGTAAATATTTTACATAAGCTTAAAAAGACAGAGGCTAACATGATTTCTGCTGTTTGTACACACATCAGTGCTGCAAAGGGCAAAACATCAGTCATATTTCTCTAGAACTGGCTAGGGATATAAAAATCTCTAATATCTTGCTACTCAGATTGCAAGCACATTTCTGCTGGCCTCTCTTAATAAGAAAGATGCAGTCTCCACAGGGGGAAAGAGATAAAAGGCCAGAGAGAGTAGAAGATAACACACTCACCTGTTGGAGATTCAGAGTTGCTCTTCATTTTTTGTTATGTGCTGTAATGGATCCTGTTCATTAGATTAAAAGTTTAATGGGTGTATATGGGGCATGCAGGGAAATAGATACCAACCAGGTAAAGAAGACTTTGGATTGGAGAATCATTTGGAAAAAGGTGACACACTATTTGAATATAGGAACAGCCAAAAAGTCCAGCAGAGAACAGCCTGTGTTCCTAACTGACCCTTTTCTGATTAAAACGTGCACATCAGAACACTCTGTGCTATTGTTGAACTGTGTACTGGCTTTGTCTTTGGCATTTGTATTTTTTGTATACTTCAAAAGCTTGAAAACTGAAACTATGGAAATAACTGGAATATGGGGCTTTTCTTCTTAGCTTTTCCATTTTGTTTCTATTTATATCAAACAATCATTTTTTCCTTTGCCAGTTAATTTATATCTGGAAAAAATACAAAACTTTGGAAAAAATGTGAATTCTAGGTTTTTGGGGGGTTTTTGTCACTAACAACTTGTTGTCATCTTGTAAGTGCATATGGGCTGCTGAAATTTGATTTCCAAGGTGATGTGTGTGGATCAACTGCCGGAACTATTTTTAGGCAAGCCCTATGTCAGCAGGCTAAAGGGAGATGTGCACCATGCACTGCAGCAGACCTTGGGTGCACAACAGCTGTGTTGGCAGTGATTAAATCTTTCAGCAACATCAGTGTGTGCTGCAGAGGAACACATTCTGGAAGGCATGTTGAGTAGGAGGTTCCAGTGTCCCTTCCTCCCTCCCTCTCAGACGGACCAATGCATTTCATACTCGGCTATTAGCACTGCAATTTTCTCCTGCTGAATGTTCCTAAGACAATTTGCTTTCACAGTAAAACAGCACTTTCAAGTTGCATTTATTCCTTTTGATGAACTGTTGCGAGTTTTTTCCTTCTAAAATGACTATTTTATCTTGAAATAGCAAGTGTTAAGGAAAGTTTAAAAACATAAATCAAAATTCAAGAAAGCTAGAAGCTTGAGAATTGTGCAAATTCATGTTTTTGATTCTTTCAAGTATGCACACTATTAAGGAGAGAGAAAATGGAATTCTCTCACCTATTTTGTATGCTGGTACAGATTTGGCCCAAAACATTTTTTTTTTTAATGAAACAGAAATTCACAGCCAAATTGAAGGCAGCTTCCTTCTTTCTTTCCAGTCAAATGTACTGGTTAATATGAAATGACTGCTTTGAAATACCTGCAATCACCACACTCCCTAAGACTGATCACTTAGTGTGGTGTTCTGCATTGTTGTAAGGTCTTTGTTGGTATAAAATATGACTTTTCTTTTCCTTTTCTGTTAGTTGGAAAGACATGTGTACTGTCTTGTGGGAACAGCAGTGGGGGCCCTTAAAAGGATACATACATTCATGGCATCTGCCTGATTTCAGTATTTTTTAAAATTTGTTTTTTTACTTAGTGAAGATTTTTAGCACATGCCTTTCATTTCTGAATATAAAAATGCTTGTTCTTGGCTCTTTTCCTTGACTAGACTTTCATGCTAACATACCTTCATGTCTCCCAAGAACATTACATTGATAACTTCTATTCTAAACCTTGTGATTTTTTTTTTCCTCCTCTGTTGTTAGATAGTTAAAGGTTTTACATTTGTTGTTAATTTCACACATTCCTGGTAAGGAAGAATGGTTGTCATTGTTCTAAACATGAAGTTGAATTTTTTATTTATTATGCCTTTTCACGCAGGGCTTGGATGAATTAGTATTTCTACAAGTGACATGACAGGAAGGATCATTGTTTCTATTGCTGCCTCTGGGGAATTCACTAAATTGGATGTGAAGACTATGATATTTTCAAGCTCAAGTATTCTGTTCTCTTATGGCAGTTGCTTCTCCTCTTTCTTTCTCAATTTTCAGTTTTTTCTTTCATGAATGTCTTTCGGTCCTCTACAAGTTCTGCCAGAGAATCCGTGTTAGCAGTAATGTTACATTTCACAGCACGCCAATATGTAGTGATTTTACTCACAGAGCCCAAGCTGCTGCTTACAGCTCTGAAATTTGAAGTTTTTCCCTGTTTTACTAGGGTACAGACTAATTTCTTAGCATTTAAACTTGCTGTTTGAATCACAAAATGGTTATGGAGTAATTTCATTGGGTGGCAGGGATAGTTGAAGTAGTTGGCAGTAGGCAGTAGTTGAAGGGTAAGGGTTCAAACACAACCATGTGTAGTGTTTTTTGGGTTGGTTTGTTTGGGTTTTTTACTGTATTTTTGGGGTTTTTTTTAAGCAGTAGTTTCCTTTAGTAGTGACCTTCACTAAAATGGGCTGTGGTAATCTCTGCTTCATAACACTTTAAACAAGTACATTCCAACCTTCTGTCTTGGTTACAGTGTCCTTTCTGTCTATGCCATGTGGAAAAGTAAAGTCTAATAGCTCTGTTAAAAAACTGGTTTCAATTTCTGTTTTCTTTTTTTTTAATGCCATTATAATCCCTATGTTCTTCTGCGTCCTTCTTTATTATGTAGCTGTAAATGCGTTCAACTTATTTTTACAGGGAAATTCAGGCTTAAAAATAAGTTAGCTTGGGTAGAATTCCCACATTTAAATATATGCTGTCTGAAGGAAGTGGAAGTGTTTCTGCTAACTTTCATGACAACATATTCACAGGCACGGACAGCAAATAATCACAAGCCACTCTTGTGTTAGCAGTAATTCAAAACCACTCTATTGCCTTTGTGTCTTTCTTGATGGTGGAGATGTGCTGTGTGATCTTGGCTACCCTATGAAATACTTTGCTTTAAAAAAAACCTATATCTGAATTTAAACATATCAGAGATGCATTATAATATTTTAAAATCTTGTCAACCTTATATGTGAGTTGTGTTTTCTTTCATAATGGTTGGCAGTGGGCATCTGTGGTCATGGCATTAAAATGAACCTTGTAGCTATGTTCTTAGATGCATAAATCAAAATGATAAAATACTTACTCAAAACCAAAAGGAAAAGAAAAGACCAAAACAGAAGCAAACTAAAAATACTCCAGCAACTCCAAGCCCCACCTTCTGGCCTCTCTGACATATTACCACAAATTCTTGTAAAATTAATCATAAATTAACAACCCCATCACTGGCCATCATTAACTCAGTTTCTGTAACATTTCTTAAGCTGAGCTTTACACTTAGAAATTCAAACTGGGTTTAAGGTTTTTTTAAGCAATGTTATAGTTCTACCTTACCTTAGACAGCTGGGTTCAATCTGAATAAGTGATTTTATCTTCTTGCTTTTTGTTTGTTCTACTAAAGAATTACTGTATCAATATTAGCATGTGCCACTTATAATAGGCTGTAATATTATTGTGATGGAAATAATGATGCTTGTAAAACAAGTTGCAATCCCTGGATAGATTAACATTTTTATAGTGGCTTTTCTGTTTAGCTGTGCTATATTTGAAGTCCCCATGAAGGAGGTATTAAATTTCAAGGCAGAACTAGCTTGCCACTTCTTGCCATGATGCAGTCTCATCTGACTATCTACACTTAATCCTAAAGGCATTTATGGAAGATCTAAAGTCATTCTTTCTGAAGAAAGAATGCTGAGTATTGTTCTGTCTAGCATCAGTGAATTGTTGCCTTGGGAATGAATTGAGAAATTTTTAAATCGTTGGCCATGACATTACAGAATTTCTGGTAACCGAGCTTCTTGCAAGGCCAGCTCAAGATTCTCCTTTACTTTCTGGGACACTGAAAGATTCTAATACTTTACTGCCTCATTGGTAGTATCTCATGGTAGTTAGAACTTCCTCATGGCAGTATCCGGTGATAGGTTCTTGATCCTAGTATTGCCTTAATATAAGTGTGTTTTGGTGCCCTGGGCATCTTTTAAGAAAGGAAGCCCCAAGCAGGGCGAACTTTCTAAGCCTGTTTCATGTCAAGTCTTTAACCTTTGTTATATCCACATTATTAAATGCCTATATTTTGGCTAAAATGTCCCTAGCTTTCTCTCAAAGCCCCTGCCAGGACAAACTGCAAGACAGTGAGAAAGAGGCAGTACCTCCCGGCTGAGATGCACCTTCTCAACTTTCCCAGTGAAGTTGCCACCGGGTAGCTGCTGTTTCACTAGAGATGAGCAGCCCAGATACTTGAGTCATCCTGTTATTGGTGTCTGGAGGTGGCAGGATCTAATTTAACCTACAGGAAACACTGATATCTGCTGTCAATTTTTGTCTGGCTGCAGTTGGTAGAATTTCTCTGAAGATGTTAACTTTGCTGTGAAGAACCTTTTACTCTCCCTTGCACTAGCAAGGCCCCAGGTGTGGCCTGGAGCAGTGTTGTCTGCATGCCTTCCCTTCTGTATGGTGGTACAAAGCCATACTCATTCCTGCAGTGCTGAGCTTGGCACATTGACATGGCAAGAGGTCATCCGGACTGAAAAACGTGTTTGCTCTAAAGTTCTCTCCTTTTTAGAGGCTTGTTGCACCACCTGCAGTTTATCTAATGTGTATGAATACAGGTAGAAATTCCTGTGGTAAGGTCTTGCAAACAGCTCACCCATGCATTTTTTCTTGACTCCTAGTAGGATCTTGCTGTGCTTTATCTGCAGCTCTAGTTGAATTCCCTTGATAGCAGGCACACATTTTCCATGGTAGACATTGGCTGCTGCTTGGTGTCCTCTCTGACTGGGATGTGTAACACCACCTGCAGTCTGTACCCCTCTTGGAGGTGAGTTCCAAGACCCAGACTAGGCCAAACACAGCATTATTCGTAGTCTTTTTGATTCATAATGATGCTGGAGACTAATGCTTGAGATGTCCTCTGTAATGCAACTGCTACATAATAAAAAAATAAAAATATGGTTGTTTGCAAGGTGATCTAAAAGGGATGTTCTATTAGTCTGGATGGGATGAAAACAGACTGAGTTTGGCAACGAGTCTAGCACTCTAGTTTGAAGCAACATCTTTCAGTCTGACATTTAACAGTATGGCTGGAAGAAGAAAATAGATGTGTTGAGAGTTCAGCATTAGGTTAAATACTATGCTGGGTAACTTAAAGTTCTAATTGATTCACAGTGTAATTGTCCACCTGGACAGCTAGTATTCTCTACCCTAGCAGCGCACTTCGAGCACTCAGCTGCTTGAGCTTCCTTCTCAGCTCTGACCTTTGAGCATTCAGGTGATGTGATACAAACTTTGTAATACAGTGAAGTTCTTGAAACAAATATTGTCCTGAAATGCAGCTGAATTAATGTGTTGTATACTTTTAGAGACAGCTAGACTGAGTGAGGAGTGAAATAAGAAATCAAGGGCTCGGATCACGTTGTATGGGATGTGTAGCTTGCACAGTAAGTCAAGATAATATGATATTATCTCCCTTCACTGTTGCTGTGTTCACCATTTTCCCTTCATGAGCATCAGTATTTTCCCTTCATGAGCATCACCAAGCTCAACAGACTTACATAATATAATCGAAAACCTACCAACATCTATATAGTTAATAACAAACCTTCAAGTGCTAATTAAATGGTGTCCTTGGTGTCTGACTAGTAGTTATTTCAAACACAACAGTTTTGTGTGGTGATTGGTACTGAATTCCAGAGTGGTGAACCAGGGAACACAAATTTAGGCAGACCTTGCTGGCCTATGCAGACCTGTACCTTGGGTGAGTCCTGCTCACCCAATAGTGCCTCAGTGTTGATTGCTGCTCAGCTGGTAGCTGCAGCAGGGCTCCCCCTCAGGTAGCCAGTTAATGAACTTGGTCTGTGTGTAGCATGCTAAACTGGGATTCATTGTCTGTGCTAGAAAAATGACTATTCCCTGGTATGATTTTGGCACCTAACAACTAGTCTGGTCAAAAATTTGCTGTCACAGCTCAGATCTGAGCTTGGGCAGGGATATTTTCAGCAGTCATTTAATGAGATTTGGAGAAAAAGGAAGATTTCCAGCATAACTGTAGGATCTTTTATGCCAGCTGGCATGTTTAATTTATGTCCCTGGGTATGTTTTTTTTACTAATATAGACAAAGCCTTTTCTTGTTAAATTTCTAACCCTTCCCTACTGAAAATAGAGATTTAAAGGTCGAAGTGTTTTCAGACTACCTGAGACTCCACTGAGAGATTAAACTCATCTTTTTGTCAAGTTGGATGGTAGCTACATAAAACTTTCCTGTCAGCTGGGATGGGACATCTCTTGGGCTGAGGACTGTCAAGTCCCTGTAGGATTGTGGGTTTTTTCTGCTCCTACTTCAAAGCATGTAGCTTACGTGTTTTTCCACTACACTAAAGCGCAGGAAATAACTGATTCTTGAGAAGCCTTGAGATGATATGACCAGAAACTGGTAAAAGATGAACCTTTGGCTCTGAAATTACTTCTTACTTAGCTAAAGATCCCTCATGCTTTCAAAATCTTGTAGAACTAAGTGTGTTGTTAATCCCTTCTTTTTCCATTTTTGGAGATGTTTAGATATCTTGTAGAGTGGCAGTGTAGGAACCATCCCGGTTTTGTTGGACCTTTATTTCAGAAAGTGTTGGTTGTAACACTTTGGTGGGTATTTGAAAAGTCGCACAAGGCTGCTGGTGGTACCTCCAAGGTCAATAGGTCTCTTGAAAAGCAAAGAGCTGCTTGGTAGTCTGAAGGCAGGCAAGCTGTCTGACTGGGCCTGGCTAAGCAGAGAATTATGGCTTTCTCATCTAAAGTGGGGGTCAAGTGGTGATATTCACTTAATATTCCTATTAGCTTTGTGAAAAGAGCGATCAGCAACACAAAGCACCTTTGGACTAAAAGGCACACTTCCACTCAAGTACCTCTTTTTGGTGAAATTTTCTAATATTTTGTTTCTGAAGCTTGGGGCGGGGAGAGTTTAGGTTGAACGCATAAATGCTTTTCTTTATGAAGGTCTTCTATTCCTTTTGGTTTGGGATTTTTTTTTTCTTTAGTTAACATTTCTGCCTGTCCATCTCCAAATTCAGAAATGACCCAAATTTTTCAGTTATAAACCTGCTATGTCACCTATCCTGGCCGGAAGACTATCCTTCACTACCGTCATATATGAAATTTGGTTAGAGTCTTCAGAAAGGATGAATATTCAAACAGTTTTGAAGATGACTTAACTGTGTGTCATCGATTAGGTGTATTTTAAATTATAACTGCAATCAAAGCTCTGTTATTCAATTAAAAAGCCAATCTTGATTCAAGCTACCTTTAACTCACCTAGTGGTGTTTATGTTGCTCAGTTAAAACCTTGGGGTTTTTTCTAGATAATTGCATGACAGACAAGAAAACTGTCATGAAAATAAACTTGTTGATATCTTGACAGGAATATAGTAATCTCATGATTAAATTATTCAGCTAATTCTATGTCATGCTGTAAATGTATTTCTACTTGGTATGGTACCATGCTTATGGCAAATACTTGTAGCACCCCTACAGGTTACATTCCCTGGGGCTTACATTCCCTGGGGAAGTGTTTGCCACCATAGTTTGAGCTTCTGCACTTTTGTTGTTTGGATAATGTTTTTCTTTAATTGGACGATAAGTTCATTCTCAGCAAGTATTTGTTTTTCTGTTAGTTACTGCTGCTATTGCAGACTTGAAGAATATGCTTGCTCAAAGCCTTATCTAATTTTCTGTGTTATATTATGTGATGTAATTGAATAGATCACCTCTATTTACAGACCCTGTATTCCACAGAAAAAAAAAATCGACAATCCTTTGCAGGTAGAAAGTGTCACCCCTGAAAGTCCCAAAAGGTGACCAGTGTCATGCAGATGAAGAATTTACTTTACTTATTAAGTTACTCATGAAAGAATTTTACCATTATGACCCTCTAATAGATGAAGATCTCGTAAAGAAATGGGTGAGGGTCTCATGTACAGCATGAACATGAGTAACAAAATTGCTTTTGCACCCAGAAGAAAAGCCTGAAAGACAGTTATTTTGACCCTGCATATAATTTAGGGGTTGCTTGATCGCCAGAAAAACAGCCAAGGCCTCTCTAAACCCTTGTCCTCTGTACGATGCAGTTGGCCTTTTCTGCCTCAGCTTCCCTGCTGTGGCTGCTAAAGGCACAAAGGTGTTTTACTACTGGTGAGTGAGGGTGTTGTGAGGGACTAATATCCTTCCCCTCTTCACAAGAAAATCTCCTTAGGGTGAGGGGAGAGGTGATACTTCTGTATCTTGGATGTAAACACACAGGTATGCTGCAGAAAGGTTAAAAAAAAAAGGTAGTTTGTGAAGTTAAGCCTACTTAAAAAAATATCAGAAAAACTACTTGGATACTTAATGCAGTGCATCAGTGAATGCACAGACAGGGTGAGGCAGGAAATGACAAGATGGCATTGGAGATAGCTGAGTATTCCCTAAGCATCTTCCCAAGTGATAGTTATCAAAAAATGATGTGGTTTTTAAAAGTGATAGCACTTGACTTTTGTTACATTTATATCATGGTCTCTTAAGTGAAGTGCTCTAAATCTATCTTGTATTTTTATATATAAAGTAGATATATCCCTTTCACTTGAGACTCACCTGTTGTCTCGATTCACTTTTAGGATAGATAATGTTTTTCCCTTCCCTTTTCTAATGAAATATAGTATTCCTTCCTTATATAAGACTGCCCTTTTGGACCAATATATCTCCGCTGACCTCAACCAAGGTGGACATGCTTAGTCAGAAATTCACATGGAGATTAGGTGTTTTTAAATAGACAAATATACAGGGCTGGCCCTCGGAAATAAATTCTCTCAAATCTAACTCTGCCAGTTGGTATAAAATATCTTTGTGATACTTTGTCCTCTCTGTGGATGAGAATCTGAAATGGTATGATCATGTGATGTGCCTCTGTTTGGTTCTTAGAACAGGACCTCTCTGTCTGTAGATCTCCCCAGACTTCACCCATTTGAAATAGAAAATGAATAACATATTCTGATTTTTTTATGTTCCTTTTCAAAAGATGTATTGCCTGTTATTGTGAATCATTTGTGCTACAAAAAAGGAAATCAAATTCTTGTTTGTAAGAAATACTAACTAAGGCATCCAATATATTCAAAATCTGTTAGAATTGCTTATGAGTGGCACCTTATTTGGTACATTTTTTGATTGAGTGTATCACTGCTGCCGAAAAATACGAAATCAGAAGTCAAATAGGATAAATAGTCAATCAGTAGTCAGTTATGGTATTGTCCTCTGAGTAACATCTTCTGAAATCTCAAATACTGGGATGTAGTTTTATGTGTTGCAAAGCTGTATGAAAAGGCTAGTGAAAAATATTTTCCTAGGACAGCTCTTTAGGTGATTGAAAGATTTTTTTTTTCAGGATTTTAATGGTTTATTCTTTTTTATGTATGCTTTTCTTTTATTAAATCTGGTGAACTGCAGAAACAGCAGCATTTCAAGCAACTAGCCTGAGGGGTTTAATACAAACCATAAAAAGAATAGTCAAAACTTCGTCTGCTTTTGTGAAGTCATTGGAGTGCCCTATGTGTTGTGATTATAGCTGTTTACATTAGTCCAAATATTTATATAATGCACAATGGTGAAAGTATGAGGAGCTAAGTAGAGAATTTCCATTTTCTTTACAAGAGGGGTGTTCATTTCTGTGACCAGACGACGTCTGCGTGTTTTTAGGGAAATGACTTTCAAGCTTCCAAGTTTTTTAGGAAAACATGCATAGCACAATATACCAAGGAGAAACACTTGCTCTTTCTCTTTTAATTCACTCATCTTGTACTTGTCAGCTGGTCTTAAATGTAGAACAGAACCAAAAGAAGCATCCATAATTGCTATGTTAACTCCTTTCTGTGAATTGGTGTGAGCTTCCCCATCCCAGGAGTAGTCCAGACACCTCTCTGAAAGAGGAGGCAAATCAGTGTTTTTAGCTCCTTAGCTAAAAACCCCTGTGGCTCTGGTGGGCAAGCCAGCGTGCCCAGGGAGCAGGGCACAAGTCAGAGGCTCTTGTGAGGTGCACATTCACACCTGATTAGAAGGTAGTTTCCCTATAGAGCTACCCCTTCTGTTGCAGTGTTTTAAAGTCAGGTTAATCAATATACAAATGTCTCTTAAAACCCCCTCACATTATTCAGTGCATTACAGCCTTAAGGTTTTTAAATTTCCTTTCCTCTTTTGTTGTCATGACCTCAAATTACACTGTCTAGGCAATTATTTCAGCTCTATCATAGACCAGAAAACAAGTTCCAATAGGGCAAATAAAATGCATTAAAAAAAAAATCCTTTGTAGGTCAGAAGGGAATAGAAAACACAATAAGCAGTGCAAACTATTGTCCTATTGGCAGTCCTTGTTTAGGACAGCTGGGTCTTCCCTTGTCTTCTCACACGGTTTTGATTACTAGAGCTTGCCTTTTGTTTTCTGCATTCCTAGACACGTCTGAGCCTTGAAAGGTGGCCTTAATACAGCCGTTTATATTTACTTGAATTCAAATGTCCATTTGAAAATATACCAATAAAGCAGTGAGGTACATCAGTAACTGTATCAGGAAACTAGGAATTAGATATTGCTGATGGATGATTACGTGATTGTGATGGCTTGTTGTATGGAGATTGCCATGTTACCTCGTGATTCTTATTTCAAAATATTTATGAACTGGCAGGAATGATAGGCTTTGCATTTAGGAGTGAACAAAAATGTCAGCTGAGTGCTTTTAAGTTTTGTTGCAGCCTTTTTAGAAAACCAAACTCCTGAGCCTGAGCTCTTTTTTTCTCTTTGAGGCTCTTGGGATAGAAATCAGGTTGCACCTGTTATGTGGGCAGGTGATGTTTGTGATGGGCACTAATTGGTTTGATGGACATATTCTGAAAGGCAGAAGGAACTTTCAGGAATTTTGTGATAGTTTTCAGGCAAAATAGATGAAAAGATGTGCACTGTTGTAGGATTTTTTGCCATATTGGTCGACATTGTTAGCTTCAATGAATTTGTCTGGGAATTCAAAACAAAACTTGAGCAGACTCAGAATAAATTAGAATAAAATCAAAGACAATACTTGCAGGATGCCCTGTGAGGAAAATCTGTAAACTTCTGTACAGTTCTAACTGACAGAAATCCTGTTCTCATGCTAATGTAGCCAATAATGAAGAAATGTGGGAACAAAAATACAGTGAATGCGTTGTACAAGCAGAATTGTGCTGAACCAGGCTGAATAATGGTGTTTTCTATGGGATGCCAGCCAGCCCTTTAATGCTTACTGCTGCTGCAAAAGCGCTTGCTAATCCTGCACCAGGAATTGTTTTTCTAAATCATGTTAGGACTTTGATTTCATTGTAATAGATGAAGGCAAGGGGGGTTTGGGTCTGAGGCTCGGGACAGACAGCGTGTCCCTTTGGAAGGAGGATGCTTTGTAATGGTGTGTCATGCTGGAATTGCAGCTGACAACAGCCTGCACAAGGACCAGTGGCTTGAAGGAAGCCCTGTCTAATTCCTGGGTTCTTTTCTCACCTAGCAAATTTGTCTACTACAGACCAGGCTAATGGTGACATTTGGGACTCTCTTGACTGGAATGCTTTTTTAGTTGCAACACAAAATGGTGACAGTTGTGTCAACGCTGTACGAGAGGAAGAAGGAAACAACAGCTAGTCTGGCTGACAGCACCTTGAATTTCAGGATTTAGCAATGCCATCTTACCCTGCAAGGAATGTCCCTTAAAAAGCCAGGTTTTAAACACTGTAGATAGAAATATGCTAGTCTCATAAATATTTAGATGCCAAAGAGATCTAGCTGAAGACATGCATTCAGAATAGCTTCATTTTTCCCTTAAAATCCACACTGAACCTTGTTCTATTTTGCTGATCAAAAGATAAATACTGGTATGGTGAAAGCGAGAGAGTTTTATTTAGCAACAAAAAATGAAGATCTGTTTGTAGATGTATGTCAGTGTAAGAGCAGGGATTTCACAGGGGTGGTAAATAAAGAAAAGCCCACATTCGTTCCCCGCTGAGATTTCTGTTTTTAGGAGATTAGAGACCATTAAAACATACATAAAGATGAACTATTGCTGAAGACAACTGAGGAGTTTTGTAATAATGCTGAGTACATGTGGAAGTACTTAGCTCTGTGGATGACTCCTGTAGGAAATGATCTCTCTGCTTAGTGGAAGACAGGGTGGTTCAGCTCACATGGCTGCCTGGCAAGCTACCTAGGAAAGGCATCAGAATCCTTCTCCCATTCCTTTCTTTTGTCCACTTTGTTGCTTTTTAATGCCTGTTTTAAGGGAAGGTGATCTTTCGCAAAATTCTCAGCAACCAAGCCCAACCAAGGTGGGCAATGATGAGCAGGGAGTGATTTCAATCAGTTTCAGAATGTCAGTATAACTTTCTATTAAAAATATGAATCCAGCTAAAAAATCCTTCCCGGTGATTATTTTAAGGTAAATGTCCCTGGAAATACAATCATAGGCTTAAAAAATTCTATTTAATTGAACATTATAGAAGTAAAGCTTTTTAGTTTATAAGAGGTGTTCTGCTGGTTTGGGTAATTCCTGAGTGGCTTTTGTTAGTTTCAGTGTAGGCCATTTCTTAGACCACTGTTCATTTTTCATCAACTGTGAATCCTCAAATACCCTTTTATCTGACTGGTGCATCTTTATCTTGTAGTCAGGCATAGAATTGTACAGGTAACTTTATTATTCATAAATTGCTTTTAATTAAAAGTTTCTGCAAAATCAACACTGAACTATCTGCCTGTTATGATTATAGGTAAGTTAATAAACATGCATTTGCCTTGCTTCTTAAAGAGAACCTGGTGTTACTGCACAGCACTTTTGTAATCACAGTCTGAAGCCCACAGAACTTCTTCATAAATCAGATTAAAAAATACTTTCTTATAAAGCTAAGTGACCTTATAGATCAATGTTTCCAGATAAGATCCAGCATAAGCTACTCCAAAGACAGAGAGCATCAATCTTAGATGATTCATTTCCTCAGCTACTCCCAATGCAATTTAGGGAATAGATAGTCTCTGCAATAAAAACTTTTCCCAAAAGGTTGAATATTTATACTAAGATGTTCTTAATAAGTACAAAAATTGCATCATCTCATGTATAAGAGCTTTGTATAATGCATTTGAAAAATCAAATAAGAAAACTTAATGAACACTGGGTTTTTTTAAAAATGAACCATTTCTCTATCAAAAGCAGTGTTTCTCTTTTACTTCAGTATGAAAATCCTAAGGTAACCTTCTTGTTGTGGCATCAACTAGCTTTACTAGTCAACATTTTACTGTCCTTCAGTTTTCTGGGAGATCCTTACTGTCAAATTTACTGCATGCACATTCACAAGCATGTTTAAGAGTGATGACTTTTACTTGCCCTGGCTGCAGGACAAGGAACTGTGGTTTGCATGAAAGAACTGGAAGTCAGGAGTAATCACTTTTTTTTTTTTTTTTAATTTCCAGTACTGGTTGCCTCTGTTTCCCGGGTGAAAGATAGGGAAAATAGTTATTTAAATATCAGGAAATAATTTTAGGAAATTTGAATGCAATTTTTTTTGGAAATCTGAACTTAAAACTTAGAACTGTGAAATCCTATGTGGTCATTTCTTTTTTTTTTACAAAAAGGTATCAGAAGAAATTAGAAAATACTATGTCACTCTTCTATTGTAAAACACAACAAAATTTTATTTGTGGAAAAAAGTATGGTATGTAGAAGAATGTCAGTGGGTGGGCTGTCACTGTTTGCAGTCTTGAGACTGAAGGTGGGGGTTCAGGAGTAGGGAGTGCTTTGAGTGTGGCCCCTTGGAGATGGGCAGATGTGGCAGAGACAGCAGCAGGAGAAAGTTTAGATTTCCTTTGGTCCGTATTTTGGGTCATGCAGGGGGAGCAGCCAAAAGTGTACGTGGCTTAGGAACCAGGGTAGAATGACAGGTGATGGAAAGAAGTTTAACAGTTTAGAGATTAACAAATAATTATTTAAAAAGGTAAATGACATTCTGTTTGGGTTTTTTTTTCCCTCAGTAGGCCAGTATATCAGAGCACAACCAGTCACTTGCTGTTATGGAATCAAACATGCAAGGTAGCAGTTGGCATTTACAAAACAGGCCAAAGACTTTGCTTCTGAGAAAAGGTTTATTAGCCACATTAGATATCATGAACAAAAGCTAGCAAACTTGAGCTGATGAGCAGAATTCCAAAACATGAACTACTCAATAGCAGTGACTGAAACGCTAGTATACATTCAAAGCACCAAATAGCTTCATGTTTGTCTCTAGGTAATCTGACTCCTTCTGACTGTGTTTCTTTTATTTCCACAGACTAATTCAGAAGTTTCCCAAATGTAAATTAAGACATAATCTACATTATGGTAGGTAACTGAGTTAAGGAGCAGTAGAAACTAGTTAGTCACTACACTGGGCAACAAAGAATTCCCATTGGTAGCCTGTGTCACTCAGCAAAAAGTCAGGTGATGGTTACTTTTGCCTTATAAGGGACACTTTCCTACATTAGACAGAACAAACTAACAAAAGCTGGTAAACAGTGCGTTTCTGAGAGCAACTCAGAAAATCTGCACCAAGTATGGGAAAAATACCAAGAAATGTAGGTGCTGGGTTAATTTGCTAGGTTTCTTGGGATTATCCTCTCCTAGTAGCGAAATTGTTCTTCAAGAGTTTAGTACTGAGACACCAAACAGTAAATGTCATACCTAGAAGTACTACTTTGCAGCCTTTGTATATCTGGACTAAGATTAGACAAAAGATGTGCAGCTTAGTTCTTGCTCAAAATAGAGGCTGGTGTGACTCTCTTGGCCCATTCCTCTGTCCTTTGGGCAGAAAACAGCCCTGGATTTGGTTGGTTTGGACTTGTATAATATGCTGTGTGTTGACTGTGGATATGGTCAGAAAAAAAATTAAATGAGAAATTTCTGAGGCTTGTGGCTTTTCAGCCATTAAGAGAGCAGTTTGGATCACTCTTGGTCGGGAAACTGCTTGTTATCACAAAGTGAAGGGGCCTTGGTGCCTGGGAAAATCGTACCCCTCTTCTACACTGGGCTGTACCAGCCCAAAGAGAGCAACAGTTGCCAGTGACTGTCTCAAATTTGGTTTCCTTGAGAGCCAGAGTGAAAATGGGTTTTGGCTTTCTGGAGTTTCATGAGTAAATTACATGCATGGCAATTAATGTTTTCTGGTAAACAAAATAACCTAAATAAACGCTGCTAACTACCCTCAGCTTTTGAAGCTGACTTTCTTAGCTTTGTTTCATTTTCATTTCTCTGGAATCAAGGTAGAATTGCTTTCTGTGTAGTGAGGTTTTTTGTTTCCCAAAGTAGTCGAAACCGTTAATGTAAAAAAGGGTTTTTTTTCCTTTTTATCATTCTATTGTTAGCTTGCTTATGACAAGAATAACAAAATAGTTGATATTTGGTAGTGATAATTGCTATGACACGACACCAACAGACAAATGCACTGCAAGGCTTCATGCTAGCATGATGCCTGTCAGTATCAAATGTGTTTACTTTTCAGAATTATTGTCACCTTTAGCTGTCCAGAAGGGAAAGAACAATAGCTGTTAGCAGAGGTAATTTCCAAGGACATAACGATTAAGTGGAGGTGAGTGTCAGTTTTTTTAAATAGGTTTCAATAAACTATTTTTTTAACATTAACTACTTCTCAGGCAAATTAATCCTCTAAAACTCAGCTTTCTGTATGAGTGTTTCTGATTCAATGGTTATTTCCTATGAAGATGATCATAAATTGGGATGCTGGTGAACAGGCAATTTAGGGTTTCCAGTACAGAAACAGCTGTTAGCAGAGAGTGGTCGTGTACACCCTGTCAGGGAGGGTTTACTGCGGCCCTGGGTGAGCTATTTTGGCATTCCAGGACATGCAGCTTAAGAGCTGCCCAATATTTAAACAAGGGGAACAGCTTGGATTTCAGGCCCTGAAAGCTCTAACATTCCTTTCTTACACAGTCCCAGAGGGCCATGTGGTGCCTTTAATTGTGAACAAGTAAACATTAGTCTGGTGGCTTGAGCAATTCAGGAGATGAAATGAGACAGAAGTTGTCTCTGCAGGTGGGTTAACAGCTGCTGCCAAGTGCCTCTCTATCTTCCTATCTCAGAGCAAGCCTCAGAGATGAGCCTGAATAATTTCCAGTGTCATATAAAGACTGGCAAGCAGCAGGAGTGATTTGTTCTGATTCTTGTGAAAAAGATTGATGCAGTGTTTGTTTTTGAAGATTTCAAATTGAGAGAGAAAAACCCACTATTTTGTTTCTCCAGTCATTTAAAATCTTAATATAGGTATGCAGATTCTTTTAAAAATGTGGTTGCAAGCAGTAAGCAATTAACCCTCTAAATGCATCTCCCTATAATTTAGCTATCAATTAACTTTGTCTTAGTGCCTCACAAACTGTTACAAATAAGATGTAGGACAATCTTTCTGAAACAAGTTGCTTGGAAATATAATTACCTGGCTTATTTGTAGATGAATGTTTTTGACAGAAGCTTTAAGGAGGGGAGAGCAGAATATCATGTGGAAATAGCTCTGCAAAATTAAAGTCACTGCAATCCTGTTCAAATATGAGGACCCTCCTGCTCTCTCCCCGTTTTTATCTCTAGGTTTACCATGCTGTATCTGTTTTATCTGTAGGTTATTACCCCTGCTGATATATCTTAAGTGTGAGTTTCCCATAATGAGAAAAGGGGAGAGCAAGAAGAGAAATTATGAGATATTAAGTAGAAGACAAAGGAGATTTCTTTGGGAAAGAGAACCTACAAACTACTGAGTGTTTAGCTGATCTATCTTCACTCTTCAAATGTCTCATGGCAAACTGACATTTCCAATTAACTTTTGTGCATCTCAGTAACTGAAAGAGGGATGCATTTCCCATCACCAATACATTGCATGCATCAGCACACTGTTTCTGTAAGTGCATATCTGTGACTGTAGAAAAAGGTTTGCTTTCTAAAAATCCATAGAAAGCAGATCAAATATGTGTCCTCTATGCAACTGAATCCTGAGCTGAGATCTAGCTGGCTTTTATGAGCTAATGAGGGTCACTGTGGGTCAAGACTTGAATGGAAACTTCCAGGAAAAATAAAAGTGTAGTAGGAAGTACTCTTTACTGCATCCATAAGTGGTGCTTGCCCTTTGACTCAGTGATACAATATAGCTTGAAAGATACTTATAACAGTTTATGAAGTCTTCTGAGTTGGTGTCCAGACAGATCAGTTGCTTTCAGTGCGTAGAACAACAGCTTTCCTCTGGAAGGTCTGGCACAATGTAATGACAGGACATCTAAATATCTGGTACTTCTAATGGGCAATAATACAAGCTGGAGAAATAAAAACTCATCTAACTCTTCAACAACAAACCAGCTTGATGGAAAGACTTTGTTTTCTTTCATAATGTACCATCAGTGAACATTTATTTATACAATTAAGAAGTAAATAGTGGAATATATTCTAAGAAGCTGTAAAAGCTATGACAGCAAATGGATTTAGGAGCAACACAGTAATGTCATGAAGGAATTCATTAGTGGCAGTAGCATATGAGATTTGAAGGCAATCTTCAGACCATGAACAGCTAGTTCGCCAAATCTAGAGAATACACCAGAAGAAGGATCATTCTGTGCATGCCTTACTTCCTAAGCTGCCTTTCCTAAGTGCCAACTCTGAGGTAAAATAAATTCAGGGGATATTTTCCTAACCCCACCCATGCAGCCATTCTTACAACAATATGCACAGACAACAGAAAGGCTGTTTATAAAGCAGAATGAACTTTGTTTGGTTAGTCCATAGCTTGGAATAAAACAAAGAATTACAAAGAGCTGGGAATTTGTGAACTGGCACTGGAACAAGGGAAGTGAAGAAAGCAGAAGGGCAAAACAGTGTGTCAGGGAAGCTTTAAAGGTCTGTCAGTATAACTTTATCTTCATCACAAATCCATTTATACAAGATAAAACTACATGTAATTAACTTCAGTTAACCTGTATTGTACAATAGATGGATTTCTTTTACGCTTTTGTGAATGTCTTTTTTTCAAATCCTATTGCTGAAATGCTCAGTAATCTCAGTTTATAACCATGGTTTCCTGTTAATGCACGAGATTACCAGGTGACAAGAACCTGGACCAAGACCCAGGTCTCACGCTGAAAATGCCATTCAGTCAAATGTGAGTGCCACTCAGCATCTGAGGAAGCAAGGCAATTGAGGAGTGTTCTGTTTTGTTCTTCCTTGGTAATTGTACCCAGACTACTTCAAATTTCCTGGTACCTTGAGAGAATTGCAGTGTGGAGTATGAGACTTTGATCGTGCTGCAGTGGTACCAGGCCAGCATAAATATTGCATATAAACTGACAAAAAAAAAAACCCAAAAAACAATTGAACAGAAGACTTGTACCTTTGTTTGGAAAAACTGTATTTCACAATGATTTAATCTTTGCTTTTCATCCTCTGCATGCTAGACTTACACTTTCTCTTGACAGAGACATTTTCAAAGTTTTAACTCTAAAATATCTTCAATCTTCTTGTATTCAAAATAATGCATGCTGAAGTGAAAAACTGAGCATGGTGAAGACAGACACTCTGAAATGAAAACCTTGAGATTTAGATTAGTCCAAGAAATTAGGCATGCATGCAGTATTGTGAAGAGTGCAAGTTCTGAATTATGTATTATTATCAAAAGCTCTGGAATAAATCCTATCTTTAAGCAGTCTTCCAAAATAGTTTTCTAATTGCAGCTGAAAGTACAGATTCCTATTCAAAATGAAATTTTTAGGACTTCTCTCCACCACCTTCAACATGTAAGCGAATTAATGAAACAGCTCCTGGTTTTCATACAAATTAATTTAAAGTCACCCATGAAATCCCCATGCTAGCCTTGAATTTTGTCCATGGCAACCTCTTCCTTCTCATCTCTTGCAACTCTTTATGGGTATTACTATGAATAATTGCTCTAAATTGATCAATACAAATGACCTGTGCATTAGTAAAGGACTTTTGGTCTATAAAGCAGACTTACATTTCCCCTGGCAGTGTTAGGGAGCACACGGAGAGCAGCAAAAGCACTGATCATGTATTTACAGAGCTCTAAGTGCAGAGGGAAGTTTTACAGTAGGTCGGCAGGAGCACTCCCTGAGCAGCCCATCTGAGCTGCTGTGGCTGAAGGATGAGACTGTTTAGCTCCAGGGGAGCGGGGCTGGAAGTGATCTGTAGTCTTTAGACTGAAGTAGCTTCCTGGTGCTGGTGTGTGGGGGTGAGCCTGGCATAATTGCCTACTCTCCTTCTGCAAATAAATACAATGGTTAATGATACGGGCATATACAAAAAAAATACCTTCATTTTAATCATGTGCTGGGAACCGGTGCCACCTGCAAAGAACAACCTTCTGGGGACTTTATAAATGAAAGCTGGCTTTTGTTTGCCAAAGCAGTGTTTGATGGTGCATTCTTCTTGCTTCTTCAGAAGATAAATCTCTACTTTTAATTAAGATGATGCATTGTTACCCTTTGGGCAAGATAGAGATGCTCAGTATCTACTGAGAGAGGTTAAAAAGAAACTTTCTAAGACAGGTTTTGTGTTAAATGAAAAACAAAAACTGACCCAAAGAACCTCTCTCAAGCAGGCCAGTTTCACTTAACATAGCTTTCTCAATAGCATTTAAATAATGATGAAAATATCAGACATAGTGCTGTGGAAGGGGGAAGAAGTGGATAAGGTATTTACCTATAGCTACTCTGCAGAGTTTTTAACCTATTTTGTAAATTTATATTTGCACAAGTGTTGGCCTGTGCCAGTAGGTGAAATGTGCTGACACAGCCCTCTAGACCTGCCAGCCTAAATTTTCATAGACCAGTTTGTTTTGCTCTGTTTTTCACTCTCTTTCCACAGCTCCTCCTGTCGCTACATAATTCTTGTAAACAAAAAAGTATTTATTTTGAGGAAATTCACACAGTACAGTGGAGAAAGCTCTAGGTAAGGCACAAGGAGAATTCTCTTCCTTTTTAACATTGCCCACTAAGTTGTTGAGTATTTGGCACCTCACGGGTGCCAGAAATATTTGCATAGTATTTGTGTGTCTTTTGAGAAAATAGAAGTACTTGACATAAGCAAGCTGTAATATTAAATCCTGTGCTTGGGACAAAATGTGTATGTATATATATATATATAAAATTGAGTTTAATAAATATGATTTTCTGACATAGATGTATGTTTGCTTAAACATGTGCATACACTGTATCAGAGACTATACAGAATTTAATTTGGTGCCATCATGTAGGACAATTGTTCACATGGTTAATTTGTTAAAACCTTTGTGGGGTTTTTTAACTCATTTTTGGTGAAGAGTCAGGACGTCTCAGTGGCACACAGAGTACTGTTCTCTGTATATATGAGTACTGAAGCCCTGAAAAAAAGAGGATTTAAACAGAAACGTTGCCACAGCAGAGCTAGCAGGAGAAGCTATGAAGTGACACATTTAAGATGCTAATTTTCTCAGTGGCAGTCAGATGATGGGGTCCTGTAATGGTATCTGTGGAGGGGAGTTAACAGCTGCTGTCTTCTCTTGGTGGATGACCATATTAGAGCTCATTCCTCAGGCACTGCTAATTAGTGTATGGATAAGAATGAGGTGCAGAGGATGGGTGATGTTTGTCATTCTTGATGCACAGCAGACAATGTTTAAATCACAGTTTGATGGTGGAATCCTCAAATTTATTTTCTCTGTGTCTGTGTTTGTGTAATGCGGAAAGCTATCAAAACCTCTGTCTGAACTAGATGTCTCTTACTGTTTCTGCCATATATAAACTCTAAAAATCATTTGTTTACTGCTACAGAAACAGCAAGAGGCATACAGAAATGTCTTGGAGAAAAGTTTGCGTTCCAATTTTTGTGCATATCAAAAAACCCCCTAAATAAATTATATGCTGGAAAGGCTTCTTATGTCCCCTGCTGAATTTACATGTCCACGGGTATCATAAAGAATTGCAACTTCAGTATGCATGCTCGACTGTGTACATTACAGTTCATTAACCAGCCCTCGGGCTGACTAATTGTGCCAGATGGTATAATTTCTGTGTGTACTTGACTTTCCACGAGTGTTACTATCTTGATTCTAATATTTGTCTTTAGTAAGTGTGTGTGAGGGGGAAGGGTTTCTAATTCACAAGCACCTTCCCTGAAAAGACCAATTGCAGATGGAAACAATTTAATGAGTTGTGATTCCAGATATATCAACACGAATGTGAACAGTCAGAATTCATCAGGGGAGATACTGAATGAAATTACAACCTTCAAAAAGCTTCTAATCAGCCTTTGAGCATGCTGCTTTGCAGTTGTGGGAAGGTTTGTGGCCGTGCTGAGGGCAGGCAGGAGCAAAAAAAAATGTTTCAAAGTTTACTTTAATGATGAACCTCTAAAATATAATTGCATTTTATTTGGTGCTGACACACAGATATACTCCATCCTATTTTTGCACTCTCCTCTAAGGAGCATTCCTCCTTAGCACTTGGGAAATTCGTCCCCTCTTGCTTACCTCCTCTCCCAAGTTGATGTGTGGGTAAATTTTGTCAGGATGAACGTGAGATTGCTTTCCTTAGGGACTCAGTAGAACATTGTGTGTTCCCTTCTGACTCTTGGATGAGAAGCATTTTATTTATGTAGGTAATTTTTCATAACAGATAAACAAGTCAAATCAATCCCAACGAAATTTCTAAGGGCAGTGAGTGGAACCACTTCATTCAGCCTGAATTTCACTAAAGAAGTGAGTTGCAAAACCTGGTGGGGCACTTTTGTTGGAATTATCCCTCCAGTGATCTTCACACAGTTCAGAGGCGTGATTTCAGAGAGAAAGAATGATTACCCAACAGGTTCCTTCTGTAAATATGTTTTGTTCAGGAAAAAAATAATCTGAGCCAGGGAAAAACCCTTCAACTGAGAGAAGGTAATAACAGCAGGACATTCCTCTATTTCTTCAATCTCCTTCATGTCTATTTGGCTTATAGAACTTTATACCCTTTTTATGAAATGGCTGTATTTTTTTGTGTAGAATATACTTAACTGTGTGAAATTCGCAGAAATCCAATGCTTTATGCTCTTAGCTTCCTCCATAGGCTGTTTCTTTAATTAGGTGTCACAGAGTTAAAATATTAGTATGCAAGGCTTTGAAGCTGAAGAGGTAGAGAAATTTGGAAGCAAAGTTTATACACCTCTGAAGACACTGAAGACACTTAAGATAAGTATTCAATAATCATGTTGATAGGCACAAGAAAATGGAAGGTAAAGATCCTGAGCTGTAGTGGGATTGATTTTTAACAGACACAAATAATCTTTTATTGTGATACTAACATAAACAAATAAACTTCTGTACTACCACTATTTTTCGCAAAGAAATCAAGGTTGCAAGAAAAACGTCTAAAATAAAAGCTGAACTCTTATTTTGCTTTCTGATGCTTAACATAACTACTTATGCCATCAATAACTGCCAGAAGAATAGTTTTTACAAAAGGCATATTAAAAAGCAAATCTTCCTGCAAGCTACTTTAATTTTGTCATGGCACAGCACTTATCATTTAATTTTAGCGGTAATTAAACCCCTTCTCTAGTGCATCTGAACAGAAACGGCACATACTTAGCAGCTTCTTGAAACATGTTGTACTTTTTTTTTTGGGTAATAGGCAAGGCTGGATAATTTAATTTATTTAAAAAATGTGGTTTGGACTTGTGTGCTTGGGAGGCTTGTGTGCCTGTTGCTAGGTTTGCCTTTCAGTGCTATGGCAACCGCCGGGAAGCGCGGCGCAGCGGGAGCTGGCGGCCGCGCCGTGCATCCCGGAGGACTCCATGTCCTTGGGGTTAGCAGACAGACCTACACCCAGAGCTTTGAGGGGAGATGAGTGTTTTCAAGATCCTGTGGCTTCAGACCCACCTGCCAGTCTTGTTCTCACTTTTCCTGAGGACTGAAACTGGCAGCAGAACCTAAGCAGCAGCTCCTCAGTGGAACAAAACACATGGGCAGGGAGAAAGAACTGGACAGGATTTTTTTAAACTCATCAGGACCATGCGTAACCTCACCTGTCAGCACCTTGAATTGTCCAGACTATGTCCAAATGCAGCTCATGGTATTTGCATGAGATGCCTTGATAACTTCTGGTATTTATTCCAAATGTTAATTACTGGCATTCTGGCTGATTGAGGTGTTTACTTTTCTGAGTGCAATCATTTTCTATGAAAAGCTGTGTTCTTGCAAATTGTCACTTGAAAAACAGGTCTCTGAGCTGTGACCATGTCCAGGAGTGAATAAGGGACAGTGACCTTGAGCACAGAGCTCTGGGATACACTCCCTAACTAGGGAGGCCATCACCCTGCCTCTCTCCAGGCTTCAATGTTTGCTTTGGACATACTTTGATCTGGGTACCTTGCTCCCTTTGCTTTGAGCTTGAGATTACATGACCTCATCCTGTTGGTAAATGTTTACATGCATACCATTCCCAAAGGATGTGTGGTTTTAACCCCTGCTGCAAAAGCACGTCTGCTGTGGTCCCTGTACTCACCTTTGCCTGGCAGCTGAACCCCTCCAGGGCTTTCCTCTGCCTGCCACTGGAGGGTTCAGAACAGAGACCCCTCTCTGATGGCACCCAGCAAGGTGCAGTCACTCCAAGGTCTAGCCTGGCTGGAATGGGACACACAGCCAGTGGTTGCTCCAGGGAAAGGATTGCAAGATGTGGGGAAAGGGGTGTTAGACACCATTTACAGACCCTCTGTCGGAGAAGGTTTTTAATTTAGAGGCAGTTATTCTTGGCTGAGAATGGATGATTGCATTGCTATATTAAGAGTGGTTGTTTCTCCTCACTTTTTACTTTTGTGTGTGATTTTGGAAGGTAAGGACCAGAAAGAGATTTGCTGCTTTTTCGGGTTTGTTTGTTTGTTTTTTTAAATATACATCACTGGGGTTTTCAAAGTCCAAGACACTGCAAGCATTGCCTTCTGTGATGCTTTTTCACTTGGAAGTAAACATGGATTTTTTAATGTACTTAAGGTACCTGTCCCTATGTGGAAGAGGTTTCAAATGGTTGCTGCAGTAATCTAATTTGAAGCTTTCTAGTTACTCAGTATTACTTTTGTTCATAAACTAAAAAAATCAAAATTCATTTCACTACCTATGTGTAAGCTACTAGGTTTATATTTTCTAATACCTTTCACAGTTGAACTTCAGTTTCTGAAAAACTTGCCAAACATGAATGGCTGGGGTTTTTTTTTTTGTTGTTTTTTTAATGTCTTAAAGCTGTGGTGTGTGTACCCCCCATACAACAGGTTTGGATTTTATTACCTAGATTTATCTACGTGTAGTCCTGACACTTGCAAACCCTCCATATGTCCAGCAGCTAACTTCCAAGGCATGAGAACAAGTGTCCCATCACTCAGTTTTAAAAATTAATTTATATCATTACTTTCAGAATTGAATATTCATCTTGGCTTAGTCTTTGGGCAAATCAACTGCCCATGCCGTGGCCTTGATTTTGGTTTTCTTCTTTCTTGTTTGTCCATCTTGCTTTTGAAGCTTATCTGGTCATTGTGATAGTCATGCCAGAGGCAGCAGGTATAACCTAGAAGGAAACTTTTCCTCACTCTGAGGCCCCTGGTTGGTGCAAGGAGCAGCACTGTTTGCTCAGCACTGCTGTCCCTGTGCCTTATTGGGCACTTACTGACTTTCAGCAAATTAGCACAGTTGAATTAATACTGAGTTACTGATGAGGGAACAATGTCCTCACACTGTTCCATTTCAGTCACTTGTAGGAGGTTTTAATCTGTTTTCAGTACACAGTCAAACCCCAGGAAGCTGATGGCAGCACTCACTGTGGGCCAGGAGGAGGGTAATAGCAGCAGTACCAGCAGTGTAGCAGCTTGTCCTATGCTGAGAGGAGCACCAGGCTTGCAGTGATCCTGGTGAATGCCTGATGGGGGTCTTGGGTGACTGAGGCCCTCAGGCTGCGTGTGGGGAGGGACCAGGTGGCAGCAAGGACAGACAGCTGCTGGAGGGAACCAAGACACTGACAGCTTTGCCAGCCAGACCACCCATCACCAGCCATAATGCCCTGCAGGGGTCTTGAGGAATGGTGACAGGCAGCCATGTCCTCTGTGTCCCCATGCAGTATCAGTGGATGCTGGGACTGAGAAAGGTATCCAGACAGAGTTCCCAGGGGAGCATGCAGCTCTCGAGATCTCCAGCTGCGTGGTATGCCCAGGTATTTGCTGTTGTCTGAGGTCAACAGTGACAATGTCTGTGGGAGGTATACCCAGGTAGAAGAGCTGCTCTGATTGTTTACCAAGCTTTGGGATGTAGTGGACAGGTTGAGGAGCATCTGCGAGTCTGAGAAAAGGGCTGACTGATGGTACCCTGCTGTCCTGTCTGGAACAAAAATGTTAACTAGGTACAACACCTGGCAAGGGGTATCCTGCACTCTCTCCCCAGGCACAAGGCAGTGACTTGAGGGACAGAGGTAAAAGGAAATCAGTCTCTGCTGGGGACAGGGGGAGAACCTTCTCCTTGTCTCCTTGCCTCTCCATGTGCCCTTACGCAACAGATATCAGGCTCTGCAGTTGGATGGACTGGGACATGATGAGGTTGAAGATGAGCCACCCATTCTTGAGGAATCATCAAAGTCAAGTCAGCTAATTTCCCATGTTGAGAAATACATGCAGTACAAGTAGATCCATTTGCAAGCTGTGGTGTGAGCTGCAGAGTGGCACCAGCCAGGTGACAGGACACTCAGAGACAGGGCAGGAGCTGACAATCCCCAGACTATTGCACAGTTAGACTGTATGGGTATAAAAGCTAGGGTTTCATTTGTTTCGGGTCCCTCCTTGGAGGCACTCAAAACATTAGAGTTGTTATGTTGTTATTCAGTTATTGTACCAAGATTAAATTATTTGAAGGATCTGTGAGCCTGAGATTCTGCTATGGGAAACCTACAGTCGAACTGGTGAGGAAGCCTGGTCTGACTCTGTCAGTCTGGGGTGTGTAGCTGTGAAGGGGCTTCAGTTCCATCTCAGATGATGCAAGTGGCTCCTGGATGTCTGGGCAGAGAAGTTTTCTTAACACCCACATCATAATTCCCTCCATGAAGAAAAAAATGTGAATTTATAATTATGAGAGGAGCAGCAGTTCTGATCTGCTGACCAAACCTGCCTTTAAGGGAAGCTTGCTGCTTTTCTGGGGCTTGTGTTAAAGATATTAACAGGAGGCTTCCCAGCCTGATACATGCTTTTTCCTGTGTGTACCAATGAAGTTGTAATTAGAAGTCCAAGGGTGATCAAAAGAGACCTCAAGGTCTTGGGGAGATTGGAAAATGGATTGGAAATGCAGGTAACATTTTCCTCCATCCTCCTAGTTGTAGGGAATGACAGTGAAAGAAACAGGTAGCCTATCAATGCCTGAATTCTGAATGATGATGTGCTAATGTGGGCTTTCATGCTGCACCCCAGTGTAACTGAGTACACTGGAGCGCATCTGAAATGTTTGTGTGTGAAGGCAGGCAGTACATGGGATAAACAAGAGGAGATGGTAGCTTTGTCTCAGTCCCAGAGCTAAAACATCACTGTCATAAGTGAGACTTAGTGGGAACAGTCCAATGATGGAGTGCTGTGGTGTTCGTAGGCTCCTCGGGGAGACGTAGGTGGGGCAGGCAAGGAGGAGGGGGAGTGCTGTACATGAGGGACAGGCTGGACTATGCAGTACTCACACTTAAAGATGATATGGTGGAGAACTTCTGGGTAAGGACTGGTACAAAAACTAATGAAACAAATATTGTCAGTTTACCAAAGCTTGCTCAGCTAGCATGGCAACAACAATGTATCATCCTAGAAGGAATTAAGGGAAATCCCTACACCGGCAACCCTTGTTCTTACGGGCAATTTCCACTTCACAGATATTAGCTGGGACTATCATACAGTAGACCCTAATGTGTTCAGGAAAATCCCAAAACACTTTGAAGATTACTTTTTGATACAGGCACCAAGGGAGCTGACTAACAGAAATGCCCTCCTGGATCTGTTGTTGATCTGTGGATGAAATGATAGTTGGTGTCTGTCTTGGCCTCAACTACCACAAAGTGGTAGAGTTTAAAATCTTTGGTGATATGAAAAAAGCTCTGTTAGCAGAGCAAACATCCATGGCTTTTGGGAGAGCAGACTGCAGGCTGCTCAAGGATCTAGTTAGTGAGGTCTCCTCAGAATCTGCTTTTGAAATAATTGGGGTCCATAAATGCTGGTCAATATTTAAAACCACAGGAACAGGTGATTCCAGCACATCCAAGTATATGGACTTTGGAAGTCAGGTCAGGTTTTACAGGAGGATGACAGAGATACTGCTACTGCAGAGAGAAAATTCATACGGCTTAAAGTTCCATTGGATTTGGAGCTGGGCAGTAGGATGTGGGATCACAAAAGGCTTTAATCATGTTAACAGCAAAAGGAGGACTCAGTAAAACACTGGTCTGTTACTTGATGAGGTTGGTTAGCTCACAAATAGGGATGGAGATAAAGCCGAGTGTTTTACAACAACTGAAAGAGTTGTTGATGTTATTGTGAGACTTCTCTCACTTATAAACAGTCTTGAGAATCTGGATAGGTCCTGGTCAACTGGAAGTTGGTAAATCATTCCAGTTACTGAGAAGGGCCAGAAAGAAGACCCTGCTATTTGTAGGACTCTCAGTCTCATTTGGTGCCTGGTAAAACTATGGAGAAAATTGTTCTGGGAGTTAGCTGAAAATGCTTGGAAGACAGTGTAGTCTTTGGTCAAAGCCGACATGGCTTAATGAAAGCAAAGTCAGGTTACTAACTTAATATCCTCTTACGAGAACGTTACCTACCTCGTGGACAAAAGGATGGTAGTGAATATGTGAATATGTTGGTGTTTTGGTTGGTTGGTGTTATTTTTATTTTAAGGAAGCTTTTGATACCGTCTTGGTATCCTTCTGGGCAAGCATAAAGCTGGACATGTATGCAATAGGATGGCTAAACAATTGGCTGAAAGACTGGAAAGTAGTAAAAGGGTGACATCTGGCCAGTCACTAGTGGTGTTCCCTGCGGCTCAATTTTAGGACCAGTTTTCTTCAGTGCTTATAGCAGTGACCTGGACATAGGAGTCAAGTGCACACTAAGTAAATTTGCCAGTGATACTAAACTGAGCTGTCGATTCCCTCACAGGTAGAGAGGTCTTTCAGAGAGATCTTTGTAGTCTGGAACACCGGGCCATTCCAACCATATGAAATGCAGCAAGCACTAATGCCAGGTTCTGCATCCAGGGTGGGATCATCCTGGACATGTGTACAGACTGGGGGACAAGAGGCTGGAATGTTGCTCTGCAGGAAGGAATCTAGGGGTTTTGGTTGATGGTAAGATCAATATGAGTCAACAGTGTGCCCTGGTGGCTAAAAGGGCCCTGGGGTAGGAGCAAAGCGGGGAAATGCCTGTATCTCCTCTCTGAGGTCTGGTGATGGAATGCCAGGGAATGGCTTAGAGCTGCATTGGGGGAAGTTCAGATGGGATAACAGGACCACTGAGAGAGTGCTTAAGCACTGGAACAAATTCCCTAGGGAAGTGATCAAGGCTCTAAGCCTGTCGATGTTCAGGAAGTGTTTGGACAATAATCTTAAATATAAGGTTTAACTTTTGAATTACTCTAAGTGTAGCCAGGAGTTGGACTCAGTGATTGCCGTGGGTCCCTTCCAAGTTAAGATCTTCTGTACACTTGTTTTCCTCTTCCAGCTGAAATATGATGATGCACATTATGGTATTTATATAGCAGTGTAAATTACATTTACAAATGTAAATGACATTTGTTTGTTTTTTCCACATGCCTATATTTGTGTAGCAAGGAAGCTGTATTTCACATTCTTGTTTGTAATGCCATGGAAATAAGAAAGATCTGGAGAGAGAATATCCTGTTTCTAAGTTTCCTCACGATAGTTTTCAACACATTCATTCTTTTCTTACCCTCTGCCACTGCTTAAAAGAATAAAATCTGTTAACAACAGGCATATGTGATCAACAGCTCCTCCTACTTCAAATCTGTCTTTAAGCTTCACTTTTTGGGAGTCCATCCTACATTAACCTTCTGCTAGAGTTTATATCAAACCAGAAATGTGGTAACTATGGTGCTTTGCAAATGTGTGTGTTTGTGAAATTGTGAACTTCTGCATTTTCTAGTCTGTTGATAGGGTATGGCTGAAATTCACTGGCAAAAGTACAAATGTAGGCTCTCTTAAAATTGAATGAACAGTTACTTGGAGATGCACAAAAAATTGAACTTTCATCCATTTAGGAAATAAAACATTCTGATTTAGCTGATATTTTAGAATAAAGCGACATCTTCAAATTCCGCGTATTCAATCGTTTCATGATGTAAGACAAATAAAAAAGATGGTGCTGAATGAACTAGTGGCTTAACTGAAGAAACAATGTGGTCTAACTCCCTTCTTGATTGTTTAAATTTCTCTGTCTTTTGGACAGGGTTTTAGGGAAGGTTTGGTTTACTTCATTACAGGAAGGTTAACATTGCTTTTTCTAATGCAGGCTTTTAGAATTCTGCTCAGATGTGGGTGCTTGATGTTTTTGTGTTGACTGTAGACTGATTCATTCATTCTGGTCCATTTTCAAGGCTGTGCCTCTCTATCACAAATGTCAAATATATTTGTGTCTTGAGGGATCTCCATCACTCTGAGGGCTTTTTCTTTTTCTTTTTTTTTTTTAAAGCAGAATATCTGAAAGGGAAAAGGATGTTGAAAGCTAACAAAGAAAATAAAAGATTTAAAAAGAAGCAACATACCCACAGGCTATCTCTGACTGATAAGAATTCAAGTGGCTGTGCTTTTTTCCAAGTGAGTGACCAAATGAAGCTTTTCTGTTTGACATTCTCTTCTCCTTCTTCACCTGTGCCACACAAAGACTTCTAGTCTCCATTCTCTGAATAAAATCTATTTTTAGGTCAGGCACACCTCACACTGAAAAGGGAGAGATTTGGCAGAGATTAGGGAAGGTTCAAACCTCTTCTGCCTTTACTCCCAGACATGATATGGTTAATCTGTTTACTAGGACAGGTCTGAAAACTTATGATAACTATTTATTTTGTAAAGTAAATGCTACTCCTCACCCTGAGGTCATTTCAGAAGTGATTGAATATTCATGAGCTTTTCTTCATAGTGGGATAAAGGTTTCTCCAACCTGGTATTGTTCTTACTGATATTCAAGAGAACAAGGAAGGTATCTTGCAGAGTAATGAACACCCAAATTTATTTTCTGCAGAAGGAAATAGCATGCTGTGTGAGCTGACAAAAGAGTAAACCTTGAACAGTTAGAAGGCAACCCAATGTGCATGATTCTCGAGTTCATCTCTGACAGATGTGTAAGACATTGTAACTCACTGACCTCTAAACCCTTTTTAAAAAATGGTGTAACTAAACATCACTGCAATGTTAAAATTGTGGTTTTGTTTTTGTTTTTTTTTTTTTTACTAGACTCAGGAAAGAAAAAGGAGAATTCTACATAAAATCATAGAATGGTTTGGGTTGGAAGGGACCTTGAATACCATTTACTTTCCCTGCCAGGGGCAGGGACACCTTTAACTAGACCAGGTTCTTCAGGGTTCCATCTAACTGGGCCTTAAACACTTCCAAGGATGGGGCATCCACAGCTTGTCTGTGCAACCCGTTCCAGTGCCTCAGATGAATGCATTCATGCAAATGAATTAATATTCTCTTATTCCAGATAGGTATTCAGATAAAAGGAAAACTGCAAAGAAGACTGTGAACCTCTGCTCTTCTTTTTTCTTCCTAGTCTATCTTCATGCTGCATATTCTGTCTTCAGCTCCACCACAGCCTGGTGCTGCATGGTGCCATCCAGTATCATTTAACTCTGATTCACTTTTCCTCTTTGTAAGAGATTACGGTTGCAATTGCTGTAATATCTTTTGTAATCACAGATTTTATTCTGATTTAAAATGGACATAAGAGCAATGCCCACAACAGGTAAGATTGTTCTTTTTTTTTAAAGAAATCACACTGGTAATACCACGTTAAAAAAGTTACGTGCATTTCTGGCTCAGCAAAGCATGGAGTCCTGATTCTTGTGCCAAAGGCTGAGAGTGTAACTCTTTGGAGAAATTAAAAGGTTATTTTAATTTGATTTTTTGATGCATGGGGATAGGGGGGTAAAATTGTTTCAGTAATTTTTGGTTTTGTTTCGGAGTCTCTTTTACACATAACTAATACTCTAGGACTTAAGTTTATCTTTTTGTCTTTCAGGCTTAGGAACAATAATAAATCGGTTCTGATAATTCAACAAATGGTGAAGCTTTAGAGGATTCTTTTTTTTCCAATCTGAATCAAGCAAGACTTTTTTTTAACAGATGTATAGATATATAGATGCATAGATTTTGTATAGATGTAGTTATATTTCAGTTAGTAGAGAGACACTGATTGTGGGATTCTTAATTGTTTGAATTTTGTTCGATCAGCTGGATAAAAGACAACTCTTGGAGATGCAGTTTTCTTGAAAAACAGGGAGTTTGATTTCATTTTGAAAAGTGAATCATGTCTTTTGTGAAGCTTCTAAAGGCTAAAAAAGGGCTTTTCTGCAAATATAAAAATTATGCCTTGTTAGGGTAAGATGCTTTAAATGCATAGTGTTTGCGGTGTACGTTTTCACAAGTGAGGACTAGGCACAGTTTGGGCCTATTTAAAATAATTGTTTCAGAACCATATCAGGGACTCACTCAATCCTGTGCTGGCATGAATAACAGTCCTATTTCCAAAGCACTCTTCCCAACTCTGCTGAATACTAGAGGCAGTTACAGGTGAATACTAACAGAAGTTGGAGGTAATGTGCTGTCCTGGCTTCTGCATTTCAAGGCAGGCACAGGGGATTTAATTGCTGCTCTTGTAACTAGTCAAAATGACAAAGGGAATGCAGTAGCTGAGACTGAAAAATCTGGGACTGTGTAGTTCGAAACAGAGATGTCTGTGGTAGGCATGACTGAGGTTTATAAAATTATTATGACTGAGCTTTATAAAATTGGTGAAGGCAAGAGTTTAACTGTTATTCACTAAATCTTACCACAATAGAGCTAGGAAATGAATTGAAATAGATTTGAAACAGACAAGCATGCTTTAATACAGTGCATAGTGGACTTCTGGATGTCATGGAGGCAGACACAATGTGAGCAGATGCAAAAAAAGATGGACAAACTGTGAGGGTCCATAAGCAGATAGGGGATAAGGAGGGATATTTTTTAGCATCCATAATCCAGTTCTTGTAGGTGCTAGAGGAGCACCAGAATGATGGTCTCTAGGTAGTGTTGAGTTTCATGTGTCCTCCTGCTGCTGGGCAAGGTTCTCCATGGGTCTGGCCCAGTAAGGTGGGTTTTGTACCCTTAACACGAGTGGAAAATTTCATGTAGTGATCACTGGGTTTTTTTCATCCCTGGGGAGGGAGGGCTGAAGTCCAAGATGCATTTTGAACTTCATGTATAGTTTCAGCTTGGGCCCCAGCTTGCTTACCTTAGCTGTCACTACTCTTGAGCTGAAGCTGAGCTGCTGGCTTGTGGTTTGAAATCCCAGGCCTAAAAGTGACATCCATTTTGTTATAAATACAGTTAAGAAGTTGGCTTTCATAATTGGTTGTGAGAGCAAATTAATTGTTATATGTTGTTGTTAATTTATATAATTGTTATGTGACCTCGTTAGTGGTCGGTGACGTGTTAGAAGTTCTGGACTTTTCCAAAAGGGATGGGTACAGGTGTCAATCACAAGCAACCTAAGGGGAGAAGGCGCAAGACCCCATTGGACCGTTATGAACCAATCAGAAGAACCCTGGATACAGACGAGCCAACCAGAACAGCATAAGGGGGTGGGGTTGAGGGAGGAGCTACACTCAGCTCCAGGGTATAAAAAGTATCTCCCCAGCTCTGTGCGTGTGTCTCTGGCTGTACCTTGCCTGTGGCCAAGCACCCAGCGCTGCTCCTTTGCCTTGTAGCTCGTCAGATCACCGATTTTTGGTCTCTAATTGTCAGCAGTTACTTGCTGGAATAAATTTCCCTGTTTTAAGATTTTAATAGGCTCATCATTTGTAACACATGTTAGTGTGCAGTACAGACAGAATGGTGGATTGCAACTGTGGGCAGGGGCTACCTGTCAGCCCTGTACCTGCTGCTGTCCTAATGTAATTGAAGTCAGGGTGCATGACTGCTTTGCCTCCTGCCCTTTTACTGGGCAGCAAAGGAAACCTTTGCCTTATCGCAGCTGAGAGTGGTGCTGCTTGCTGTTCTCCCACAGCCAAGGAGAGAATGAGGAGAAGAGAGGTCCAGGACTTGGCTGGAAGGCAAGGCTGCCTTTGCTACCTCCCAGCTGAGATTTTCTTTTTTTCCTGGCTGTGTGAGTACGTAGCTCAGAGTTGTTACCTCGTTCTTTTTAGTCAAATCACAGAGTATAAAGTATGATGGCAGAGGAGCTCTTGGGCAAACACCTGCCTCACCTGATGATGATGATAAACACCAGTGACCGGGAGTCTCTGTTGAGACCAGTGTCTGCTTGTGTGAGTGCTTTACTGTGTGCTATGTGCTAAATTTGGTTGCAATTATTGGTTTGAGTGGAAAAGTTACTGCTGACAAGAATAGTTATCTCTGAAGAGACCTGACCTTGGCATAGGTCCTAATTTGGAGACAACATGGGCAAAATAATTTGACAACATGATCAAAATGATAATGTTTACCTAAATATTTGAAAACTTTGAAGTTTCAGACTAAAAGGTATGCATAATTTATGGGGTTTAAGCAGTTTTAATTTTTTCTTTCTTCCCTTTTTTTTTTTTTTTGAGGATTGGATGCCCAGTGTAATCTGCGCAGAATTAGCTGCTCAGTGTTTATCCCAGTGGCAAAAGATAGGGCCTGAACAAGGAAATCAGAGTTGCTGTTAGTGTAGATGATCATTAAAAGTCCTTCATCCTAACGTGCAGCAGCATGAATGTATTATTTACTTAATTTTAAAATACTGACATGTTGGTGAAAAACTGTTTGAAATGCTGAGTAGACTGTTTTTATTATCTCCTGCCATTGTCAGTTGTTGACCTGAAAAACACCTTCAAATAGGATGTGAAAATAATCACCACGCAGAGTATACCATGTATATTACTTGAACAGAAGAACATCATTTGTTCAGGAACCAAAACATCAGGAGATATTGATGTAATAAAAAAAGAAATTCTACTAAAATTGTTTAAAAGAAGAAAAGCTTACCATGGGGTCACATAATTAGGTGTGGAAATCAATGATGCTAGGTGTCAAGTTAGTTCTTCATAAAGTAAAATCAGGAAATTACACTAACGTGGCTGGACCTATGAATTATGGTATTTAGCTACAGTAGTAAATTAAGTAAAAAATTTTATGTTCTCATTTCCATTTCTGAAAGTGCTCTTTGCTGCTTCTGCTTGTACTTTGGGCAAGGCTTGGCTGCTGGTTGTACTCTGTGTGTGCCCTATGTGGTAACAAATGAGAGTCAACCAAGGACTCTCCTTGGTCTAAACCAAAGGTCTGTCCCTAGGCAACATCGTTACACTCAGAACTACATTTTTTGGACAAAAGTAATTGGTTTATTGGCCTGAAGACACCTTTGTCTGTTTGGACGTATTTTTTGTAATTGAGATGCAATCTTTCTCTTCAGAAGGGTCTTGAGAACTGTATGCCATTTATGACACCTCATTTGAAAAATAAGGTGAAGTAGCGATAAACAAGGCTGCAGGCAGTGGCTGGAACATTGCACTGTGGATTTTGCATTAGAGAATTAATCCTTATAGTGGTTTTTCTTTCAGGTTTGGTTTCACATTTAAGTACTCAGCTGTCAGATACTGATATGCACAATCCTGAGTAACTGTTTGTACTGTCTCTGTGTGACAGGGACTCCTGTTCTTCTCCAGCTCGACATCCGGCTGAAATGATTTTGAAAACTCTTGGAGGTTTTTAAGGTAATATGAAACTTTAGTCTTCTTTTTCAAGTACCCTGTTTAGAAATTACTATTGGACTGCCGGAAACTAGAAATCTTGCAAATCAAAGTGGTTTTTATTTTTTTTTCTTTTATTTCCAGAGGAGACTGATGTCCACTTTTTTCTGAGGACTGACTCAACAATGCAACCCAAATTTTCAGAGGCATTTGTAGTTATAATTGACAAGCCCAGCTTTTGAGGTGGATGCTATCTAGAAATGCCAGATTGAACAATTTTGACATTATCGTACCCATGTTTTGGAAACTGAAGTAGCCACTATTCACCTGGGAACAAATCCCGGCACTTTTTGAGCTAGAGTTGATGTACTCGCACACCAAAAAAAGGTCTTCTGCTGTGGCTTCTGCTTCTATAGGAAGAAAACTATAGAAGTCTAAAACATTTTTTTGTAATGTTTCTGCTTGTAACTTCATAATTTCAAATACTGTGATAATACAGATGCAGAGAAAGTGAAGCAGTTTCAGTCAGTTGTCAGGTATTTTATAAACCCAAGATTTTCTGCTTGTCTCCAGTTGGCCAGCCATTGGCTTTTGCATATTCTGAACCAACTGTATTCACACTAACCACATTCTCTTTTTTTTTAAACAGCATGAGAATTGTAGCTTTTAGGTTGGACTCAATGATCTCAGAGGTCTTTTCCAGCCTAAGTGATTCTGTGATTTTCTGATAACTGTGACATTGATTTGGCATGGGAGTTCAGTCTGACAAATGTTCTATTCCTCAATTTCCTTCAGCTTCTATCTCTTCAGAAGTGTTGATATTGAACCACAGCATTTGGGATTGATGATAGATGAAGTGTTTAAGTGTCTCTGAAAATTAAATTCACAGAAAACATCTGAAGATCTAGTGATTTCTGGAAGCATGAATATTAGTTATGATGTCCTCATTCTCAAAGGTGGATATTTAGGAATCCCACTGGCAAAAGAAGGCTATTATCACAGCTTGAAATACTTGAAATACAAAGGATGCATTGATGGTCTGACCAAAGTTTTAAGAGGGTAATACCCCTGTGATGGCAGCACATAAACCATCCAAGATTAATTGTGAAACAATTTACCAGCTTACTAACAATCTGTATTTCCAAAAATCCTTCTTGATGTGAGAGCAGCTAGATGCAGTACAGTGAGAGGAGTTGAAGTAACTTTGAGATTTACCCACTTTGACCTTAAATGTAGGCCATATATGCTAGATTCCTAAAAATAACTTTAATATCTACATTAGACTAGTTGTCAGACTGTGTTCAGCCTCACAGCCTGATATGTTTCAACATGACTTGAATAAGCTTTTAGATCATGACTTTAATCCCAGAGATTTTGAAGTAGCACCAGTGTGTCTTTTAAAATACATAGGTACGAAGCAGCTGTTGAAAATAGAATACCATGGATGAACAGACTTCTCTGTTACATATATAGGACTTGCTACCGTTTTTCCTTGAACACGTATTTCTGCAATGAGCTGGTGCAAGAAACATGGATTGATTACAAGGCATGGCTTAAATCAACTGTGCTGTAAAGAGCGTGGCTGTTGGCTAATCTATGGGCTCAGCTGCCTGTAGATTGGCTTCCAATAATCTTCAATATACCCTTATCACCTACTCTTCAGTGTACGGCTTTTGCGTGTGAGCGAGAGCCACACATACAGTTGGAGTGCAAGATTGATACTGGTCTGAGGAAAGGAGTTCAGCTGGTGCCTACATGCTTTGTATCTCTTAGGCTGAGCCTGCAAACATGCAGGCTTGGGTCCACATTGCCAATGAGATACACAAGAAATCATGGCATTAATAAATTCAGAGTCAACTTTGTCAGAAAATAAAATGCAGGAACCTGAATGTACGAGTAGGTTTGGACTTGCTTGTTTCCCATTTTTCCTCACTCTCCGTCTTTTGTTATGCGCAGACCCTGCACACTGGATGAAAAACTTGCATTTATTATTAGAGTTTTCAGATTTATGTGTATTAATAAAAAGGGGCTCTTGACTTAAAAGAGTAGAGAATAAAATATTGCTGTTACTCCTGGAGTGAGTCAGAGGAGTGGCAAGTGCTGCTGCTTCTGGGAGAAAAAAAAGAGTTTCCAGAGAAATACCATTATCTTGGAGGTCCCACCCACAGCGGATCATCAGGAGCTATCAGCAGTTTCTGGCTTTCTCTAAGTTCTGGGGGTTGCCCTCACAAGAAGATGGCATTATCATGCCTGGAAAGAGAATTCTATGATCATTCATTCCCATTCAATATTCTTCATGGATATTGCAGTCCCTGAGCTGGCGTGGGACCAGTTCATTCAAAAGCGTTTGAGACCCAACTGGACTGCTGATTGAGCCTCTTGAACTATTGTATTTGGCTAGAGCTCCTGCTGGCTCACTCTCAGGCAGGGCTAGGCACACCTTGCTGAGTGACCCTTGTACCTTTGGTCTGACCTTCTCCTTCAGCAAGTACAGCTGTGAGCTGGTGGATGGCTTGGGCACAAGCCAGGAGATCTGCAGCACACTGCACTGACAGCCTTTAAATAAGTGTGTGCTTTCTCGCTACCCCTTCTCACTTTGATGTCCGTGCATGTGAGGGTGCCCTCATGTCTCTCTCTGCTGCCAGGGAGGATGAGCCGGTCACAGCTCATGCTATAGCTGTTTCAAAGCTGTATGCATGTGCTGGTTGCTCACCTGAGTCAGCTAGACTTGAAAACAGAGCTCAGAGCTCTAGTCATACCCTCATTAGAAGCAATGACTTGGGCTTTGTGTCCTCTGCACAGCAGCAAATTCTCTCAGAACATGTAGGATTTGCCTCTTGTCTCTTCTCTGAAAAATGATGCTGAAATTTCTTAATGAGAACAAAATTGTTAGAGACATCAGGCTAGTGGGAGGCAAGGAGGAGAATTAGATCAGTAGTTCAATCTTCTAAGTAATTTTTCCTTAGGACCCAATCTTTAAATAACCTTTTGTATCTTTCCCTCATCTTAGAGAATTTTGTTCCAGTTTTCAGTCTTGCAGCAAGTGGCAAAGAAACACTTGGCTTTCATGCTGTGTATTGAAGGATTGCTTCAGTAGCATGAGTCCTGTGTTGCCCAAAGGAAGCCCTTGGTTCTGTTTCTAAACTTCCCAAATTAGGCAGAGTGGTGTAGGAGACAGGAGGGGGAGTCTTCACAGGCAGACTTGTGAAGATAGGAGCCTTGAACTCAAAATCAATGACTTGAATGCTAAAATCTAAAAAATTCACACTTATTTTTGACATAAATTCTTGGATCCAGTCCAGTATTTGAAAAGTTTGATTCTGCTTCTAATTCAAGATAAAGTCTTTTAGAAATAAGGTAGGTATCAACATGTATTCCCTGGATAATCTCAAAGTGGAGTAATAAAAAAAGAAGGAAAGAACAAAATTTAGCTCAGTTGAAATCAATACTTTGTGTGCCGGCAGGTTCAAGTGTGCCTATACTAGAAACAGTATAGTTCTTTTTTTTTCTCTCTTGTATTGCCATGAGTTAACTGTGAAATTGGCAGTGGAAAGTTTTGAAGTAAATGTCTCTCATCTTCATTTGGTTTTTGATATATTGTCTTCTCACTGAACCATTGTGAAACTTCAGGTATTTTAGGAAACATGGTTGATTAATTCTTAAACTTTTGATCCATCATTTGTGAATTTTTTAAAACCATTCATGCAGAAAGAAGATCACGCAGGGAAGTTTTTCCTGTTTTATCAACTCTAGTTTAAAACAGCAACAAAAAATAAGTAATGAAGCTTTGTTGGTTGAAAACAGAGATCCATGTTTCTGCTAGGTTAGACTTGCAACCACTCTGCAGTATTTGGGAATCAGGCACAAGTTCACTTGAAAGTATGAAGTAAATTAAACAGGAAACAGGGAAAGCTGTGGCTTGGTTAATAATTCAACAGCATAGTTTTGTTAGTTACTATTTAACATAACTTAGAAGAGTATGTGGTATGAGAAAGAAACATGAAATGTCCAATTTTTGAGAAAATTCCAGATGGGTGTATAACAGCCTGTTACATCCTTTTTGTAAAACAAAACCAAAGGGTTTGCTAACTGTGCCAATAATTCCTGTTTCCGCTTAAAGAGAGTAAGTAGGGATGTATTTATTGTTTTTAAATAATAAATGAAATAAGTGTTTTCAAATATATTGCATTGCTATTTAACTTTTTTGCAAAAGAGTAGCTAGATATGTGTGGTAAGGCTTGATGAGACACGATATCACAGGGCATTTCTTCTCATGGCTTCACAGTCTTGCTGACCTGAACATTTGACCTTGACCAAGAAGGGTATTAAAAACCCACTTACATTTTATTTGATAATTTGTATAATGAAGTTACCTCCTGGGCATCCTCTTCACGACAATGAACTGTTCATATTAAGTGGTGCTCTACAAGCGAATCATGCAGCAGGTACTGGGAACACACTGGAACAGTGGGAAGATGGATAAAGCAGTTAGCCAAAGCCAGTGAGCGAAAATACAAACTAAGAAAAAGCCTTGCTGTGAGAGCTCTGGTGCTAGGGATCAGTGCTGCCTTGCACGCTGAGCTACTCTGGCCAGTTTGAAACTAGTGCTGGACATCCACATCCACTGTAACTACAGAATGAAGACTGGTTCTTTTCAAGACGTGCTTGCTGTGTGTGTCTCAATCCTCTTGTGCGTGGAGCTGCTGTGATATGGAGATCAGAGTTACACAGGTGTCTCTCACCTGCCCTCAATCGGACCAGCCCACGGCAGTGTGGGGAAATTAACCTTTGAGGCAATTTTGCAGGGATAGGGATGATTTCTTGAATGGGAGTTTTTGATGAGAAGTTTACAAAGCTCTTTGAGTGTTTGTAAACTATTAATGTATTTCCCAGACGATCTCCCCTGACACATAAACCCTCTATTTGTTTTCACAGTCATGTGAGTTTCAGAAAAGACAGAATGGATCAAAACAAAGTATCTCTAATGGATTTTATTTGGCCTGAATTAGGCAGGACTAAATCATAATCTATGAAATATTTAAGTCATAAGCTACCAGATAATGGTATTACACTGCAGTAAACAAAATTAAAATAGGTCTGATGGTTTATATGTAGGTAAAAGTAGTGATCTCACTTTGTTTCCTGAAGGTTCTTTCTGAATCTCAGTTAGCTTCCCAAAGAAAATTTAGAGGACCTGTTCATCAACTGTATTGAACTGATCAAACTTCTTAATGTAAACATATAAGGAACTATAAAATAATCCATTTCGCTCTCAAGAGTGCTTTTCTGTGGGAGCATGCCAGCTTTGGACTACTTGCTTTCCATTTGATAGGGATGCTGGAGCCTGATGCTGAGCATTATCTTAACTTTGTCTAGAGTCCTAGAAGAATGGGATGACATTTGGACTTTGACTCCTGGTCTTGACTCAAACTATCGAGTTGTTTCTTAACACCAGCATCACACACTGTACATTCCCCATTCATTCTTAACGGTAAATACTTTTTTAAAAAAATTCTTGTCTGAATTAGGCTGAGTTCTCTTGTAGTCATTGTTTACTTCAATGGGAATAAACTCATCTTGTGTTTTAAATGGACATGGGACATGCTCACATGGGGGCTGGGGTTAAAGGGGAGGTACTACACAGTTACTTCTTATTTTTCTTTCTTGTTTTTTGTTGGACTTACATTTAGCTCATTGATTACCTTTAAGTAGTAAGGAATGTCATGCTTTAACGAAAGCAAATTCAGTAATAGATAGATTGGTTAGAGAAAAAAGAGTGTGATGTATGAGTAATATGACCACAACTTCTTAAATGTTCCTATAATTTTTCTTCTTGATACAAAACATTACACTTGCTGGGAGAAGTTCCTGTGAAAATAGGAAAGTTGACCTAGATTGTCAGAACAAAGTGTTAATCAATGTAACTACTTCAATAGAAATAGCCTTCCTTAGGTTTAATTTTGTGTACTTTACGGATTAGAGAATTCTGATTTTCCACTTGGCAGCTCTATCTTCACTTAATATCCAAATCAATCTCAAAAGCTAAATCAAGCCTTTATTGATACCTCTTCTATTCCATTGTTACCTTTGTGACTATTAGTCGTGTACCACTTGGTATGGGTCAGAAATTTAATAACCAAAGTTACAGATGCATATAGAGACCTAGAATATAAAAGGTAACAGATGTGACAGCTTCACATGATTGTGATTTTCTCCGTCATACAGACTAGTCAAGTGTAATTAAAACATTCATTACATAGAAGGACAGGAGACACTAATTAGAGGAGCAGCTTTGTTCAGACTGAGATGATGTTGTTAAAACATGGGCGGTTTTTTGTGAGGCAGAATGTATGGGTAAAGGAGACATCTTTAATTGGAACTGCTGTGATATTGCTGAAACAAACAGACAAACTTTTAAACACTTTTAACTGTGGCTGAAGGTTGAACATACAGGTTACTTGTCTGGATGCTGAAGAAAGTAACTACAGTATTAATATTGCTGTGTAAAATAGTTTTGCCAGCAAATAAGGAACTGTAAGACAAAAATAGCAAGTAATGAGTTTTTGTACAACTCTATAACAGAGCCTAGTGACTAGTACTGGTATTTTAATAGTTTTGCAAAGTACCATCTGCTGCCATAATCAATGAGGTAAATAAGATCTAAGTGACCATCTTGCTCCACAGTGAGTGTGTATGAACACTTACACATACTGGTCATATTTGATACCTAATGTGTTCCCAGTCTGTCTTGCTGTATTGGATATCAGTGCTTGCAATCAAAAGGTCACTGATATCCTGAAATTGTCTGAGAGGTGGATGAAAAAGGCTTCACTTAACTGTTGCTTCCATTTTTTTGAACGAAACCTGAACTGCAGATGCCTCAGAGGGTGGATCAGCATAGCGTTGTGCATTAGCTCGCAACAGTGAAGTGGGAAGTGACAACTGACTGGAACCCACAGAAGGAATATATTTGTAAACTGTGGGGTTTTAAAACTAAATTAAGTTGGTATTTGAGCAAAAATCAACACTACCCATGTTCTGTAAAAGAGCCATGGGACCTTTGACCAGAACAAGGGCAGAAAAGAGCTGTAAGAAAGAGCTGTGCAGTACTGCATATTATAACAACATCAGAAGAGTTGGCTGGAAACAGATCAGAGGTGGGGAAAGAAAAACACTTCGTCAAAATTCAGCACCTTGTGTGGAGAAGGATTGTTAGCGACGTGACAGTTAAATAAAGCAACAGGCATTAGACTTGAACTAAGAGAGAAAACTACAGAATGGTTGCAGCTCAATATAGCAAGAAGATTTTAGATCAGGAAATTCTAGTTAGCAAGTGAACTATGCATCTTAGTAATATCTCTTGGAGGAAGATGAGATCAGTGGTTGAACACTTCACTCAACATGTAAATGAGGTACACATGATAAAAGCTGAATTACTAGGAAATAAATCCAAAAAGGCTGCTGTTTTACCCATTTCACTTCAAGCATAAGAAGGTTCATTTTGGAAGTAGAGAAAGGAATATAGGGAATTTAATCTCAAGTCCTAAACCAGTGACATTTTATAATGGAAAAAGGTAAAACCCTGAAATATGTTTGACAATGGGTTGCCTCAACAAAGTAATAGAAGATACTTCCATTTGCCCTTTGATTTTTAGAGGAGGACATATTTTAATCTTCTTTAGACTTCATTTCTCTGTCAGTTTTTTTTGCAAATGGAATTCCTTCTGAAAGGCTTAACATTCATTTTTGTGGAGCTGACTCATGGCCCAGTTCTGGCACAAAAAGAAGTGCCCTGTTTTGAGCACTAAGGTGATGCATCATTTTTACCCTGTGCACAGAACTCACTGCATGTTAATTAAAACAAATGATCTTATTTATTCTGCATTCTGAAAAGAAAAAAAATGTGGGGGGGAAGTGGGAAGAGAGATGGGACTAAACCAGAAAGTCTGTTAGCAGAATAATGATTTTCAGCCACTCCCAAATGTGAAACTTGGCACATTTATTCTCTGTTCAAAATGTGCTATAACTTTTGTGCTGAGGATCTTGTCCAAACTTCATTTCTCACAGATATGAAGTAATTTAAAAATGTATTTTAAGAATATGGGTGCTTTGCATTTTGTTGTGGTTATGTGTGAAACCCAGTGGTGATGGCTTTAATGGGTTCTCCTGCAGCGCTGGAACAAATTATTAGAATCCAAGGAAATGTTAGTCACAGCAGCCTGTGGACAGGTCAAAGTTTCTGAGTTAAGTATAGCCCTGCATAGTCTTACTGCTTTTTATTTTTTTTGGCATGAGGGGAAACATACTTCTGTCACTATTTCGCTGATGCAGGGTCCCTCCTGGATAGCTCTGCAGGTGCAGAAAATGAACTTTAGTTCATTTTATAGTGCTTCTTCAGGAGTGTAAATAAGGAGCAACTCCAGCTCAGGCCAGAGACAGCAACTAGTGTTATGAATTGAAGACCTAGGCCTTTAAGAAGGGCATCACTCATGAAGGCCTGAAAACCCTGTATATTGGCAGCAGATGGGCACATAAAACAATTCTTGCCAATTGCTTGTGCTACACCACGTTGGGACAGATGCTGTTATGTAAGTGTCTCAGACTGGGGAGTCACATGAACAAGAACAGATTTGTCCATGATGCTTTCAGCTTCTTGAAACAATGGACTTGAATTAAGATTGCTCCAGCAATTTCCTCCTTCCTCCCTTTTCCTTTTTGTGCCAAGCAGCATTAGCTCTGTGGTTTTGTTTAATTTGGTTTTAATGCTTATATAGAATAAGAAATATTTTCTTACTGTCCATGAAAAATGTGCAAGTAGAAATACTGACAACGCAGAGAAACTCTTTTAGGCAGTGCAGCATTGCCAGAACTTGCCAGGAATAGTTATGTCTTCTGGAGAAGTTGAAGTCTCTTAACTGACCCTGGTTTGAGCGGAGGTTTGAATTCAGTAACCTTCAGAGGTCCCTTTCAAAATGAATTTTCAAATTTTTTATGGTTTTAGCAGTTCAGGGAGGTTAGATCAGGGAGGTTAGACTGCTTTGAGATGCAGGGTGTTAACTAGTTGGACCAGAAAGTTCTGATCTGCCTCTTCAAACAGTCCATGCCATGGCCTTCCAGGCTGTGTTTGGTTGTCCCACAGTCCTGGAATTATGTGGAGGTAAAGTAATCAGTCTTCAATTGCATGGCTAATTCTGGTTTCCAACACCTGGTAGTTAGCCTTAGTGCACAAAATTCTGTAAAAAAGTGCTTCCATTCAGGATCTTTTTTCCTCAATGATGCATCTTATATACACTTGAAAGAATCTGCTTTGTTATCTTCAATATTTGGCCTGATTTCATTGTTGTGGCCACATTTTCATTATTTGATTGCAGATGAGCTAGAGAAAGTAGTTTCTTTTCATTTGTTATTTCTTTGTGCTTCTAACGTTCTTGTTCCTATGAAATTCATTGTTACTTTATTAAAGTATGGTGAGAGGAAGGATATGCTGAAATAACATTTGACATAGCAACACTACAAATATTCCAGCTAGCTATACTTTCTGAAATCCAGGATTTACTGGAGTATTTTCTAGGCTGCTCATTATTGAGTAATGCGAAACTTGTATTCGAATAAAGTATGTGCATTGACAGTGCAGGCCTTCTGAGCAGTTTGGTTTTTAAGAGGCTTTCTATCCTCTCATGTAACACCTGCTTGAATCCATTTTGAGTTTATAATACCTTCTGTGCAAAGCACTTGAAGGATTTTTATCAAGATCCTAATATTTTGTAGGAAATTTAAGCTGTGTGGTGAAGACTTGACTGAAGAACAGTAACTCCATTATAGTTTTCCAGAATTCAAGTTAGGTTTTTACATATTACCCTTTTCTTGTAGATGGTGAGTACAAGAACAAAAATAAGACTCTTTTTTTTTCAGCACAGAGGTCGGGAAAAGTTGGTGTTCCAGGTCTTAAGAAGTGTGAGTTAGCTATATAAAAACCCAGTAGTGTTATGTACTTTATTCACATTGATATGCTTCTAATTGAGTTTGGCATAGCAATGAAGTCGATCCTTTAAATCTTGTGATTTTAGTATGGCTCTCAAAAGAAAACCTGTTTTACAGAGTTGTGCTATCTTGGTCTCTCCTCTTGCTGGTAAGTTTTAAATGTTTTGACCAGTTTTTTAAATTTAGGTGATTCATGATATTTTATAGTGTGAAACTTGGTGGGCAGGGAAGAGATGAGGACAAACCATTAAATATATTAATCTGAAAAGCATACACTGCATCATTAGCTCACAATATTAGACAACCAAAGGTTTAATGGAGCTGAACATATTGAAACATGACTTGATAGAAAACTGAGCTTTCTTATTTACGCTGGAGATTAGAATGAAATTTCTGGAGCGAAAAGATGTAAAGCCTTCAGTGAGAGAAACTGTAAAAATAAGTATGTGCTAGTGAAACAATGGTGGAATTGAATGGTAGTATTCAAACCTATGACTGTACCTACTCAACTACATTTTATTCCCTTTCTTATTTGATTTGTTTGAAACTTGCTGGTGCTACAACTCAGTGAGATTCTAGTGTATGTCTATCAAGCCTGGGTAAATGCCTTCTGTAGATTATGCATTTGCATATTATCAAATCTGGGTGGTCTGTCACAGGATAACTTATGTAAAATACATCCAGCCTTACCAGAAGGGTTGGGTTTAGAAGAGACTTCTGAAGGTAATCTGGACCAAACCCTCCACTCAAGCAGGGCCACCTAGAACACAGAACCACAGAACCGTGCCCACATCTTCTGCAAGATTTAGATCTATTCAGTTTTATATTATTATATATATAATTTATACAGTAATATATATTATACGTACATTTTATATATATATGATGCAATGTTAATACATATATAAAAGCACAATAATATCACAGTTTTTGATTGGATGCATTACTTCAGGCAAAGTTGTTAGTAAATCTTGCAAACTGCTTCAAGGAAATGCTAGTAACCATGTATCTCGCTGTTGTCCCAGAAAACAGACTTCTAGGGCCTTCAGACCTTTTAAAGAAATACTATAATCACAATTTTTGTCTCTTTTCCTATTTTCCCTTCAGAAATACAGCTAAGATAACATATAAAATTGCAGGGATCTCTTTCATTTAAAAATAACAGCTTTCAGAAAAAGAGTTTTTTGGGCACAAAGAACTGTGAAACAATTTTTTTTTAATGCACTTGTTAGTAGTAATTTTAATGCAATGAGCTATGGGTGGTGGTGACTTTAGACTTCTTGTTTCTGCTGAATATAAAAAAAGAAAAGAATGTATACAAATATGAACTTTCACAGCTGACTGAAGAAGAAGTACAGAGAAAGCAAAAGATGACCATAAAATTTCTTTTAATGATCTTCTGTGCTGCCAGCTTCCAAGTCCAGTTTGCTTTTCTAGCAGGCTCCATAAATTCTTTCTGTAGCTATTTTGTTTCTTGTATGAAATAATAAAATTAAGGAGAAAGCATTAGCAAGTGGGCTAACTGTAGCCCTGACACACTTCTTTTTTCAAACTGAAATTGCTCTAAAAGACATTTCAATTTAAATCTAGAGAACATTCAAATTTTTTTTAAAATTACCAACTCTATTGTCTTCTTTTAAAACCTTTTTTAACAGGAGGAATGTAGGATCTAGAACACCTTTGTGTTTAGTAGTAGTAGACCCTTTAACATCACAGCAAGTGTGGAGATAGTCTTTGTTGGCTGCTTAATTTGAACAGTGTTGCGCCAAATCTTGGCTTTCACAGAGCAGTTGAAGGTGATTGCTCTCCTTTGAAAATATTTCTTAATTGCATTTATTGGTTTTTTTGTAATAGAAAAGTATGAAATTCTTCATCTATATTTTCTTGCTTTCCAAAATGGAAATTTCTTTGCCTGGGACAGAAATATATATATGTTTTTATGCCCATAACTGGTATGATTTCTTGTAGGTTTTTTGCAATAAACTTTCTGTGGATGGCTACAAGAGGCTGTAGAACACATCTCATAAAAAGAACTTAAGAGATACTTGTAATTTTGCAGCCTATTTTTTTTATCAAATATCATGATCTGCAGGATGAAGAAAGTGAAACCTTGCCTAAGTTAGGAGGTTATGATTATCTTACTAGTCAATCCTCTGCTCTCCTTGTCCTTTCCTTCAGTTTTCCCAGTTCTTCTATCTTGATAAAAGCCACATTAATCTACCTTGATACTGAAAGAAACAGCTGTTTGTGTGTTTCATAGATGCAGAAACAAGCCAGAAGAAAATATTTTATCTGTCAGTGTTTGAAGTATTTTGCAACAGCAACATTTCCTGTAGTTGCATGTAGGATTACTTATAGCATTGCAAACCTTGAATTACTTTTTCCTTTCAGATTATCACTCACAGGTACTATGTTAGAATCAGGAAATTGCTATTGCTTAGTGCAGCAGTTTTTGTTGATTTCAGTGATAAACTAGTAATGATGAAATTGTACTCTGAACAGCATGGTCACTGAGAGCTAGTGGGAGAACTATGTAGTATTCCTGAATTTGTAGTCCTGTACTGGAATCTGTTTCATCTCATAGGTTTCTCACCTATAATTAGAGATTGGCTAGTAACTGTTTATGTAGTCTGGAGTTGGGCAAGGAGGAACTTAGTTAAATGCATCAGACTTTCATCTAACTACTGGGGTAGAAATAAGAAACAAGCTTATTTATTGTCAAACAAGTGACAGAACCACAGACATTTGAACTTTTCTAATGGCTGAACTCCAGTATCCCTAATTTTTCCTGGGAGCTCATGTTCTTTCACAGCAGCTTCTTCTGAAGAATTAACTCTTTACTTTGGGCCTGAAAAAAAATTAATCTATTCCCGTATTTACATGTCCTAGCTTTGATGTCCCTTAAGTGTGGTGATAACATGCCTGTGGTTATTCCACTGTGTATTAACTGATGGGCTTTTGGTACAGCTTTCATATATTGCAAGCATTCCAGATTACTTTCTAACAAACTCCAGGAATTTTTTATTTGCAGTCAACTTTCACAGTGTCTATGGGGATCAAAAGCTTAAGCAGACATTGATGAACTGATTATGTCTACAAAGTCAGTGTGACTGATGTGGCAACTTGCAGTTTGACTTTCTTTATGTTAACCTCCTAAAAGCCAGATTGGATCCACAAACTTCTAATTGTAGAAGTGACAGCACAGCTATGTAAATTGCCTGCAGTTTCACTAAGTGTGTCTGTTGAGTGTTACCTTAAATGAACTTCATGATAGGCCTATAATATGAAAACCATGGTGGCCATGTGATTTTTCAGTATTAAATTAAGTAAACCTAAAATTAGGCAAGTGTGAAACAGGACTGAGTGAACATTAGTTTCGATAGTGATTGGTCACAGCTAAGATTCAGCTTTGTCTTTTTATGGAAATACACTTTAATGAAAATGGTGTATTTAGATTTTTAATTTGTGATGGAGTGAAATCTGTGTACATAATTTGAGTCCAAAATCTAAATGTGTCAGAGAAAAACCCAAACCAGAACCCAAAAGAAGTAGAACTCTAACTTCCAAATCACAAGAATTATCACTCTATTTATATGCACATATATGTGCTGCTCAGAATGGTAATGTCTTTTGCCACAGCTGTTCTCTCTCCCAAATCTGTCTGCTCCCAGTGTGGTGGGTTAACCCTGACTAACAGCCCAGCTTCAAACCAGCTGCTCATTCCTCCCCTCAGCTCCCCCTGTCCTTAGCAGGAGGCAGCAGAGAAAATAGGATGAGAAAGCTCAGAGAGATTGCTTACCAGTCATTGTTGTTGGCAAAACAGACCCATCTTGGGGAAAATAACTGTAAAAGAGATTCAGGTAGTGAGAAACTAAAAGGTAGGCATTAAAGTCTCACCTTTCCTTCGGCCTTTCCCAGTCTCACCTTCTCTCTGCTTCCANAGGTAGGCATTAAAGTCTCACCTTCTCTCTGCTTCCTACTCCTTTACCCCCAGGTGTGTTGTTTAGCAGGGGGAAAGGTGGGGTTATGGTCAGTTCATAACTGTTCTTCTCTGCTGCTCCTTCCGCTTCCCATTTCCCTCTGCTGTGGTGTGGGATCTTCACAGGCTTCAGGGGAATCTCTGCTCCAGTGCCTGGAACTGCTGCTTCTCTCCTCTTCTGGGCCGTCTTCTCCCTCCCTATTGGTCTCCTCTGGGCATCTACATCCTGTGCATCCACAAATGGTGGACTATCTGTTTTATATAAGGGCTTTACCAAATGGGGAGAAATGGTTCATCCAGCATATTTTGAGGATTGTTATCATGTACCAGTTCAAATAGCAATCTTGTGTTTTGCTCAAGTTTTACATTTTATCATGTTAGTATATCCTACACTGGTAAATTTGGGATCAGTGTAAGCTGCTGATCATCTAACAAACAAGCCACAAACATTTGTATCACTTAAAGGCTCAGTTGTTTCGTAAAGCTTGAACACTAACTGAATTCTACCTAGTAGAGGTTTGCAGAGTCTAAAATTAATTATAAAAATCAGTCATATCACTTGTGGGTCAAAGATTTCTCTTAGCAACTCAGAAATTAGACTGTGTTGACCTCAGGACAAAAAGTGGTACAGCCGCTTTGTAAAATCAGAAGTACTTAGATTTAATTAATTAATTAATTAATTTCAATATATGTAACTGCATATCAATGTTATAATCCTTAACATCCTTTTTAACAAATTAGGGGATAAGGTTTGATACTGTTAGCAAATATCTTGAACCAAGTTTCAATGTGTTTCTATGCCATTCAGAGCTGAAATACAAGATTTTCACTATTGATAGAAAGTTTTTTAATCTGGTTAACTTATCTAAATAAGTTAACATTTTAGGGGGAACCCAACAACTTTTTTTGATGGTGATCATTCTGAAGGACCTCTAAAGGGCACAAACTGTTTAAATACCCCCTGAAAGACACAAATTAATGTGCTGAGAACAGATTAGACAACTAAAGACGTGATAAAAAGAGAATTAATCACTAGGGTGTCTGTCTACTGATACACAGATAGAGACGTGATCATTGCCAGTTTAAGTCAAATACATTATCTCACAGACATGCAGAACTCTCTCTACAAAGTAATGCCACATGCTAAGGACTTCCTGCAAAGATGTTTAAATTATAAAAATCATTATGTTTACAGTTTCTTTGACATCTTCAGCTGCATTTGGCAGCTTCATTAATTGTTCAAGATGAAGAAGAGAGATGCATGGATGCCCTCCTAGGGTTCAGTGCAGTAGATGGAGGTTTTACAGACCCCAAACCCAGAGTGAATTGCTTTGAAAAGTTGTGCTGCTGCTGATGGGCAAGGCACACAAATTTCTATTGCAGTGCAGGCAAGAGGATGATTACCCACTTAGGGGTCTTTGAATTATATAAGAAGTGGTACAGAAAAGCAAAATTGAAAATGCTGCACTGATCTACGAATGCAAAAATTTTCTAGGGAATTTATAATTCAAGGATCAGAATTGCTTAGGGGACTACCAATTGAAAGATTAAACAAACCCAGGCCTGGGCCCAGGGACCCAGCCTAAAAGCTGCATTCACATCTTGTACCCTTCCTACAAACAGGTGTGAGGTGGGGCTAAAAGGAAGAAGCCTTCAGCTGTGCAGGATGAGGAGCATCTACTGAGTGCAACCGCACTGAAGAGATGGATATGTGGGGGTGGATTGGCAGAGAAACGAATATATATTAGAAAAATTCTTGGGGTTTTAAATCTTAACAGCAAGGGGTTTTTTCACAGTTGGATTTCAACGCCTTTCACCAAACCACTTTGCCAGGGAAAGACTCCACAAATGTAACTTTTGTGTTAATGTTAAAGGCACTTCCAAAGTGCAACAGGAGAAATCATTCTCTGTGAACTGCCTTTGTAATTGTTAGAATTGGCTATATAACTCCTAAGTTGGTAGGCTCCTGCTGAAATTATTGAATTTCTTTTGTTGTACAGTCTTATCAACATCAATCAGATAAACAGATTATGCGGAAGTTCTTCATCTTTGATTTTTAGTGCCAGAACATAAAGATAAGACCACCCACAACCTTGTTGCTTACATCTCAATTTGTCATTTTTTTCTCCTGTATCTTACTGTGTTTTTCATGTCTTGAAAAGATAATTATGCTTCATAAATCCTTTCAGTAACTGAGAGTTAAATGCCCATGAAAATGACGCTTTGTCACTTTACTTATCAAGTGGAAACTAGTGACACTGGGAGGAAAGAAGAAAACTAAAATTTCCAGGGAAATTATAATTTTTGGAGAGTTTAGCATTTTTTCCTGTCTCAGAGATTTCCATGATAAATATTTTTCCACATGAATCAACAAAGACTGTGCTCTTTTTAGCCTATTAGTGTGTTCTTATTCTGTGGAGCATTTCATAGCTGTAATAGAGAGTGTAGCGCTAACTATTTGAGTTACCTGAGGGCCAGCAGAAGTCTGGTAAGCAAAGGGTCCTTCTGGTCCTATGAAGTTAGTTTTTGTACAGCTTCATGCTATTATTTGTTTGGAGGGATGTAGAGTTAATTGTTAATGTGAAAGTCTCATTTGAAATAGGGGACTGCAGCGGCTAGGGCAACCCTCCCAAAACTGTATGCAAAGAAAAATTGTGGCACCATTTTTCAGTGCAGTGGTGAAAAATACAGCTGCTCTCACCTCTGCAAAAGCTATAGAAAAAGTTTTCTCAATATTGCAAATGTCTAAAAGGGGAAAAGATGTTCTATCCCAGAAACCTCCATTTTGTACTCTTCTTCACTATATATGTGGATCAGTTTTGCTCATGCGTCATATCCTTAACATGAGAGAGGACTTCTTTTTAACATAAGAAAAATGTCTGGGTCCATAAAACTTCAGATTATGTAAATTGTAGTCATTCTGTATTGTATATGAAATTTGTTATTCTAGCATGCAATTGACTTGAGATCTGGTGGAGATGATTTTGCTTTCCTGGAGTGCAGTGTCTCTTTTTTCCCTGCACATTTAACAAGCTTTAGTATTTCATGTCTTTTAGCAATTAGTGAGAAAGATTTGTGGGCAGGTATGTTTTATTTGCTTTCAGTGCTTATGTCTTAAAAGAAATTTATGCAAGTACTTGCTGCTCATTCACAACAAAAGAGAAGAGGAACGTGCCCACAAATGCACTTCCCAACCAGACTTGTTCAACTTCCCCTGTGTAGGAAAAATAATCGTGGCTTCCCAGCGTTTAGAACTCAGCAACATTCTGTCTTTCAGGTTTTTGCGTGCTGAATGAAGATGCAGTACTCGTGAAGTTGCTCATAAAACAAGCAGCAGCAATAAACTGCCTGTAGTCTAAGAAATTAGGAACAGGAGATAGCGAGATTTTTGTATGAGTCTTTGAAAAGAACAAATAGAAGATATGCCTTTAATATGAGGGGAGTGATACTTTGAATAAGTTGAGGTATTTTTGCTGAAGAGTTTCATGCCACTTTGATTGTGGAAGCATGCACACTGATTGTTCCATTGTGCTCAGGTTTTGTGGGATGCTATTGAAAATACGGTGACTGCCTGGCATTTGTACCTTTGCTTTTAATCATTTGCTATAAATTAATTTTTTCTCTAGTCACCTTTTAACTGGACATTTTATCTTGGTATCAATTTTGCTTTTAATAAAAGCTTTTTTAACTAATAGTTTGCTTGGGTAATTTAGGTGTTTTCAATATACTGGATTTAATCATAAAACCCTCTTTATGTTGCAACATAATCTGGCTGATGAAATGCCATGGTTGAAGATAAATCAAAGATAGCTGGTATACAAGAAACCTGGACAGAAGGCAAATGGGCACCTGGTCTTTAACAATGGGGAGCCACCAGATTATTAACCAGTCATGGCACTACTTTGGTTTCTAGAGAGAACACTGTGGCAAATCACAAAACAAAATTTGGACATGAGCAGGAACCATTATGTTCTTTTCAGGAGCTGGAGTTGGAGAAGCCCAGTCTGTTCACAGGATGGCTAAAGGGCCTTGTGCACAAAACAGTGGTAGATGTCCCTGAGTACAGAAAAATGTTCCATGGGACACAGACTGCTCTCAGAAGAAAGATTAGGAAACACTGGATACAGGAATAATAACCCTGACCCTAAGGTAAGCAGGCACAGAGGAGCACTCTGCCCAGTCTCATGATATGAGTAATGCAGAGGGCCACAAGTGACAGCCCTGTCTGTGGAAAAGAATTGCTGGGTACTCTAAAATCAGAACCAAATGAAGCATGAGGGTTGGGAAATAAAGTAATCCTCTTTCCCCGCTTTTAAACCCAAGTTCAAATCAGCTTCTAAGAGTTTCTCACTAATTTCTTAGTTCCCTCATGTTTTAAATATAACTTTGCAGGTTTTGGTCTGACTTCTTCCCAAAAACTAGTAAATCAGCTGTGAAAGGCAGAGTCACAACTTCATTTATACTCAAGTGTTCTCCTGACCATTTATTACTTGTTAATTCCAGTCTATTTGTGGTAGGAAAGATAACAGATGTTTACTGTCTGATACTGTTTGTCCTCATTAATCACCATTTGTATTGAGGACAGGTTTTGGAGAATGAGATTTCACTGCCCATCAGGAGGCCTGTACTGGGAGAGCCTCTTTCCAATTTCACCAATGATGTGTGGTTGCAGATTAAAAACAAGGACGAAAGAGTCACTTACCCCTAGATAGAGGCCCAGTGATATCTTTGACCCTGTCTGTGGCAAGGGCACTGTAGAGAATTAATCAGTGCATTCATTAAAGATAGCTCCTGTTGTATGTATCCTGAGCAGAGCTTCTAACTGCTGAATTCTGCAGAAATTTGTGCAGTTTTCAGAACACTAGTAGTTTCTTACTGCAAGAACCTCTTCTATCAGATTGATCTTAGTGTTTAGGAAGGCACCTGCCTCTGGAAATTGCTCCGTGTGAATGAATCATGGTTGCTCTGATGGTATCTTTGGTTGACCCATGAGGCTCTCAGGATTATGCAGGTCAAGGATGCCTTGGTGCTTGCCTGCCAGTTTACACGTTGACTGAGGGAGCACGGGGCTGATGGAATTTTTCTGGAGTGTTTTGTACTGACTGTTTTTGTACATGAATGAGATCTCTGACGGAAACAGAGGGGCTTTTCTCTGTGTTATGATTTAAAGTGGGCTTATCTAATATGCTTTCCAATGTGCCCTATGCATACCTGAAGTGGTTTAGCCTCTCACATCCTCTGCTACTTACTGTCCATCTTCCTTAGAGATTGAAATTTTTGCTTTTCAACCAAGTTCTTACGTTGTTGAGCACAAGCGTTAGACTTTAAACATAAACATAGAAAATGAAGATTGCCCTGATTTTGCCAAGGTTTGCTTGGTGCAAGGCATGCTGCTGTGCATGCACCTGGCCTGATTTAGGCACAATGAAAATCAGTCAGGAGTCCTAAATTCATAATGATTTGCCTGTATTGTAAGTTTAGTAAGGGTTCTTTCTACATGTAACCCTTGTCATACTTCCCAATGCCTTGGATTTATTTGCGCAAAGGAATTGACAGAGTAAGATATCTCAGGGTAGTTCCTTTGTTGCAGAGAGTTAAAAGCATAGGTGTTTGAAGTACTGAAACATGGCTTTTGCTGTAGAAATTTGTTTGGCTGAAAGACTAAGTAAAGTTCAGTAAATAATTTCGTTTGAAAGCCTTTTGTATTAGGATTGGTTCTAATTGGACAAATTTCAGCAAATATGTTCTGTAGTTGTTTTGGGCTAGAAAATAATTATGTTTTTCTTTTGTTCTGTGCAAGAACTTGTTCCACAAGTATGAGAACTAGATGCAAAATTTTGGTATTCACTTAGTCATGCACTTTCTTTATGCAGAGGTAATTTTTTACTATTATTATTTGTTCTGAGAGAGGTAGGACAGAGTATCCAATTTGCATATTTTCTCTGCTGCAAAAATTCAGTGTTTATCATTTATCTATTTCTTATTTTCATATAGGTGAAGGTGGTCCTATTTTTTTTATGTGTCTTGGTCTAATTTTCTCAAATTAACCTTCTCTTATAATTTCCTTAGTCTGGAGGCTAGAAAATAAGTCAGGAATACTCTTTCTTGTTCTGTTGAGTGTACTTTTATTTCTACTTACACTTTAGTTTTAATGGACTTTGGAAGCTCAGAAAAGATACAAACTCTGTAAGCAATGATAATTCTTCCCAAAGAGGCTGCCTGGTGGTCTTAATTCTCATAGGAGGTGGCATCCTTATTATTCTATCCTAGGTGCAAGAGAAACAGCTCTAATTCTGAAATTTGTTCTTCTTAAAATGGGAAAAAAAGAGGTATCCTCTGTTAATATCTGACTTAGTAACAAGTATTTATTTTATTCTTTGCCTGTTTCTAACTTTCCAGTCAATTCTCTAAGCCAGACTGAGAAGTATTTTTTGAACAGGTTCACTTAGAGAAGAATTCCTAGGGTAGAGTTTAATAACATTTGTACTTAAAGTATTGAGAGATGCAGAGGGAAAAAAGGAAAAGAATATGAAAACACCGGATCTCAGTGAGAAGTTTTACTTGAACATATAAAACCTTGTGAAGAATAATAGGGTAATGAGATGTGAAGTATAACCTGAGGGGCTAGAAAGCAGAAGTCAAATAAAACATGCTCAGTGTTCTTACTTTAAAGTATACATTTATTTTACCAAAACCCACATGCAACCACACAGTCTGTGTATTTTTATAGGGAAATGATTTTTTTCTCCTTAATTGTTCATGAAATCTTTCATGAAAATGGAGCCTTTAATTGAAGACAGATGGTTGACAGGCCAAATTTTAGCCAGGCAAATACATACAAATTTGTATATTGTGGCTAATTTCAAGGAACTTAACTGGTCACTCTCTAGAAACTATACACAGAAACTCAGAGGAAATAAATTTTATACCTTAATAGCTTTGGGCTTGATCTAGTGTTGGCTAGAAAAAGCTGTAGGACTGGAATTAAATTAATCTGTTAAAACCTAACAGATGAATCTTGTAAGGGAAGACTGAAAAAAATCAGTTAAAAACTGTATTTAAAGGTGATGTTTAAATGGAATTTAGATTGCAGAGGAAAACCAGGCAGTTGGTCTTTAAATATCTCTGCTACAATTCGGTCTTGGCTTCCTTGTAATTAAAAAAAAGTGGGGAGTGGGGAAAGGGTTTCACTCGAGTTTGTTAATTTGGTTTTAAATCTTAGTGAAGACATTGTAGAAGAGTACTTTCTGTAGGACTAAGGTGTCTGAGAAAGCCTCTATGATCTTGTGTTAAGATTTACCTGCCATGTTAAATGTGAAAATGACAATTTGAGATGCCAAATCAATGACAATCAATGATCAATGACAATTTGAGTAGGGCTTCACTTTGAATTGATTCAAGTTAACTAAGACAAGTTAAATTCCTCCTCCATGCTCCTTGAGTAAGGATAGGTGCTTGGTTTATAAAAATAAGAAATGTTAGTAATTACCTGGACTATACTGAAGGAATTTTACAAGAGTGATTGGTGATATGAGGATTTCAAAATCTTAAAGAAAATATTGCTTTTAAAGCAGCACAAGAAGTCACTGACAAAAAGGCTTCAGAATAACCACTGTGCTTACTAGAAAAAAAACCCAAACTGGCTGAGCTGGAAATTCAGTCATGTTTACTTTTGCGCTTGATATGAAGGCATCTCTTACTACACTTGATGTCATAATATTTAATTTCGGTTTTGGGATAAATATTCATAATGAACTAATTTTTCCAAATAGGCCCATATTTCCACAAAAGATATCTCCTTTGAATTTGATATGGCAGTTGAACATTAAGAACAAGGTCTCTTCCCTCATGGAGGTGTGTTATTGTTTCAGCATCTGCAAAACTGCTGGAAAATGGACATGAAATACTTTTCTTTCCTCTTAGGAAAATAAAAGAGTCTGTATTTTTACTTTTCCAATGCAACTGTTTCATTGTGTAACCAGCAGCATGTTCAAGCCGTTCTCAGAAGTTTTACATAAGTTTTTTTAAATTTCTGCAGGGTATCTAAAAACAGCTCTTACAGATCTGGTGTCTGGAGAAAGCGGAGAATAATGTTCAGAATTACTGCTTATCTGATTAATTTTGGTTTAAGATAAATTAATAAAGTCCAAAGACCAACTGTGTAAAATTTTCAGTGTCCCATGTGGTGACCATATGTTAGTTGCTGGAGTAGACCCACAAATACAGATGTCTTTGTGTAGCTTTCCTGTACTAGAGAACTAGAGAAAAACAGTACTTGGGGTAAATTCACACACTATTAGCAGAGAGTAAAATGCCAGATTATCTTGAATGGGGATGCTTTCTAACTTATTTTCTAACTGATTACTTTTTCGGTTCTGATGTGGTTGACTTTCAGCCTACTTCTTTCACATGATTAAACCAATACATTGTGTTTGTAACCAAGTTATTCTGCCACGTTTCTTTTTTAAAGTATTCTGCTGTCACTAAGTATTCAAAAGCCGAGACTACTTGAATGTATTGTTGAGTGCCACTTAATGATTTTTTTTTCTTCAGAAGTATATCGGATGCATAATCATACTGGCAAAATATTAAAACACTCTTGGTAAACTTATACTGATAAAGGAGTTACCATCGAATTTGGTCCTAAATATGTTTCTTTCTGCTGTTGTGGTTGTGCTGTTGTTCTGCTGTTTCATCAGAGTAGAAATGGATTAGGTCATATTTATACTCTGTTATCTTTTGTGATTCTGTTGATAAAAACATGTTTAATGGACAATTTGTCTAATATGGACAATGTTTGCATTTCCATGTGTTTACTAGCTGCATTATGTTAAAATACAGCATACTAACTGAAGCTGCCCCAAAAGATGCCTGATCTTAGACCAGAAATTCTCACTGGAAAATTTTAAACATTCAAGACATCATCTGATTGACAAGTCTGGCTTTTGCCCTATGGTCTCATACTGCCATCATTTGATGCTTTCTCTCTCTAGTGGGGAGAGCTTAGCTGAAACTCAGCAAGTCAAGTAACCGTAGAACTCAGAGCAAGTAGTATGACAGTCCCCTACTTCAGATAACTGCTTTTTATCTGCTTTCACTGTAAATTTGTGCAAGGGTTTGCTATAGCTGTCTCTGCCTTTCTTGGTAAGATAATGCTGAGGCAGGAAATATGGGCTAAAATACATTAGAGCTCAGTATGGTCAGTGGATTATTTGTGTTTTGCTGTAATGCCTTTTATCTGCAGAGAAATATATAGAGATGCTACAGGAAAAAAATCCCATAGTGTACAGACCAGGAAAGGCCTTATGTCTAGGGACAAGCAGAAGTCTGAGGATAAGTAAATCTTTTAAGCTGTGATTGCAGCTGTCTTAAGTTTCAAAGTAGGTAGTTCCAAAGGCTTAGGAAAATAAAGCTTTAATGATGCCCTAATGAGCTAATAGGCGCACACACTGGCTTATGAGTAGGAAGTAAGCAGTAACAGTGTCTGTCCAGAAGGATCTGTCGAACATTTCGCTTAGTGTCAAATGCAGGAGTTTGTTTTGGTGACAGATTTGTGGTGGCTGTGTAGTACACCACACTGTGGGATATATTACTGGTGGTAATATCCTAACTGGAAAGCTCCTACAGACACATACAGGAGTAATGCACTCTCCAATGTCTTTAACATAAGATAGATGGTGGTCCTCCTGAAAGATGCTGGGTCTCATTCTTGCAAAGGGAAACAATATAGTGGGAGATGCTTTGTTCTGAAAATAGGCAAAAGATCTTTGAACAGTTTGGGACATTGTTTACAGTACTGTGTTTACTACTGAAGGCTCAAAGTATATGAACTGTCTGATCAATTTTTTAAACATAGTGATGTGGAGTGGGAAATGATGTGTGGTCTGGAAAATGAGGCCAAGCAGCTACATTTGATAAGTATATAAGAAATAAGAGTAATGGTGCCTTAAGTTGGTTTTTCTTGCAGCACAGTAATCACAATTTAAGTGAAGAGTGTAATTATCTTCATTATATCCACTGATGTGGTTTATTCCCAAGGTCTGTGGAAAAGGCTGCTAAAAATGTAACATGCTAACTAGACAAGCATCATTGGATGTTATGAATGACAGTAAAACTAGAAGTTAACAGGGCAATAGGGATGTAAAGAAATAACGACATCCAGGCTGTGGTGGAGACATGGAAACAAGCAGCTGGAGAAACAAGTAAAAGTAACTTTTCTCTTGGAAGCCCCAGCTTTCAGTCTTTTTTCTCACGTCTGAAGCTCTGTTGGTCATCTGTGCTGATGTTCTTTTCCTTGGGGGTTTTTTTTAAACTTGACTTGTCAATCTCCTTTGAAATGGTGTGGTGTTGAATATCAAAGGGAATAACCTTTTGCCGCACTGGTCTCTTATCTGCTGTACTATCACATTCCCAATCTTTTCCCAGTTCTCTATTATTTTGACAAGGAATGGAAATCCTCTATTTTATGGTTTGCAGGGGGTTGCATTACTTATATAACCCTGTTTGAAAAGCATGGTCAAAATAATAATGAGTAGGATGGTAAGGAAAATCCTTTTTGACTAATACGTGAGAACTTCATACAAAGTCAGTAAAGTTGTTCACATGTTGAAGTGAAACAACTGTCTCAGAGTGTTTAGTAGGAGTTTTTTATACAGTCAATAAAACACCTTGTTCTGAGGCTTGCAGAGGTCCCTAAGCAGAGAATGCGTCTGTCCACATGTTTTGGTAAAGTTCTGATGGTGCTGAAATCAGCTGACAAGGATTAAAAAAAAAATCCCAAACAGACAAAACAAACGCAACTTGACTTGGAGCGCTGTCCAAATTTCTGCTCTTTGGTCACATTAGAGAGTCACAGGGTGACTTTATAGTCCTGACAATTGCTTGGAAAGTTTTGCCCCAGTGAAGGAGGCTGAACAGCAGAGAGGTGTGGAAGCAGATTGTTATTCATCACTGCAAGTTTCACAGTTTGTGGGGGAGAAAAATAGCAAAGTTCATAAGAGTCTGGCCTTGAACCATTTACTGTGGGTGGGTGAAAAAACTATATGGCAATGCAGAAGTTCTGTTTTCTAACAGAAAACTTGCTAGGGCTTGAGTGTGTTTGAAGATGAAGCAGAATGTTCTGTAAAACACAAACTATGTGGCCTTGGGTTTTCAACTCTATTCATGGATGCCAAAGGCAGCTTTTCAATTCCAGAAGGTGACCATTGTCCACTCCTAGGGCTGAGTGTTAGTTAACTGCAGTAAATATCTGCTCAGATGCCAGCCTCAGAATGGGGTCTTAAATTAACAGCATTACAAAGCTTTTTCATGTTTAAGCTGCCTAAAGTGTGGGCCCTCCTGTATGGACCCACACTGCGTATTTCTGTGGGCAAAGAATGCTGATCTGAAAAAGTGAAATGCTAACTTCAGAGTATTTGCAAACCTTACATCTTTCTTGGCAAGAGTACGAGTCAGCCTATAGAATGCTTGAATGACTGCATAAACTTGAAAATTGGAAGATTAATCTTAGAGCTGGAAGGGGAGAGATTTGGAGGTCAAAAGTGAAACAGTACCATAAGATTCAATTCATCAGTATGTAGTACAAAAAATGGCCTAATAATAGAGTGAATAGCATGAATACTGTTGGTATTGCTCTACTTTCTTCTAAAGAAAAATTTGCTATAACTTACATATATGTTATGAGAACTTTGACACATTTTTCTAAACTGTAGGTTTCAATATCTAGCCGTAGTTATAGTCTCGCAGTAAGGTGTGTTTCTAATTCTCTATTTTTGTGTCTTAATATTAGCTAAGCACGCTGAACTTGGATGGAGAGTTAGCCTAATGGTTGCATTTCCTTGGCTTCATTGGCTAAGATACTTTTGTCATTTCTATATTCCTCTATTAAATATATTAAGCATTCTTGGCCATCAAGTGTCAACATTACTGCTGAGGAGACAGTGCAGAGATATAAATCCACATTTACTAAAGTGCAATTTTTAATTTCTCTGAACGTCTACTGGGAAAATGTTACTTTGTTCAAAAGGGACTATGTGCCACTGGTTGTGATCTTTTTGTGGAAAACTGTGTAAGATTCTAAACATCAAAAGTTCTGGCTTTCCTTCACCTCTGAAGCACCTACAAATACCTGTGTTCAGGGAAGCCCTTTGGCTCAGAAGCATCCATGATTAGATGTCTTGCCTGCTTGGATTTCCCTTTGTACGTGAGTTTTCCTGGTTGTTTCCAGGCACTGTATTATGGATATTTGAATTAGATTAACTCCAGGATCCAGCATTAGCTTGATGGAATATCCATCCCATGAGATAAAATGATAAATAAATATCCCTGGACACAGCCAGAGCTGTAATTGTGTATGGACCTGAACGGCTGAATCTAATGTGGTGGTGGACTCTTCTTTGAGTAGGAGACTGGACTGGATGTTCTGTAGAGAGCCCTTTCAACCCAGTTTATTTTCTAATCCTGTGATCCCTCCTTGGATTTCAATTTGCACCAGGAAGCATGGGAGCACCAACATCCTATTTGGAAGCTGGAGATCTGCCTTGGACTTCTCAGCAGTAATGGGTGCTTCAGAGCACTGGTCTGCAGCATTGGCAGGTTGGAGATGTAATTGCGACCGGGTTCTCAGTCATGGCAGTGTGGCTTTGTGTTACTTCTTCTGCCTTTGGGGAGACAAGCTCTCTGGATTTCTTTGTGCAATTGCAACAGTTGGCATAATTTTGTATTTCGAAGCAAGTAACCAAGACAACTTTCTTTTCAGAATTAAAAGTTTCCACAGACATAAATTTTCTTAAAAAAAACCCCAACAAAAAACCAAAAAAATCCATTGGAAAGTGAACTAAACCTTTTTTTTCTAAATGATAGCATTTCTTATCAGAATTATATCAGTCCTGAGAAAAGCTGATGAATCAGTGATAATATATTATTTTTACAAAGCCAGTCAGTTATCTCCTGAAAGACCAGCACTAGATTTTCTCTGCTTTTACTGTGATACAGGCAAGGATTTACATAGGTTAGCCAAAGATCTGAATCTTGAAGTAACTTTTGCATACTCCTGTTGTCTGGGGACTTTTCTCAAACTACTTGTGTAGGTTTGTTGTGGTTTGGGTTTTTTTTTTTTTTTTTGGTTTAGTTTGGGGTGTTTTTTTGTTTGTTTGTTTTTTTGTTTGTTTGTTTTTCTTTTCTTTCCATAGAAGAAATATGTTGAATTAATAAAGTTTTTTCTCTCCTATGAACCAAAGAACTTGTTTTAATATTACCAGTTTATAAAATGTCAATTTAAAGATGCAGTATTTCTCAAATGTGAAACTCAGGGTTGTTCTAGACAGTACTAGAAATGTAATATGCATACTATAACCATACTACAACAAACCATCAGACTCCTATAAACTTGTGTTACAGCAGATAAAATGTTGAGGGGTTTTTTTGTGAACAAAAGGCCAAAACAAAACCCTTAGGAGGAAATGTTTGTTCTTAAAAATCTATTAGTAGCTAAGCATGTGCTGTGAAGATCGGTGTCAGTGTTTGATACCCGTGGTTTTACCCTTTTTTTGGAATGTTACATAGAATTTGTGTGGATAAGAGATGGGAGGCAGAGCTTTGACCTTGGTATGTGCACTTAACTAACTTCAAATTAACAACAGAACATCTCAAAAGGCAGCTGAAATCATGGAAGAAAAACACAGCTAATTATCACTAATACAGTGATAACTATATGAACTCTAACTAATCCCTCCTTGATATTTTATTATTATTGTTTCAATTTCTTATTATCCTTACTTTAGAATTAAGAAAAATACAGAAATTAGCTTAACCAATTCAAAGAGCTGTACTCCTCTGCTTGCCAGGTCCCTTTCCCTTGCTGCAGTTTTAGTTTCCAATCACAGTAAACAGTTACAGACTGAGTGGTTGTAACCTCTCACCCCCTTTTCTTTTCATGTTTGTTTCCTGCAATAAAGCAGATTTAATTCCATTCATTTATTCAGTCTGACAGGTGGGTTACATCAGTACAGCACAATGTAAAATATCTTTTTGCTGGAAGCCTTGCAATCTAGGTAATTTTATTTATTTTAGTATAATAAACATCGAATCCATGGTCAGACACTGCCTGGAGCCTCTGTTTATCTGCAGTGTTGGAAGACATTTTATTCATGCCATGTGTCTCAGAACCTTATGAGTCTTGAAAAAGACTGTGAACCAGAAACAATTGCAAAATCAATTCTACAAGAGCTTCCCTTTTGGAAGCACTGCCATTTGTCTAGGCTCCATATTTGAATGGTCACATGTAAATAAACCTTGGTTTTGAGGTTTTGAGCTACCATCAAAAGAAGTTAGTCAAAAAAGAAATTATGGGAGCTCAAGGGAATAGGGAAATTGAAAGTCTCTTTAGTTAAGTATACAATACTGGAAATTTAGGGAATGTTGATGCTGATGCAATTGTGTCTTCAATATGTGTTATATTGTTCCTTATCTTTTCTAGAGCTGGCTGCCATGTGATCATAAAATTACCTGTCTTTTTAGAAAAGTCTTAAAATTAATCCCCTTGAAATGAGTAGAAACAAATATACTTTTTAAAGACTTTGGAACTGCTGTGTTGGTTTTGTTTTCCTGATGACTCAGATTCACAAGGAAAGATCACAGAGACCTTGCTTACTTAACTGATTGAATAAAACCGGTGATCATCCTTTTACTGAAACTTTTCAGTCACTAGCTGGGTATCACAAACTTTAGTTCGCTTGAACTGAAGACCTGAGACATAGCTTGCCCAGCCTCAAAAAATCAAGTTTCCCCACCCTGGATTATACTTTATTTCCAGTGAGAGGGCCTGGCTGTTGTCTGTCGGATCTCTGGTAGTCAGATCACACTGGTCTGTGCCTGGTCATGCTTCAAACCATGAAAGAATAGGGCAGCCACCCCTCAGGAGGGTTTATTCTGCTGGTATTGGGAAGATGAAACCCTTTTTGGCTCAGGTCAATCCCGTTTCCTGAGAAAGCTGTCTCCCTCTGACCATACTGGGCAGTTATTCTGAGACATTTTCCATCTCCTCTTGAAACCTGTGGCAGATAGGAGTGAGTGAGTGTTTTGGGAAGGAACTGGGTGGTTCACAGGGAGATTGAGTTGTAAAAACTCTTTGCTTAATCATCTTTTAAAAAGGCTTTTAGATAGAAAATTAGGGAATAACGGCACTTCTGTACAGATACATGTATACTGCCCCATCTGCATCTCTTACCTGGGTGAGGAAAATCTCTCTCTCACCTGGCCACCAGATGGGGGCATTGCAAAGATATTGATTAATTGGCAAATTTATCATATCAATGAGTCATTTGCATATAAAAATCACCTCCCTTTGTCTTTTATTCCACATTTTTATAAGCATTGCACACAGATGAAATACCTCATCAATTTATTTGAAATAACATGAAAATACCCTTAAGAAAACACCTGATAAAATGTCAAAGGATTGCTGCAATTATAAAGGCTGATTTTCTTTTTTTTTTAAATTTAAGCTTTTTGGATGTCGTTTCTTGGTTTTGGTTCCTACTTCCCACTGTTGGACATAAAAGGCTTTTCCCCTTATCAGTTTTGTCATTAGTTTACCAGATGCTGCTTTGGCAAGCATTACAAAATCCTGCTTTTTATTGCATATGAAAATACAGTGTAGGTTGTGTTATTCATTTGATAGCCACCATCCATTTTCATGATAGGTTAAATTATCCCATTATGTTTCATAAAGAGAAAGAGCTTGATTCTGTTTTGATTTTGTTCTTAATCCTCTAAGGCAGCTGAACAACTATGAAAATTCTCTGCAAACTAAAAAAACCCATCATGGTTTCAGGTTATTTATATTTGAAGGTTGGTTTAAATAAATTAGGAATGGGGCTTGTCCAGTTATAAACTAGAAAAAGAAGATATAAACTTGTAAAATTCATGGAAACTCACTGATGTACAAGTCCATTCTCTTGATTGAAACTTTAAAAATGTAACTTTGAAGTAATAAATTACAGATTCCCCATTAAGCAGATGATTACTTAGGGTATTTTCTAAAGATTATTTTTTTCTTATTTAGCAAGACCTTTCTTAGAAAATATCCTATATGGGAAGATATATAACTGCATGTTTCTAAATAAAAGGTAGATTAATTCTTTTACTTAGTGCCAAAAATTTAATGAATAAAAAGAAAAAAAAATCTCACTTACAGAACTGTGATATTCCTTATGTAGAAGTTGGGCCGTTTTTAGGCTGACATTAATTCATGCCATGTCTGTAATCTTTATCATGAGAGATAAGATAGAAAATGTCCTGCCGTTTGCTGATCTGATAAAGCAAACAGATTTGATGAGAAACAGGAGAATGAAAACAGATAAGATCTTCTTTATGGGTCTCTTTGTAGTGCTTCAATAAGGCAAAAGAGTATTTTTGAAATTTTTGAAGGTTAGGGATAGCTCTTTAAATTTATTTGATGATGAACTTCTGTTTCTTGTACTGAGCTGCATTCTGCATTTTCTTTTAGTGTGAGAAAGGTGTAATATAACTTAGTAAAAAACCATCTTTTTGTTGTGGGTGGAAACAAGCATGTGAAATAGTTTTTATTTCAAAAATCTATTTTTTAAGAAACAAGTGGGGAAATTGAAGGCATAGTGAGTTCCTTATCTTCCCACAATTTATCTTCCCACTCTGAATAACACTTTTTGCACATTTATATTCAGAGTGTATAAATTCACCCAGTTTAGTCAAGCTGTCTTTCTATAACTTGCTTCTGCTCCCTGCTTAACCTGGTTGTCTTTTGCCTTTGAGTTTCTGTTGCACTTTTAAATGTTTCCTAATTTTCTCCCTGTGTTTTTGATAGAGAGGCCTTGACATGGGCAGCACGTGTGCACGTCTGTTTGCAGAGATAATACATGCTGTATATATTTTCTGTGAAGGTGACTGTGTCACTATCTATACATCTAATTCTCTCATCACAAGAAGTTTGGGGTTTTGGTTGGTTTGTTTGTTTGCATACGGTTTTTTGTCATCATATCATACAGAAAACCTTTATCTGTTTTATCTTTTGGCCCAGACACATTATTGATACATAAAAACTTGTGAAATGTCTTATAGGATTTGTTAAATCTAAGTCCTCAGAAAATATTTCCTCGGTTACCTTTCTGTATCTGATAATGGATTTTAAACAAGTGGGTAAGGGGCATAAATCAAGGAGTTATACAGAGGAAATAATGCAAACAGTTATGCTGAGCTCAGTATCTCAAAGTTATTAAGATGCAAATTTGTATTTGTTCATATTTCTACTTGCATATCTTCTGAATTGCTTTTTCTGTCCTTTTCACTTGATCTTGCATGAGGAAAGATAAAAGCTCTTAACATGTAAGACAAATGTTGATGTGATTTGCAGCCCAATGCCAATGGTCCATAAACCCTGTTTAAAAGCAGATCCTGAGCTAATATTAAGGCACTAAAGGGGGTTGCTGAAATCCCTAAAGGAAATACCAGATAAGTAAAAAGGATGCCTAAGTGTAAGCAGTGATGCTTTTCAGGTCAGAATGTCCTGGTGTTTCCACTGGTGGTGTTACCTAAGTTCATCTGACTTGACATGCAACAGTTCGAAATCTCTGCCTCCTAAATCTCTGCCACATACAAATAAGAAAAGTTTCTTTAAAACCAAGTTAACACTTGTAGAAATCTGCAGTTCAAGAAACAAAATCTCTCTCCCCTCTCTTGTTTTCTTCTGACAGCTAATCCCAGTGTATCGTCAGCTTGTCATCTGCTGCTGGCTTTTCTGGAGAGGGCAGTGGTGCTCATCCTTGTCCTCTAACTCACTCTTGTTTACTATGCAGGTGCTTCCCTTATTTGTTGTGCAGCTGGGACACATAAGGGAAAATACAAGTCTGTAGAATATAAATGATAGTAGTAAATCTAAAATCGGATTCCAGTTGGATGAAGCACAAAGTGCCTTCAGGTATTTCTGCCAATTTGGGCTGACGAAGGGACCTAGCTGTACAGATTACATTCACAGAATAGGTAGGAAAGTAAAGTTGTAAAAACAGTCAGAGTCTTGCTAAAAATTCTGATCTGTGAGTCTACATTTTTGTATCTATTCCGAGGCATGAGTAATGGAGTGAAGGTAATTTTTAGCCGGTAGTTCCATTTGCTCCCTCAGAATTTGTACGAGCCATTGGACAGAAGAAAAAAATGCCAGGGACAACACTTTGCAGTGCCAGCCACTTCATTCCAATTGCAAAGAATGTCAGAGAGATTTAAAATTACTTTTTTTTCTTTTCTCTTCATCTTAGCTGTCCTTTGCCTCTGATATTGACAAGTGTTTTTATCTCTGTGTTTTTCTAGATTTTCTTGTGGCACTTACCAGATGTTAACCGAAATGCTAATCAAAATTAACAAACTTAACCAAAATGCTACTTGTATTACAAAAGTATTTGTGATGCATCTGTGTAGTACAAATTATCTTCAAAAACCTCATTCCAGGTGTGGTGTATCTTGATTTCCCATGTACTTGTATCTTGTGGATAGATTTTTCTGTTGTCTGAGAAGGTATTTTCAAACTGAAGTATTTTCCTCTGACTTTCAAAAAATATTTCCGATACCATGGAAAAGTTGATATTCTGCTTTAGTCTGTGAAATCTCTTTTCAGTGCTTAGGTAGCTACTATTAGGTAGCTACCTAATAGTATAGGTAGCTTGGGTATACTCCTACCTATTAGGTAGGAATATAATGGTTTACTAGTGGTAAAAGTTATTTTATCAGTTGGAATAAAATTTAGCAATGAAGTTAGAAATGTCTTGGGAGAGAAACACAGAGGCAGCCTTACTACTAGGCATTAGTTTCAAAGGGGCTAGGCTTAAAAAGGTTTGACTTCTCTTATAATCATAAAATGGTGTGGGTTTTAAGGGACCCTTAAACATCATCTCCTTCCAACTTCCCACGGGCAAGAACACCTACTAGATGAGGTTGCTCAGAGCACCATCCAGCCTGGCCTTGAACACTCCCAGGGATGGGGCATCCACAGCTTCTCTGGATGACCTGTTCCAGGGGCTCACCACCCTCACAGTCAAGAATTTCTTCCTAATATCTAATCTAAATATACCCTCCTTCAATTTAAAGCCAGTCCCTCTTGTCCTATCACTGCATGCTTGGGAGAAGGATTTTTTGCTCTGCCCCACTCCCCATCACTTTCATGCCTTGGGCAGCTCCTGAATCTGCTCTTTTGAAAGGCTGCACAGCATTTCAGGATTTTAGCAGGTTGCTCTAATGATCTCCAGGACAGGGCTGAAGGACAGCTGGATAAGTGAGCCCATTGACAGGTCCTGAGGTCCCCCTTGCAAATCACCTAAATAAAGCTGCAGTAGTCCGTAACACTGCAGGAGCACATTTAATGAGTACACAAAATCAACAAATGAAGCTCAACCCAAAACCTGGGTGCCTGAGTCACTTAACTGTGACCATGCATATGGAACAGGAAGGGGTAGTGCTGTTCTGCTGGCGTGAACATCCCAGGAATCCAGAGCCGAAATAATTTGCACCCTAAGAGCAGGAAGATTAGTCCTGGCTAGAGAGTGGTACAAGATGAAGCAAGATGTAATGAAGGGATGGATGACTGGGACTGGGGAGGAAAATTGGGGGAAACATGGTTCCAGTTTTCTTTATAATTTATGCTAAGGTTTTGTTTAAAAAGTAATTCTAAAACTAGCAGAGTGTATGTTTGAATTATTTTTCTTGGACCCAGAAAACGATTTTTTCAGAGCTGTCACACAAATGCAGTATTAGAACTTCTGGGATCAGAGAAACAGGAAAAATAACAACTTTCTTTTTTTCCCCATGGACATTTCAAATGCCCAGGATAAGTATTTATGACACATGCAACCATTCCTGAAATCAAAGGCTCATTAGAGCTGCAGATAAAATGCACTAATTAAATGGTTAGCTGTAAGTTTATTTTTAACATTCTTTTTATGTTGATGTCCACAGACCAGCTCAGCTAGGGGTTCCTACATTGCCAGTGCTGTAAAGATCTGAAGCAGCCATCGCTCTTGGAGCTGTACTATAAAACTTGTGTTTGCTGTTTAAGATCTATTTTTTTCATCATCCAGAATAAAGGATCTACTGACAGTGGGCATTGTTGTTTTCACTTTTCATGTTTGTACTCTTTCCTCTCTGAAAAAGCTTTGCTCTTCTTTTTGTTGCTAAGAGAAAAGGAGTGTTGCCAGGGAAAAAGTGTCCAGCACATACTGATGTTTCCTCTGTTAGATGGCAAAAGCATCCCTCCTAAATATTTTCATGTGCATACAGCACACAAGTCTTAAACACGAGGGAAAGGAAAGGTGGAACTGGCCAGCCTTGCTCAGTGATGTTCAAAACACTATCTCCAAATATTCTGTAGTGTACTTCCTTATTCTTTCATAGCCCAAGCAAAGGATAAAACACCAGGCCTAAAACTTAAGGGTTTTTTACCTTACTCATTTAGAAGTGAAGTTTGTTCTTCCATTTTAGAATGTGCCATGTTAATGGTACGTGGTCAGGGTGTGCAAAAGCCTCAGAAAAGGAGCAGCCTGGGGTGTGGCTGGGCCAGGTGAGGCAGTGGTTTGCTCCTCCTAGGCTTGCTCTTGAAACTGTGAGCATCCATTCTGTTGCTGAGGGCTGCCATGGTGTCTGTGGCACGCTCCAGGAGCAGCAGGCTGAGGTGTTTAGCGGGTGGTTGGACTGTCCTTAGCTGTGTGCTTGGCTTTACTCCATGGTGTAGAATTAAACTTTCCAGTTCACAGTTTCAAGCCTTTTGGATTTAGATGGCTGACAACATGTGAAGTGAAAATCTCCTGAGGGAAGAAGAGGCAGTCCCTGTGCCATCCTAGAGTCAGGGCTGTGTATTCTCAGTTATCAGCAGTACATTGCTGGAATATGGAAAAGGCATCTCTGGAGCGTGGAGTACTTCTCTTGTTCATTGGACATCTTGTGGTAAGGATGCTCCAGGATAGGTTGTTGTACCTTACACTGTGTGTGCTTGTATTTGCACACGTTTCATTAGCACATTTGGTAAAGACTTCAAACATATCAGTTGGTGTTTTCCACTAAAATAGTTTGTGGCTACAAGCAACTTGGAGAGATGCTGGAAATTAAATGTGGGTAGGTAACACTTGTTCCAAGAAGCTGATAAAGGCTGATGTTTTAAGAAGCTAAAGAAGTTGAAAGGAACACAGTTTTGTCATGCTATTTGCATAAAATGATGCATCTGATAGATTTTGGCCTATCAGTACTTTGTTCTAGCATATCTGGGTTATTGACCTAAATTAGCATTTCTGTTGTCTTAAAACAAAGAAGCAGCAAAAATAGTGGATTCAGAAGTAATGATGTACAGCTGTGTGTCAGTATGGTCTCTGCAAGGTCTCTGGATTGGGTCCTTATATGGGAGAGTTGCACCCAATGACTGCTGCTGTAAGGAATGTTTTGGCTCCTCTGATCATCCACATATCATCATGAACAAAAGTGGAGAAAATTGGTTGTATTTCTCCCAAGCTATTCAGCCACTAGCCTAAGCCTAACTTTGTCAGGAAACAACCAGAGAAAGGACTTGTGACTCTTTTCTAGAATTTCTGTTTGCTGGTTTTGAACTATAAACAGTTTTCCTTTCCATTTCACCTCTGAGCTAATTTTAAATTAGTCTTCTAATATCTCTGAGTTTTGAGATAAACAATTAACTCATTTTTGCGGCACCTTTTTCTTTTACTTCTCAGAGTTGCATTATGCAGTATGGTTCTGGAGATCACTCTCTGTGGTCCAGTCATGCTTTTTGTCTTGGCAGAGCAGGGCTGTGGAGAGCCAGTTGAAGTCTGGAGCCAGCAGTGTCCTGTCAGCACAGGGAAGCAGCCCAGTATCCTTCAGTGATGCTGACCGTCCACGCTTTTATCAGTGCTTCCTTCGTGTTAGGACCTCAGCTCCACAGCCACAGCCCCTGCTTTAACTCAACTTGCAAAACTGTTTCTTCTCAGAGGAACAAAAGCAATAAAAGTCAAAGGTGCTTCTAACGATAAGAAATGCTGATGAGCAAATCAAGGTGATTAGGGAGTTTTAATCACACCCTCCTTTGTGTTGAGCTCACTGCCTACTGTGGAATTGTTACAGATCATAAAAGTCACTGTCCTATTTTTTGTGTCTTGCAAAACTCAGGTATTATCTCACTCATCTCTCTCAAGGATTAAGATTACAGCTGGGTATTCTCCCCTTTCATTTTAGAAAATAATACAACTTGCAGAAAAAAGTATTCTTTTATCTTGTCTTGCTAGATCTGTGTACAAACAGCTTGTATTGTCCTCAGCTGATTGAATTTGTTCAACAGGCAATTGTCAAAAGCAGAATTTCACAGATAAGATGTTCTTCAAATTTTAACTATTACCCGTGACACTCAAGTGAGGTTTCTGTACTGTTCTTGCCTCATACAATGAAAAAGATTGTTTAAAAGTCTCCTGCAGGGAAGAGTAGTGCATATACAGTTTTTGGAAAATGACATCTTCCCTAGGAATTCATACACAGGAAGCGGGAGTCTGTTTTCAGGAACTATACTCTGGGGGTGCTTGACATTCTTTTCATTTGTAAAAAGCAAACAAAAGGAATGTGGATATTATAGTTTTGAATGAATATTTATTGTGTTATTTGTTCCTCAGTAACATTTCACGCAGAAACAGAGACTTGCAGTTTAGGTAATTCTGATGATGAGTGAACAAGAAACAGTTTCCTATTTGTAAATCAGATTTGCCTTTTAAGTTGTTTACGTCTTCTGCCAACTTGTTATTTAGCAGCATGTCAATATTGTAAAAAGTACTAAAAATTAGTTGAAATTAATTGTGCTTTGCTTGAGCAAAACCACTTCTTTTTTAAGAAATGTTATTCACAGAAATGTCCTTTAAATCTCTGAAATCAAAAAGTTAATTTTGTTATGCCTAAACAGACTTTCTTTAAGGTGATTGAAATTGATAATAATGTAGTGAAAAAATTGTAAACAAAACTTCACAAACTTACAAACAGTCTTTACTGTTTGAAATTTCCTTAATAAATCTGGATGCAGTTCTGTCTGGTGCCATACACAGTACTTATTTATACAAATAAGCAAACCCCTCCTGTCTCAAAGATTTAATTGATCAAGTATCAGAGAAGATACTGAGAGAAAATGCAGTTAGGGGTTTTTCTTGATTCATAAGCTCATTTTTATATGACTGAAGTTGCTTTGGTGATTTTTTATTCTACAGCATAATGGTTAGTGATGGACTTATGGACCACCCACTGAAATAACATTTTGCAGTGGAGGTTTTGGCTGTGGGAAGATGTGCTTGGTAATAGCATGCAAGGGCACTTAAAAGTATTTTTTTAGGCAAAAAAGAAGTTTTGCTTGCTCTGTGATTATAATAGAGATGGTGTAAACTTTGTGTTAGTAGAGACAAAAATTCCGGTTAAGTCTGCTAATGTTTTCCTGTAAAATATTAACCTTTTCCATGAAGAATAAATGGCAATACATTCTCTTATAGATACTTGTCCTTGTTCATTTAAGACACCTTCAAGTTTATGGTGAAGAATATTACATTATAAATTCTCAAGTTAATATCTCCAAATAGTCACTGTTCCTTCTGGAGTTCATTACTGCCTAGTGATTTCTCAGTATTTTGCTGCTTTTCTTAGCACTACTGCTGGTTGCGAGACACTGTTTGTTTGTTACCAGGATTAGTTTCTTAACAAAAATCTCTTTGGGTAGATTTTAAGCTATAGATTTGAAGATGCCAGAGAAGGGATGAAATTAAACAAGGTCTATTTTCATGGGAGCTTGGGACTTCTTTATATATCTTCTTCTTTTAAATTTTCAATTTTCTTTTCATTTAGAAACAAATTTGGATAAAGCTCGATTGATGAATTGTGATGCCTACAGTTTTTCTTTCCAAGTCTTGTGAAAGAGAACTTGATTTGGTGACCCTATCTAAAGTTAATTCTTGCTAGTAGATTATTGAGAAACCACTTAATAAATTAAGCAAGGAAGTCTATAACACTCCTAAGCTCTCTGTAAAATACTGCTTTTGATGTAGGTGAAGAAGACTTTGGACTATTCTGAAAATGGGTAGAAAAGAGCAAGAAATTTTACTTTTCATTAAGGAGAATGCTAATTTCTCTTCTTACAAATGCGGTTATTTGAGGTTCATTTTTGTATTTTGATGATATATGACTAATAGGAAGTGTGTTATCTTAACATTGGTTTACATAATCTCTGAAACACTCTGCATCTTAATATTTTCGAAGGTGATATAATTGACAGATGGAAGTAGCAGCCAGCCATAGGTCCTGTCAGTGTGTGGATGTAGTTTTCTAGGACTATTGAAATGACAGATTTCAACATGCCTTGGCATACAAAACACTATGGATTATTTGCTTTCCTAGGCACGAGTTATAGATGACCCAGTAACCTGTAAATATCGATGTGCAGCTTCGCACAGTGTGCTGTGAATGACTGACCTAGCCATACACAATATATAGCTGAACCAGTCTCCTCTGTATGTTAACTATATGTTCTCACAGTGCTAGTGTGATATTTCATGTTTTAAGTCAGCACAGTGCCCTAGGATCTTGGTTCTCCATCAGAACTCCAGAGCCCATTTCAAGTCTCATGGTATGTGTGAAACCTTTCCCTTGTGCTTGGTCTGTGTGCTCATGAGCTAAGCCACCAGTCCAGTTTTAGAAATGTTGGGAACTTGGGATGGTGCTAGGCCAAGAGATGGCTTTGTTATAATCAAAGAGTTGCCTTCAGTCAGACCAGTGTTACCTACAGATAGAGTAACTCTGGCAGGTTTTATTTAACTTGAAATTAGGCTGTGCTTTTTGTTGTTCCTAATGGGTTTTACCTCAGTTTACTCATCATTACATTTTGCCCTCAGCTGCTAACAGAGTCTGATCTGTTTGTTTGGGTATTGAATGCAAAATCACCACAGCTCTTTAAACTGAAGTTTCAGATTTACATTAGACCTTGACTTACTTGTTTTCTGTAGTCTTGGGGCATTACTCGCTCTAGTGCATCAGGGCTCAGGCTCTTTGCTCAGTGCAGAATCAGGCAGAAAACTGTCCTGTGTGATGTGGCTGCCAGCAACCGGATATATGGTTGCTTTCTAGTGAAGTGTGTGGGCAAGGAATTTGGGAATACGATATTAAAACTGTAGGGAGGTGCCTCAGTTTCCACAATGGCAGCAGTTTTCATTGAGCTTGACCTCAGGTCCAAGGTTTATTGGTCTCAGGGGACAGAAACAGAATGAGGGTGGGTTGAAGCGGTTTGAGATATCAGGATTTTCCCTTTATGACAGGGGTGTAGGAATAGAAACTTATGGGAAATTGAGCAATTGAAAGAAAAAGGAAAGCTGGTTCTCTGATGCTTTTTCAGCATGCAAGGTGCCACAAGAGAACTGTTCTCATTACCAATTTTTTTTTGTTTGACCAGTTAGTCCTTTTTTCCCTTTCAGTTTAAGTGAATCAATAATAGATTTAAGCAAGAAATTAAAATGGCTCAAAGTTATGAATATTTTCCTCTTAATCATCTCTGTAAAATCTTCCTTTTAAAATTCAGTGATTGACCTGTCATCTCAAGTCTCTTGCTTTAACTAGAGATGTCACTGTTTAGGCAGCTCAAGTATTGGCAGTGCTCTGTTCATCTGGCACACCTGCTTTTTATCATAAACTGATGGCTGCACAGCCTCCTTCTGTGAGTGGAAGGAATGAAGAGAGTAACAAAAGTAGGAGGTGAAGACATATTTGTCACTCAGTTTCTCCTGCTGCTTTCTTTGTCTGTTTAGGAACACTAAAGCCAGAATGTAGTGCTTTCTGTATGAATTGAGGACTGGGTTTTGGACAGGAAAGTGGTAGTGGCTAAGAATAAATGGTCTGGAATTAGAATAAAACAGCTATATTGGAATGCCTGCTCAGGTGCATGCCATCAGTATATTTTTGTGTGTTTGTTTATACATCAGTGCGCTTGTGTATTCCCCAGTGGCCTTTGCTCTTTGTCCATTTGGATCCCTCTCCATAGTACTCCAGTCTTCTAGTCTTACAGCTTAATCAGGGTAAAGTTGTGATTGCAAAGATAGTGAAGGATAAGTAGAGTTAGAAAAGGAAAAGCACAACATGAAGTCCTTGTGTACTATTTCCTGCTATGCAAAAACAAGCTGAGAGAAGAATGTCTGTCACAGTACACTGCAGATAAAAAACCCATTCAATATGAACTGCTGCACCTTATATTCAAAATGGCTCCAAACTGTATGTATCTAATCAAATTTCCTTCTGATCTCCCAGGGATAGGTGTTCACACTGTAACTTTACAACTAAATTTTATGCCTAAAAATATACCCCCAAATTTTAGTATTTCAAACCCCAAATCACCTGTTTCACTGTATGTTATGTAAAACTTAGCTCATTGAAATGACTGGTCATATTTCAATGTGTACTATTGAACTAGTGTGCATTTCTGCTTTTTTTTTTTTTTTAAAGGAAAAGTATGAAAAAATTTACTAAGAAATAGTCAGAAAATACAGCTTATAATAATGTGGCCTTTCTGCATTTAAACCATTGCATGTAGGGATGGGCAGTATCTTATTACAGGCCCCAAACAAGGCAAAGGAGTTTTACATGACCTGTGAATCTTTGTAGGATGTGCATGTTGGAGAATGGAATCCTAACTTCAGCTGTCATGACTAAAAACTTAAATTTGGGGCTCTGCTGTACATGCCCTGCGAAAATGCCAAACCCCACCATATAAGACAGAGGGGGAGGGTAGATTACTTTCAGGGTCCCTTTAAAAACCCAAGTACTATCCTAGAGGTAAAGAAGCAAGATGTTAAATCTTGTGATTTTGTTGTTTCCTAGTGCAATATATGCTGAAAAATCTACATGGCAGAGCAATAAACCTGGAAGACCAAAATGCAAGTTTCTGTTCTTGGAAAGATTATTTCAGTCCCCAAAAATATTTCTAGGCTTCTGTGCAGTGATGTTTGAATTTAGGTTTTCAGTATGCTAACTGATTAGATGAGACCTGAATTATACTCTGAAACTGAAGTCTGTGGGTTCAGTGATCTGGATTTGGGCCACGATTTCATTTATTTGTGTCTCTGTTCTTTCCCTGAACTTGAGTCTTTAAGTAATGGAAGCTGTCTGTGTATGACAAATGAAGATAATTATAAATGTGTGGAATTGGATTGAAATCAAACCCAGCAATATTTTAGACATATGTTATCCCAAAATACAGTCACCAAGTAAACATGGGAAGAGAGGAGGACTGCGTTTCTAAATTTTTTGTGATGTCCTAATGTGTTTTGGAGTACATGAGAAGAGGTAGAGAAGTAAAACCATCACTGTTCTGTTTAGTTTCCTCTGGTGCTTGGGAAAGGGATTTATTCAAGGCATGAGTTATTAATTGAATTGGGTGAAGACTTCTGTTCCTGCTATGTATTTCCATTCAATAGCGCTGAGATCCTGTGAGAAAAAGGTAGGACCTGCTCAGCAGAGATCAGATATTAGTTTTCCGTGTCTGCAGAGCAAAGCTGCCTTTGAATGTTTAGGAGGAGTGAGCAAACCTCGGTATCATCATCTCTGTACAACTGAAGTTCCCTGTTTGGGCAAATTGTTTCTGATGACAGGCAATTGAAGGTGGTCGATTTTTAATTTTAGTTTATTTTTAACTGAAGCTTCACTACCACTGCTTATCAGAAGACATATATGCTACTCTTTGTTGGACTTTGAGTAACACAGAACTTCTGCCCTTGATCTTGTCAAATCTTGTAAAAACCTTTGAGAGTTAGAGTAGGTCCTCTTAGAACTTGGTGTCCTCCCTAGATGGCAAAAGCTGTTTGATTTTTCTAAAATGATACTTTTACCAGGAACTGGTATTTTTCAGATAGCAACTCAGGTATTTGTACTTGAGGGTGTTATTTTTTCAGATAATATGTTCATTTCGTGCACTTTGGTGCATTTCGTGTTTTGAAGTAAGCTATTCAGATACCTCAGGATGCACCAGTGATAAATCAGTAAAGTGTTTTCTTATGAATGTTGTCACTTTCCATGGTTTCACAGTGAAAAGACTAAAGTTTATAGATTAGTCTCAGCAAAAAAAAAATTTGTACATATTTCAAAGAGAGCAGAAAAGGTAAGTATGACCTTGGAAGCTGACACCCCAGACTGAGCCTTCTGCACTCTGCTGCCCTTGAGTGAGCAGCAAGAAGAGCTCAAGAAGCCAAGGAGAGACAGTCTCTAGGAGCCAGTGCTACATGGAGGAGACAGGCTGTATGCATGTAAGGAAATAGAGAAGATGAGGTTGGAAACTTCTTACAGACATCGGAGAAATGCAGAAAGCTGGCGAGGTGTTTCTTTGGATAATCACAGTAGGCTTCCAGGAGATAAAAAGCTTGAAGTTAATTTACAAAAGGATCAGATGCTCTGAGTGATGTCAACTAAACTTCTCAGCTGCACTTTCTGTGACTTTGCAAGGCAGATAAATGTGTATTTCTGCTGCTTCTCTGCATCTAGATGTAAGCTACACTTTATTAAGTGCTTGTAGTTTTATCTACTATCTGACCAGTAAACGGAGAGCTTTGAGATTCCCTTGCAGCACTGTGAACTAGGAGATGTTTTCAGATATGAGGAGTGCAAGAGCTGATGTGTCAGAATGGATGGCAGCTCCTTTAGACTTCACAGGCTAAATATCTGCCTGCACCATATCTTCACTGGAGAGCTGCAGATGCCTAAGTACAAGATATGTAAACAAATTGATGACGTTTGCAATAATTACAGAGACGTAAACTGTGCGGATTTTAATTTTTTTTTTTTCTTTTTCATTATGTATTGTCTTTAGTTTTTGTGAGATAGCATGTGTGGACATTGTCATTCGTAGCATGGTTACCCTACTGTTTGGTTTGATTATTCAGGCACTTGCATGGATGTGTGGCAGAACGTGACTCTGAAATGGTTTCCCAAGCTGCCATCTGCCAGCTGACACCTCAAGTAACTGCGTGCATTCCCGCAGCCCAGCATGGCTGTAAACTTAAATGCATTTTCAGCCTCAGTGTAAAAGCTAACAGCAAGAAAACCCACTCAACCAAAAACCTCCTGTGCTATTATTTCCTACCTTTTAAAAATTTTATTAAGTACATGTTATTTATATATGAAAGTGTAATTGTGAGCCAGCATGGTGACTAAGCTGGTGGTTAGTGACTGTAAAATCAGCAGGACATAATTTTTTGGCTGTCTCCATGCACCTAATTTAGGATGTTGGTGCCAAATTTTTGTTTGATATATTGATATCAAGCTTCTTACGATCTAATTCTCATATTTGGATACGGTGATAAGTAGTCTGGTATATGACTGTGCCATTAAGAATGTAAATCATCAGAGTGAACACATTATCCAGGTGTACAAAGGGTTTTAAGAAAAAAAAAGTTCTTTATTTCATTATTCATGTTTTTATTTTTGTTATGATATTAGCTCTCTGTTGGTGACAGACCTCTGAAAACAGACGAGCTCTTAGCTGGAGCAGTGAGACAATCACCTCAGCAGAACAAAATTTAACACTGTGCTTATAATAGGATATCCATGTCTGATATGCTTTGAGTAGAAGCATATGTTTTGGTTTCTTACCTGTTGGTGTTTGGTGTTGTGGATTTGGGTTTTTTGTGATTGTTTTGTGGGGTTTTGTTTTAAATACTGAAGAGTTCACCATGTAAAAAGTAATTAAAAAATACGTTAAATACTTGACTCCTTTATACTCCGCAATCAAGAATGTCTGTATCAGTTTGAACACAAGTGCAAAACATTTTAAGTAACATTTCACCATGAGTGGAAAACATGCAAGAGTTCATCTTTATCCTTCTTGTTTTGCTGTATATTCTTTTGTGAGAAATACTGAAAGATTTTACGTGACAGTAAATCTCTTAGAATTTTGTTCATAATTTTATTTTGGGCTTTCTGATTTTTGTTTGGTCTGTTTCTGATAATAGCTTCTAATTTTTCTCCTTCCCTCAGGCCATTAAAATATTGCTCTAGGTATTGTCAGACAATAATTCATTCATACCTTACTCATACAGCACTCTGTGCACTGCATATTATCTTGTGCAATTATTTAATTAAAACATAGTTATAGGATGCCAACTTGCCAAAGCAGATAGATGAATCCAAATTTCACTTGGAAATATAAAAACCTTTGAATTCAGCTGCAGAAAACAAAAGACTCATTGACTGTAAAAAGAACTGGCTTTTGGGAATGATGCTTATCTGCATCAGTACTATAAATGCATTTTACTTTGAAAAACTCCCCAGAGGGTTCATAAGGCTTGTTTGTTTGCTTTTTACTATAAATCTGGTTGGGCTCAAGGGTTCCCATTAAACCAGTGTTATGAATACAGCCTTCTGGTGGAATTACTAAAAAAGCTTTTCAGGTAATATTACAAATATAATTGCAATTAAGTTACTACTTATTTAAAGTAACCCAGGTGCTGGCAGAAGTTGAAGTTCTTACTTAATTTTTTCTCATTGTTTCTTGCATAACGTTGTGTTTTTCATGCATTTTGAAAATAACCTTTCTAGAAGCATCAAAAGATTAACAGAGAGCAAGATTAACAGAGGCAGCTAACAACTGGGAGATGACAGAGAATAATTTCCTCATTGTGTTTTTTTTTGTTTGGTTTTTGTTTGTTTGTGGTGGTGGTGTTGTTTTTTCTTTAATCTGTTGAGCCTCTCCCTGCTCCGCCTTTGGCCTGGACTTATCAAGCATTTGGTCGTTTTGGTGCTGGAGTTTAGATTTCTGGCTTCAAAAATATGAATGTGAAGTGAGTTAAAGCTCAGCTTTGGTATTTAGGTACTAAAAAGCTTAGAATATACCTTATAATAATAAAACTGACAACCGAATTAATTGTTATGTATTTAATAAACAGGGTTTCCATTTGGGAAAATGGAAAAAATGTTTCCATTTGGGAAGCCAAATTTACAGAAAGAATGTTCCTAGCATTTAGCTGAAAATACTTGCCCCAAAGAAATTTGTTGTTCAAGCGACAGAGCCACAAAAATAAAATAAATCAGAACTGAATGAAATAGTTGGATTTCTTCCAGGAAAACTTACAAATGTATTGGAAAAATTGAATATGCAATGAGAATTAAGGAAGGATTATAAGAATGTATTAAATTCAGTTAGCAGGATAATTTAATAAATTTCTAGTCTAATGAAAGAGTAGAATGCTGTCCTTTCACCGCTTTTATTAACGGTGTTAATCTTTACTCATTCATCATCATATGATGCTGATGCTTTTTCTGTTAATGAATGACTTCTGGGATAGTACAGCATCAGGAGGATAGGTTTGCCTGTGAAAAGAACTGTAAGCCTGAGATAAAACCAGGGAAGACAAATACTAGAAGGAGTGTGAGGCTGATGCAGTGTCCTTTCCATCCCTCAGTTCTCCCAAAAACAGTGCATTTCAGTCCACATGTGCATATACTAAGTTCTTGGTCTATCAGCATGTTTTAACTGTACAAATCTGTGGGAAAAGCTGTTAACAAAGCAAGATTAAATCCACCCGTTCTTGCAACAAGATGTGATGTTGGGCAGATGTAGCCATGTCATCCAGAGAAATTGCTCTTCAAGTGCAGAGTTGGGCAATAAGGTGACATTTGGAGGAGGAGGTGGGCATGTCTTAACTGCAGCGACTGGCAATGGGTATCGAGCCTGGAGCAAACTTATCACAAGGCACAAGCTTATCAGTGGAGACACTTATGCCAAGCTCTTGAGAAATTATTTAAGTAGGGATTTTTTTTTTTTACACATTTTTAAACACATCTACTAAACAAAGTAATTTAAATTGAACTGAGTTAAATGAGTAGAAGCACTGTGATGTCTGTAATTTAGTATTTTGTGTTTGTTTTTTAGTGAAAATATGCTGTACTGTGGCAGCATTTCTACCACTGAATTTTTCAACGAGCTTTTAGGCTGTGTCACCTGTGCATGTCAAGCCTCGGATCCTGAGGCTGGTGTTTGAGCTCTGGCATATTGGGCATGTTAAGTGCAGAGCCCCAGCACTCCTCAGAGCACCTTACAAGCAGACAGACCAGCCAGGCATGATATCCAAGAAGGGGCATCTCCTGTTTGTTTCCTGTTCAAGTAAGTTGGGCTGGGAGCTGAGACTTTCATGTTTCCCAAGAGCAGGGAGCTAAACTGCTTTTGAATAGTTCTCTGTTGCCTCTCCCTTATCCAGGGACTGGTGCAGCCAGCCAGTGAAAATAGCTTACAAACAGCACAATTTCACAGTAAACTGAGTTTGTGTTCTGCATCAGTGTAAGAGATGCTAATATTTTCCAGAAGACTTGGTGTTTTAAAATAGTTGGTATGATGCCCCCTGTTTCCAGAAGGCAGCTGAGAAGTATGGTCAGTAATTTCCTCTGGAGATGGAGAAAAGAGGTAGATTTCTAGTGCTAGAAAAGAATTTACAATGTGTCTGGCTTTATTTATTTATTTGATCAAATATTTGGGATAAAATTCTATTTTTGACCCTAGATTTTAGGCTCATTTGCTAAAGGTATGTCCAAGAGGATGCAGTCACTGACCGTCAGTTTGCCCATGTGAACTGCAACAACAGCAGCAGATGCTGCACTGTTTTTTTCCAAAAATACTTCTTCCTATTTATGTTCAACAAATCTTTGTTTCCACCCAGGCATATTTTTATATTAATTATTACCTAGTCTCTTCTTTACTGGACCTTCTCATAGGCTGTGTAAAGAAAGCAGAATGATTGCCTTAAGAATAGAAAAATATTGTATTTGTTAATACAATTTAACAAATAGATCAGAAAACATGGTCAAAACCAAGCACAAGCCATTTCCTTTCACACTCTACTCTCTCTTCCATCAAGTGGAACATCAATTTCCACTGCTTCTAGAAAAGCCTGAAATCTCCTCAGTTTTTAACTAAACTCTTTCACTAGAAGTTTACAGAACAGTGATGTAAGCAGAGAAGGAGTGTACAAAAGTGAGAAAAAGGAATTAAACTGGACTTTTTAATGTCACCTAATTTTCATGTGTGATTTTTGCTTTTAAATGCTTTTCTAATGTATCTTCATATCAGAAAGCAGAGTGGGCAGGGAAATATCACTTTATTTTGCAAGAACATGAACTCCCAGAAATGCTTTGTGTCTTGGCAGGTCTGGAGACAACCCAGAGTGTAGAGTTCCCTCCAGTTCCCCCAATTCACTAACAAAAGCCAGTCAGCAGGTAGCTGAGAATGTGGTGTTTTCATTGTGACTTTCCAGCAGCTGGCAGTGCAGGAACCACCAGTCAGGCCAGTTTCAACCCTTGCCTGGCAGTTTGGGGTTCCTTGCTGTTCGAGCACCAGCCTGGCAGGTGCCCAACAGCTCCGGTGTTTCCCTTCCCTGGTAGCTGTAATAGCCACATTCTTAGGCAGATGCATGCAAATAAGTTAGTATAAATTAACCAGCCTCTAAAATACCATTAATATGATAAATGAGTAGTTTGCCACTATGTTGTTTTCTCTGTTTCTTCTCTGAAAGCATGCGAAAATATTCATTGGATTGTTGCAGTAGCATAAGCAGCTGTGGGACGCTGGGGCTGCAGGCTCCTGACAAAATTGCAGTGGGATGCTGAAATTCTGGGGTTCAATGACAGCGCTTTCTGTCAGTCCCAGAATGCAATGACAGCTTGTAGCTCTGAAGTGTATTGAGGTATAAAAGTGATTTTAAAATGGCATGGTGAAGAGACACCTGACACTGACAGTTGGAAAGGTCTTTAGGTGACATTAATGCTGTTTAAAGTAGTGAGTAAGAAAATCAGTGATATGTGGTAAGGCTTACATACATTTGATTTTTTAAATATATTACTCTGTAAGTCATTGATTTTGAATGATAACTGTGATGCTGCTTTTGAAGCAAATAAAATTATATGTGGAAGGCTGGAGCAAATTAAGTAAATGTGATTACTGCTTGAAGTCCTCTTCAGAAACATTTTATTTGGTAATAGTTTAAGCATAAGCTAAAGTGGTTTTCTAATAGATAATGCAATATTTCTGACCTAAAAGTAAGAAATAAAAACATTACCCGTTGTGCAAAAAGTAGTCCTAACAAAAGTATTAGGCTATTGAAGGATTGTTCTTGGAGGTTTTTCTCCTTAAAGTGCACTTGAATATAGTATTTCATGCAGTATCTTTCATTTGGGCTGTCTGAACAGTCCTCTGGAGCTGATGAGAATTGGAAACAAGGAGTTGAGGTGTCCTGCTTTTCAGATGGCCGAAGGAAACGAATGGAGGGAACTGCCACAAACAGTGATGGGGTGGTTTAAACCCAACCAGAGGAATAGCAGAATGTAACGAATGGCATTGGACGGAGAAGTCACGCACACTGGTGGATGCTGACAAGGAGGAATCTCACAATTCAAGAGGCTTTGTTGAAGGATTCTGCCTCCTCCCAGTTCTGCCTTCATTTCTCTTGACATTGTTTTAAGAGATGCAAAACTGTATGACTAGAAAGAGACTGCTGTTGCTCCTAGAGCTGTACTAAAGTAAAGAAAACTAAAGGTAGAGTACTTCTGACATGACTGAAGGATCATTTTAATAGACAGTAAAGGGTATTGATACAGAGCTTGAATTTACAAATCTACACAAAGGGCCTCTTGCATCTGAACAACCGCATCTCTTAAAGAGTAGAGATTTTCTTAGGAAGGTGAAGGAAGGAATTTTAGCAGAGCCATCGATATTGAATTACACCACAAAAGCTGGGTTTTTTTGCTGTTTCAAAGTCTTGCTTTTCTTCTATAAGCAGTGCTCTGGGGAGGCGAGGAGGGGGTTGAGAACAGGGATAAAACACAAGCCACTAAACGTTCTACGAAAATCACTTCATTCGCTTGCTCAAAAGTGGCCATAAATAGGGTGGGATTTAAATGTGACTTTAAGGATGGAGCAGAACTTAGCAAGGATGTGCTGGTTTTCCTTCTTTACATTAATTATTTTTTCTTTTCTAGAAATGTTTTTTTCTGTGAGTTTTATACAGCAGCTTCTAGGGCTCCCACTTTTTTTGCAAGGAATATATTTTTTTAGAAGTACAGCTTCAGTCTCTCTGCCACAACCATGAAAACTGGTCTGTCATGTATATGAATTAGTATGTTAACAGGACAAGAGCCAGGAAAATATATCTTGACAGCTTTAACATTGTATACTGAGAAATAACATGAGATAAGGAAAATTAATGGTAGTAGCACATCAGCTAGTATAAATGTGACTGGCAATTTTTAGTTGTATATGCTTTCTGGTTCTGAGCCATAGAAATCATGCAGAGAGAAAAAAAAAGTGACAACTTGAACAGCTGCCTGTTGCAATTCAGTGCTTGATATTATGAAATTTGTAGATTGGTTTCATCCTGTGATTTTACTGGTTGTCATTGTGATATCTGCTAAAAACTCTCATGGTAGATATTTCTAACACATTTCTCTAAGAGCATTAAGGATTCATTGTTTGGTCTTGTTTTTAGGGCTTTTTTTTGGTGTTCCTAGCATGTAGTGATTTCACAGCCTCATTATCAAAGGTCTGGGGCCAAACTGATCCCTAGTGGATCTTCTCCAAAGCTAACTGAGGGCAGGAGGATTGATGACAGCTAATTGCTAACTTTAGGAGCAACTATTTTCTGGAGTCATATTGAGTTGAGTCCAAACAGAACTACTGGATGTGAATGTGCTTGAAAAATACTAAGTTTAGAAACTTGCTTAGGTACAGTTCTGTCTAACTTGCACTCACAAATGATCATATTTGTAAAGGCTGTGTGCTAGATTTCTACCTAAGTTTTGAATTTTCTATAGTTTTAATTGATCCCCACTCATTTATCATTTTATCTCAACATTCAGAATTCTACTTGTCAATCATACCTTGATGTTGACTAACGCTGCTTAAATTTTTCAGAATCCTACCCTTATTTTGCCTGAATTGCATGAGTAGATCACATAGGAGGGATTGGTTTTTACCAGATCAAGAGTATTTTTTTCCTGGCTTATTGTCTTTCTGTTCTGCATGATAATTTGTTGGTTCAGAGTCAAGGAGATGTAAATCTGATGTTTTATTTAGGACTGGATACTTGGAGAAATATCACATTTGAGGATGAAGAATCAAGCTGTTTGTACCCATGTCTTAACACAATCAAGGTACATAAAGCATAAAGAAAAGATAAGATATGTTGATGGGGTAAGAAGTACCACATGTTATAACTAAGAGCACAAAAGTCCTAAAATTATTAGAAGAAATTATATTGTTCAATAATCACATATTTCAGACTTGCCTTATACCTTCTAGAGTTTTACTGGCATAATTTAAGGTGTTCCTCTGTTTCTAGGGATTTGAGCTTGTTTTCTTCCCACTTACACTTGCTAAATTCTTTTAAGGCTTAGCTTTGCACGTCCCCTGATGTGCAGCAGTGATGACATGCCAATATTGCTACTGTGCAAAGTTATGTGTTGTATCACAAGAAAAAAGTGATTTATTTTAGTGGAGAGGGAAACCCCACAAAGATATTTTGTCAGTAATTAACTTTTTGAGGGCTTCATTCATGTCCTAATATTTTCTCCTGGATAGCTGGGTATCTAGTTCTGTTTCTTATCCACTGCTCTTTATCCACTGTTCCTTATCCACTGCATTGTTTCATTCTGCCATAAATTCTCCTCTATTTTCTCTTCAGTCTCTGATGATTGTTCTACACGTTTGTTAATTTGTACTTCTTTCCTATCAGCGGCATACTAAATTTTACTTAATGCTTTGAGTTTTACAGGAATCTTGAGACACTGTATGCTCATTTTATTGAAAAGGATTCACTCCCATGCAGTTCATTCTTAACTTGACTGTGTGTGTGAGCTGTGCTCTATGCTGCCCTCGTTTTGTGAAGTCACCTATCACACGCGTTGCAAAAATCTGAAATATCAGGAAGAACACTGGGAAGTTGCCCATATTTAAAATGTAATGCAACTAATGCCTTCTCTAACTGGCCTCCATTTTTTAATCATTCTTGAGCTACTATGCTTCACTTGGAGCATAACAAACCTTTGTTATTCTCTGGCACTCTGGGCCAGTTTTAGGATTTAATAGTTAATCTGGGTTTGTGGGGGGTATTTGTGGGTTTTTTGTATGTTTGGTTGGGTTTTTGCACCTCTTAATTTTGATGAGGTGCTTCTTTTAGGCAGTTTCCTGTACATCTTTCTAAATTTTACATAGCTGCTTTAATATGTTGCCTTACAGTTTCCTACTTGCATCACAGTAGTTCCTCAGTCTTGCCTAATCTAAATTTCGGATCTGGCTTTTTTTTCTTTATTTTTTATCCAAGTCAGAGGCACAACTCTGCCTCTCCCACATCCTGTCTGAAGGACAGCCATTTTGACACTGAACACCTGTGTAGAACAGGTGTTTGTTTTGTGAGAAGGTGAGACTCAGGATCTAGGAAAAAGGGAAGGTGGTGTGGTTTACCCACCCTGGGAACTAAGTACCATGCAGCTGCTCCCTCACTTTCCCCCTGCTCAAGTGGGGAGGAGAATTGAGGGAAAAAGTAAACCTTGTGGTTGCGATAAAACCAGTTTAATAATTGAAACAAAAGAAAAGATACTAATACTACTACTAATAAAAAGTTTAATGATAGGAAAAGAGAAATACACCTGCGAAAAACAAGTGATGCACACTACAATTGCTCACCACCCTCTGACTGATGCCCAGCCCGTCCATGAGCACTAAATGGTCATTTACAGCCAGCTGTCCCCACGATATATACTGAGCATGATGTTCTATGGTGTGAAATATCCCTTTGGTAAGTTAAGCTCAGCTGTCCTGGTTGTGCTCCCTCCTGGCTTCTTGTGCACCTGCCTGTGGGCAGAGCATGGGAAACTGGAAAGTCCTTGATTTAGAGGAAGCATTACTCAGCAGCAACCAAAACATTAGAGTGTTATCAACATTATTCTCATAGTAAATCCAAAACATGGAACTTTATCAGCCTACTAAGAGAAAAATTAAATCTATTCCAGCTGAAATCAGGACAGAGGGCTACAGGAAAAGGAATTCAAAGCACAGGGTTGTGTTCTCAAGGGTATGAAGAGCTGAATTCCATGTGATTAACAGAAGGATAAGAAAATTATTGGAGCACCCAAACCCCAGTGTTATGGAAGCCTGTTAAACTGCTGGTGTTTTGATCCAAGTATTTTCTTGTTAATCAAACCCAGTGTATCTTCCTAGTCATAGGATAATGATGTAGTAAGGCTTAGATCATTAAAACAAAGCACCCTTTTTGCTCTCAGGATGAGTACATGGATAGAAGAGCAATTTGCAACAGTAGATCAAAGAACCAATTAGGCTTGAAAAGACCTTGGAGTTCATTGAGTCCAATCTATGACCTAACACCACCATATCAACTACACTGTGGCACTAAGAGGTAAATCCAGACTTCAAGCATTCAGATTTAACAAGTGAAAATGAATATATTATCCTGAAACTTACCTTTACATCTGATTTGCTTTATTTACTTTGATTGATTTGAGCATGTATTAAAATCTTCTGACAAATCAAAAGCAAAAGCTGAGAAGAAGATGCAAGAATTATGCAGCCTTACGTAGTGGAGCCAGCACTATTTTATGTACAAGCAGTTATAATTACCAGCTGCTGGCATTTGTTTAACTTGCAGTTGGGTGCCTGAAAGTGGTGCCTTAAAACTGTGCTTCCAAGTGATGGCATAAACTGATGTAGTCCTGTCATTTGCCATTGCACCTAATTCCTGTGACTGAACAGGGCCTGTTTTTACTAGACTCATTTGAAAAGTCTCTCCCACTATGCATGGTGATCTCTGGAGGCAGAAAGGATGTAATTTTCTTCTCAGGCCACCCTGCTACCAGCTTTCGATGAAGGCAGAGCAGCTCTGTCACTAGGAAGATTATTGTTCTCTAGGGTTTTTCCACCTTTGTTGTTTTGCTCTGACTGGTAATGAATTTAGCTGGTTTTTGACACAACTGATGGTGACGTGGCATAGGAACTGTACTTGCTTCTTCTGATCCAGTAGAAATGCAAACTTCAATTAATGATGCTATAAGGGATGTGATTTCTCTGTAGAAATACTTCAGTCAAGTTCAGCAGTAACTGCTATGGCTCAATAGTCATTAAGCGCTGTTTACATGTTTTAAAAATAGATAGAAATAGATAATAGAATCTAATAGATATTAGATAATAGAATAGAAATAGATAAAAATAAAAATAACCAAGGCAAGTAGATTAAACTTCATGGATCTTCATGATATTTGGCTTATGCTTTTCTTCCGGAGCTGCATATGAATTTAGGGCATTTAGTTCTCCATCTACCTTCCCTCTCTCATTTATTCACCAAACTGAGTTTTTTCTACCATCTATATGGGACTACTGCTTGATTAAAGTGCTTTATTGTGTTTGCTACTATCTTACTTTATTGTCATTTAACATGAATTAATTTTTACTGATTGGGTGAGTATTTTAAACCCAGCAACACCTACTACCAGTTCTATGATGAATTCCTTTGTATTTCTGAAGCATGAAGAATGTCATTTTACTGGGACCAATATAAAACAGTCCTTGGTTTTAGTTATTTAATATTATTTGTTTGTGTATCATGAAGTAATGATCTTGTTACAGAGTCATCAGGAGAATAAATAAATTTCATCTGTACCTTGTACTCAGTATTCCTTCAGAAGCTGTGCTAGTATTGCTTTTGCCAAGATAACTAAACTTATTTAGCTTTGACTCAAATTCACTCTTTTCTGTTTTCATTGCTCTCCTTGAATGATTGCCTTGAACAATGAATATATAGACTGAAGGTTAATAAAAGCCAGCTTATCAGCGGAGGTATTTTTATTCTGTGGGAGACAAGGCACAGGCTGTGTGTGTTTGGTAATTTGGCATTTATACTGTGTAATAATTCCTCTGGAATGGTTGAATTAGACTTTGAGTTTAATTTGATTTAAATGAGAAAAAAAATCTTTAAGTGTGGAAAAGGAAGAATAAAATAACTTATTGTCCATGTTTCTGAGACACGTACTGGAATTGGATATATCTGAAAACAGAAAATCTGTAAAGATACTTTATGTGCTGTTGTGTCATTGCTGCAGGCTTTCTTTTATATACACTTAAATATTCTATTAAATGTATAACTTTTTTTTATATACTGATTATTTGACATGATGAACACCTTCCTTTGGAAAGTAAGCTCTGGAGATAGAGGTAATATGTTGGCTTAGAGTCCCTCATCAGACGGTAGTGTAGCAAGGAAGAGGTGTTTATTTAAGGAAACAATTATTTCCAGAAAGAAAAATTAAAATCCTCCTTGAAGGTGAGGAAGAGAATGCAGTTTGTGTACCATTAGCAGACAAAATGAATAGTGTTCTAGCAGATTGTGTTTTGTACATCTGTTAATGCAATTACTAACATAGTGTATGTGTGCCTAATAAGATTAGATACAACTGTATCTTTGTAAGGCATTTGTCTCTCTGCTGCAGTGGGTTTCGTATTTATTGTTGCTTTATGCTACTCTATTATGAACAAATAATATAGTTTTGTATAGGTGGAAATAAAACTGATTTTCCTCTCAGTAAATTGCTTAATAATAGTACCGTGGTTTTGCTTTTGTTTGTCACCATATGAAAAAAGAGCATCAATTGCTCTGGGAAATATTGGAATTTGAATTAGCCTTGCAAACAAAACTCAGTAATTTTGTGAAAATCATGGTGATATTTTCCCAAAAGGATGACACTAAGTCTTATATAGGGAAGTATTACCCTGGTCACATTCATATTTCCGCTTGGAATAGTGAGTAAACATAGAAGTCAGTGAGCTAAATGTTAATACCAAGCAATATTCTGTGGCATATTCTTGAGCCACATTTAGATGCTTGTATAAGGAAATCATTATTTTTCTTTGTAACACCTGCCTAGAAAATAACATGGAAATATCATAAGCATGAAAAAATGCATTCAAAGCAAGCTTCAGAATCCCTGGGACAAGGAGTCCTTCTTTTTTCTAAGCACCCCTGTAGGATTTTTCCTGAATTAACTACTTTTGATTTACATTCAGGTTTTACTTTTGGGCTTTTCTTCTACTTGGTTGGTAGGGTAAGATTAAATGGATTTATTTAAAACAATGAAGCAAACAACAAAGAGTGGATCTGGACAAGAATGAGCAGGGTATTTTGGGTTTTATGGAAGAAGGCCCTTAAGGCAATACTGAGGGTGTTCTTTGCTCAAAATGAAGACAGTCTCTGCTCTCTGCAGTGGTCCAAACTGAGAATTGATGATCTAACCTAACATATTTTATCATATTAGTAGCAATTATGTCCTGTATTGCCTTCCAGTATCTCTTTTTAATCTATAGATTGACATTACATCAGGGTACCCCGAGTGGAGTGGTAGGTATGGTCGTCAGACACTCAGCCCCTCTCAAACATCAGGAAATGTGCAACTGTTAATGAAAGAATAGTTTTCACTGACCATCACAATGTCTATCACTTTGGAGTTTCTCCAATACCAGTAGTACCAAAGTACTTTCTAGTTCCCCTATATTATTTTACAGCATTGCTGTTTATTCATTTGTATTCACTTTCTACCTCATGAAAAACCTATTAGGTCATGGCTTTCAGGGAGGAACTATACACAGAGCAATATACTATACTTTTCTATTTAGTTATATTCATTTTTAACATGCAAACTAAATCTCTGAAGACTTCATCCCTTCAATGTACATTCTTTTATTTATACTTTAGAGTATAATGATGTTGCAATGCTGTGTTTTAACCTCAGCCTAAGCTGCTGTAGAAATTGAACCCTTCATTACAGCATCTTTGAAAATTCAAGCCTGCAAAGTTTACCAGGATCAGATCTGTCTTTAAAATCTTTTACCTTAGATAATCACTGAATGTGACAGGAGTAAAAAATACTTGGGTAAAAGGTATATTGATCTGTGTGTTAACTCTGATAAGACTGGAAAATACCCTCAACCTGCAGTTCTCTACCAAATTTGTCAAAGCAAACTCTCTTAACCTGTTTATATACAATTAACCCTTACATTCATCACAAGTCTAATGCATTCATGTATAATTCCTAGTCCTTCAACAAAACCACCAAACCTAGAGGAGATGCCCCTTGAGGGAGGAGGGGGTGGGGTTACCCCACATCATTACACATGAAGTTCTGTGTAAAGCACCTTAAAAGTAGCTATTTTTGAGAGAGATGTTTTCTGTGGGTAGGAAACAAAGGTCTACTCACTATATGAACTTTTGGGGCCTGGGGACTGATACTAAAGAGTAACTTTCATGTCTGATCTTGCTATGGTACTTGACATATAGATGAAAAGAAATCTAGAGATAAATGTGGTGCACAGCTGTGAGTTTGATCTGCTTACAATTTCTTCCCTGATGTCTGTGAATGGAAGTTAGTTTGGGCAATTATATTTTTTGTCTGCTCAGGTTCATGTTTAACTGGGGATGGAAATGTCAGGTGTATATAAAGTTGTGCTGACCCTGTAGCTGGAGATAAGTCCTCTCAGACTTGTTTTCTGGCTCATTTGTTCCAATAGCATCTCAAATCTGAGGGAAAATATGTAGTTGAAAAGCTACATAGCAGGAGCTTAAGAGCAGAATTGGAGAATTTAGACTCAGCTTTTCTATAGTGAAACTATAGTGAAAACAAGCCAGGATATTCTAATGATTTGATAGTCCTTAATTTGGACAAATTAACGCCTGTCTGTGTAAGAGGCCTTATTCAGCACTCCTAGCTAACACTCAGATCTTCTTGGTTTCACCTGGAGAAAACGAGTAGAATGGGTGGTGTTTGAGGAAGGCACAGCAGGAGGAAGGTGAGGAGTCAGTTGTGCTATGTATGCTCACAGCTGCAGAGGAGTGTTCCCTGGGTTAGATTCTTGTGATGTTTCTGTTAAGAGTCTGGCAGCGCTGGGGCCAAATATGCACAGTTATAAACATTAAGTTTTCTTGAGTTTTAGGTCTGTCTGGCAAATGCTTTAGGAGCTAGAATCCATTCTGTAAAGTGAGTGATAGGTGGGGAGATGGTGCTTTCATTACAGCTCTTACACACATTCATGTTCAAGTATGCTCCAAGTGGCTTGGCAGTGTCTCTTACTCAAGCGTGCATCAATCTTTGCCAGTTATATAAAGCAATTTAGGGACAGTTTTATTGCACTACCTTTCTAGTTAATTGACTACAAGCTACCATAAAACCTACAGATTTGTACATATGTATCTGTATATTTCCTTCCATAGTAGCTCTTTTATTCAGCCATTTCTGATTTAAACATTTTTGTCTTTTATCACAGCCCCAATAACGACAATGCTGTTTGCAAAGGGCCAGACTGCTGTTGTACTTGTGCATGTATTATTTAGCAAGTGTTCTCAATGCCTTTTAGAAGACAGCAAGCATACAAAGTACTTTGCAGTTGTCAAGCAATCTTGTCAAGAGGAATCAGACAGTGGTCCTCTCCTGTGTTGTCTGAGAGCTACTTGATCTGTGGATGGCTGTTGTCTTGGTTTCATCCTGCTGGATATCACATTGCAGCTGTGCAAGCCACATCTTACTGACTCCATCAGCCCAACCGGGGTGATTAATGATCATTGATGCCAAGTAACTTCAGATGCTATAAGGTGGGGGTTTGCATTCCCTAGATAAATGCACAACTATTTGTTGCCTTGCGATCCAAGAGGGCCTCAGGCTGCGCAGAGTTAGAGCAGATTCTGGATGTCCTTGTACTGTGTGTTTTTAAATTGCAGGATTTTTACTTCAGCCTCATCTTTGCATTTCAATCATTCATTCTAAATAGATAAAACCCCTTTTAAATGTGCAAAACCAGGTTTTGTGGGTGGAGGTTTTTGAAGACACAATAGTCTCCCAGAAAGTCAGGGGTTTATCTCCTACAGTTCCAGATTGGTATGAAGACACTTTCTTTTGGGGAGGGAAAGTTTCATTCCTAAATAACCCCTGGCAAGCTAAAGAAAGTAAGGTTTAGTGAAATTCTGCTTTTTCAATTCTGTGCTCACAAGAATGCTCACCTACTGATTTATGCAACCATATTTGACTGTTTTCATGTGTGACACAGATTTTATTTCAAGTGGAACCTTCTATGAATGTGGAGGTGTTAAAGTAAGAGATAGAGTTGAAAATGGTTTCTGGCACTGGATCTCTAAGAATTTAATCTGTTGATTGAGGAGGATTGCTCTCATAATATAATGTTTCATTTATTGCCATTAAACCATATCTAAATCATGAAGAGGGAATAAATTGTCTTGTAATGTGTTTTGATTGGGGAAGCCAAGCAATGGAAGATTATAATAATAATAAAGCAAATGCTAGTGAGTTGCTTTCCAGAAAGGTCATTAAAATAAAATGAAAAATTAATTGAACTGTGAATTCCAGATTAGTGTTATGATGAATCTTAGATCCAATGCAAAGAGTATAAAATCTGTGTATTAGAAAAACTTATGCCAGGGTTGCTCCCAGCTACACCAGTGTTAAAGAGATGTTTAACATTAGAAGGAACAGTGGAATATGGGACTTTAAGTGTAGAACCACATTAAATACTATCATCAGTACTGAAGAACTGGGATTAAAACAGTTTATGCATAATAGAAAGTGGATTCATTTAAAGACAATGAGCCAAATTTGGGAAAAGATTGAACTCTCATGTGATGCTTTACCTGGAGAATGGTTATGCCTGATTGTTTTTGGTATTTGCCCCTTCTGTTTTAAAGTGGAACCATTTTTTAGGACTGTAGAGAGGCCACACTAGTGTAGGTGGTACAAGTAATGAAGAGGATGAGACAAAGGTTTGTCACAGAGAAATGGGAGCTAAACATCATGCGTTGACATTTTTAATACAGAAAAATGTGAAACTTTAAAACAAAATGGTTAGGGGGATTCTTCGGAGCCTTTGGAGTTTGTGGCAGAGGGCACTGCATGGCGACCAAAGAATCCGAGTTCTGCTTGTTCCTGAACTTGCCACAGATCTGCTGAATGACTATGGTTTTAAAGACACTTTGTCTTTCTACATCTATTCTGCCTTTCCTTTTCTTGTCCTCTATCCAACAGTCCATCTAAATATCCAATACAGTTGTTTAAGGTGTTGTTTTCCAATTTGCTTGGATAACACATAGTATAAGGGGACAGTTGCATGCTTCCTTATTAAATTACTATTCCTCAAATATAAGCAGAGATATGAGATTTAATATGACAGCACATCCTTAAAGCTGATGTATATTTTCATTCAATGTTGGAGGATGGAACTAATTGTAAGCAAGAACCAATCTGAGGAAAACCTGTTCCCAGCTTTGGAAGTTTCAGAAACCTACAAATGAGTAAACTGGGTACATGATGTTGTGTTTCTGAAACACTGGAACTATGGAGAATTTTTAGAAAATCCCACAGCTGATAAAATATACAGAAATTACTAGTGGTAACAATCATTTCTCCTTCCTGCAAAAGATACTCATCACCCTAATTGAGGTCAAACAGCAGTGAGAAAGACAGTCTAGGAAAGAGGGAATTTGTGGAAATGTTTGGCTCCAGTATGAGTTGTTATTGAGAGAAACCATCTTGGCAGAGGCAATAACACTGAAGGTTCAGCAGAGACATCTGTGGCAGCTCAGGCCAGGAATATCCTGGCACACTTGCAAAGCACCAGCTGAAATACTGCTGTGGTAGCTGAGGAAGCAGTTTGTAAGCCACTACTAATATCTAATTGCTAAACACATGTCCACAGAGCAGATCTCACCAGGCTTTGCTGTAATTCCAAACTAGAGTTCCAGTACTGATAAAGAGCAAAACGAAAGAGACAACTGAGTTGGCATAGTGGAGGATCTTTCCAGAAGTTACTCTTGGCAGATAGCTCAAGCAACATGCTGGGATTTGGTACATGACAAGTACCAGTATCTAAAATGAAGGAAGCCAAACTATTTTAACAGTGATTTCTTCCTTCACTTGGTTTATGAAAAGTCTAAAAGAAACCTTCTGAGTTACCACTGAGAGCAACAATTTTTTTTTTCATGATAAACAAATAGTACAGCAGAGGTGGAGAGGCTAAAAGGCCTGCTTGGAGGCCAGAAGTCCCCATGTCTCGCTAAATGAATACCAGCAGAACGTATGTTTTGCAAAGCGCTTTGTGACCTTCACCTCAGTAAATTTTTATAACAGCAGTAAGGCCAGCCAAGGCTTCATGTTTATTCTTACACGTAAATATAAAAGATGGGTCATCTGTGTCAAAGCGAAATGAATTAATAACTAAAAAACTTGATCTATTCAATCTATGCTGTATGTTTGAATCCTGTTGCTAATAGAAATGTTTATAGTACCCAGTGAACGGTACAGTCTTAAAAACATACCTACAGCTTGAGATTTTAAGGCTCTTTTAAAAAACTAAAAAAAACCACATACTCAGAGCTCTGTGCTCTGGACTCTGTTGGACTTTAGAATTTGGGGCTGGGAAGGGACTTTCCCTCTGGTAAAACAATCATCTGTATGTTTATGGTGGTGGTTGCAAAACATTCCTCTAAAACTGCTTGTTCTGCACAAAGTGGAGAGAAGCCTGTGGGAGTTGGTGATGAGTTCTGACACCAGGAGTCTGATCTACCATGTAGCTTTCGCCCCTACATGGTCTGGTGAGTTGATCCTGGCTGGACACCAGGTGCCTACCAAGCTGCTCTGTCACTTCCCTCCTCAGCTGGACAGGGGAGAGAAGATAAAATGAAAGGCTTTGGGTCAATATAAGAACAGGGAGAGATACCACACTGGTTACCATCTTGAGCAAAACAGATTCAACCTGGGGAGATTAATTGAATTTGTTACCAGACTACAATAATGAGAAATAAAACAGATTCTTAAAACACCTGTCCGCCCCTCCCTCTTTCCTGGGCTTTAATGAACTCCCAAATTTTCTACCTTACCCCCTTAGTGACACAGGGGCATGATGGATGCGGGCTGCAGTCACAGAATCACACATTGTCTCTGCTGCTCCCTCCTTCTCAGAGGGATGACACCTCACACTCTTCCTCTACACCAGCACACTTCTCCTACTCCTCACGCAGTTCTCCACAAACTTCTTCAACATACATCCTCCCCACATACTGCCATTCTTCGTGAACCTCTCCACTGGGGGTACAGGGGGTACAGTCCTTTAGGAATAGGTTTTTCCAGCATGGGATCCTTGCAGGTCCACAGGTCCTTACAGAAGCCTGCTGCAGCATGGGCTTCTCATGGGGTCACAGCTTCCTTTGGGCACCCACCTGCTCTGACATAGCCTCTTCCATGGGCTACAGGTGGACATTTTCTCCATNCATGGGCTGCGGGGGCACAGCTGCTTCACCATGGGCTGCACCATGGGCTGCACCATGGGCTGCATGGGAGTCCCTGCTCCAGCAGCTGGGGCACACCCCGCCCCTCCTTCTCCCCTGACCCTGGTGACTGCAGAGCTCTTTTCCTCACATATGGTTGTTTTTCTCTGCTCTGGCTGCAGATTCTCTTGTGCAATAACAGTTTTTCCCTCTTCTTGAGTATATTACCCCAGAGGTGCTGCCACTGTTGTTGATGGGCTCAGCCTTGGCCAGCAGTGGGTCTCTTTGGAGCCACCTGGTGTGGCTCTATCAAATGTGGAGGAAACTTCTGGCGTATTCTCACACAAGCCAACCCTGTGCCCTTCCCAGCACTCCAAAACCTTGCCACTCAAACCCAATATGCAGGGTTATCTAAATGGCTGCTTTCCTGCACTACTCCATCAGATCACAGTTGTCATTGCTTCTGAAGAGATAGTAGTGGTGTAGTTTTTTCACATACAGTAGGAATTTTCCTTCCCCAAACTGTTTGTTGTTTTGCTTCTCCCACCAAAGGCACTCTCAACACCCCTCAGCATTCTGGTTCTCTCAAGGTTGTGTACTTCTGTTCTTCATGCTGTATCAAACTATCCTTCTTTGTCAATGACCTGAGTTTCTTCCAGCCAGATCTCTCTTGTCTGCAGGCATAACCCTTCCCACACAGCAAATACTGTGCCAAAGTCTTCCTGCACAGCAAGTTCTAGTTCCTGAATGCCTTGAGGTGATGCTGATTAAGTACGCCAGCTTGAATAAAGCCAAGCCAAATTTCTGAGACCGTAGCTTTGTTTATGCTGACAAAACTTTGTAATACCTACTGAGAATGAGAAATCAGTTAACCCTTGGAGCAACTGATGTGTTACCACTTATGCATTAGCAAATCTACAGTAAAGCAGTGGATCTATGTAGCAGTTTACAGTGGCATCCAAGGGTTAAATGTGTTAGATAGAACAAGAGTCATGCTTTGCTCCATCATCATCAAAGACTGTTCTAGGATGGAGAAACTGCTGAAGCCTGATCAGGAACATCCCTTGTGCCCCTATTCTATATTAAAGATAAGGAGAACTTATGAAACAAAGTACTTGTTTCCTGTACTTAAGCTTTAAACTCCATATTTCTGTCTTAATATCCTTAGCCATATTTCTACTTTTCTTGATGCTTCTCTGGGTTCAGACTAGGAATGACTGGAGAAATGAACCAGGGAAAAAATAGTTGAAATAAGCAGGCACACTCATTTCTGCTGACTGTTGAGGTTCACCATAAAAGCCTCCAAACCCCAGCTTGCTACACTGCTCAGTACAGGCTGGAGGATTAAGAGATTGAGAGCAACCCTGCTGAGAAGGACTTGAGGATGCTAATGGATGAAAATCTGTCCATAACTCACCAATGTGTACTCACTTCCCAGAAAGCCAAAAGTATCCTGGGCTGCATCAAAAGCAGCGTGGCCAGCAGAGTGAGGGAGGCCCCCCTACTTCACTCTGGTGAGACTCCACCTGAAGTCCTGTGTCCAGTTCTGGATTCCTCAGTACAAGAAAGAGATGGACCTGTTACAGTGGATCGAGAGGAGGGCCACAGAAATTATAGAGAGTTGGAACAGCTTTCCTATAAGGAAAGGCTGTTGAAGTGTGAGCTGAGGTGGTTCAAACTGGAGAAGAGAATGCTCTGGGTGCACCTTTCAGTACTTAAAGGAAGCTTATAAGAATGATGGTACCAGATCTTTTAACAGGTCCTGTGGCACTAGAACAAGGGGTAATAGTTTAAAAATTGGTTAGACTCAGATCAGATATAAACACTAATGTTTTGTGATGGAACAGGTTGCTTAGAGAGGTGGTAGAGGCTCCATCTGCAGAAATATTCATGGTCAGGTTGAAGCAACTTGATCTTGTGGAAGATGTCCTTGGCCATTGCAGGAGAGTTGGACTAGAGGACCTTTAAAAGTCTCTCCCAACCAAAACAGTTCTATGATGTTCAGAAGTTGACTCATAATAAATTTTGAGGAAAAAGTGGTCAGTACATGTACATGTACATGATGTATACCCTCCTATGAAACTTAAAGACAGTGATTAGTTTTCAGATTAAAGATGTAGAGAAAACACAACCACATCTCAGAGCAGAGGATCTCTCAAGCAGAGGCTGCAGCAGGTTTTGAAGAAGCAGCAGCAGCATGGATTTGTTAGCAGGACATTGGCAGAGGTGAGCTGTGCCAGTGTCACCTTGATTCTCAGGAGGGTTTCTTGGAGTCTGCTGAGCTCCACACAGATCAGCACAAGGCTGCTGCCACTGTCTGGAGTATTCGCTCGAGAGCTGAGCTGAGGGTACACCTCACTACTGACAGGCACACAGCCAGAGAAGAGGTGCTGCCAGTGTACACAGGTAGACTTTCTTGGAACTTAAATATGCTCTGGAAGGCAAATGCAAAGCTGTATGGGGTATAGCTGGCTCTGGGAAAATCATGCTCCAGTGTGTGCCTGCAGTAGGACACCATTTCCATGGCTGTGGTATATCTGGTTCCACGGCTTTAGTCTCCCCTTTTTTCTTTCTGATATAATATGCCCTTTACACTTTGAAATATTCACCACTAAGGCAACACAGGCATCTCAGTTTAGGACAAAACACCAGGATCATTTTGTAGATAAATCAAACTTTTCTGAGAAGTGTGTGTGCATAACAACTATTTAATGTTCTTTCAAATATATGATAAGCGTGTATTTTATTGTTGTTTTGATAGGGTTGGGGCTGCTAGTGCATATATTTTCCTTTGCTTTGCCCTTCTTCCTTAAGTAGCTGAATCCTATATTCTGTAAAATATAGGCATATGTCTTTGATGAACACTGGCCTGCCTGCATATGAGACATCCGAGTCGGTGGCAGCTGGGAGAATATCAATGAGTGGTACCCTGTGCTATTATAATGTCAGAGTTAGAGTGGGGTGGAGAGGGTGCTTATATTCACAGTCTGTTTACAAGTGAACGTACCACATTTTTTTAAGTTTGTCCTTTCTACTGAAAGGTTTTTTTACCTTTTTCTGTTTCAGAGATGAAGTCTCTGGCAAAGAGCAGTGTGAAATTTTAACCAACTTATTTTTCAAAATTATAGATGTCTAATTGTATCTTTAGTTCTTAATTTAAATGCTTTATTTAACTCAACCTATTGAGTCTTTTGTTGAAATAATGAAATAGAAGCATGTGCAGTTTCTTTCTCACATGGGATAACATAATGGGAAAACTAGAGCCCACTATTATGCCAGGAGAAGATGGTGTTATGGCATGCTGCCACCACATGTCCATGCCTGTCAAAATTCTTGGTGCAGTCAGTGTTTATCACACTATGTCCATGTATTGATGTGCTCTTAGGTACCATTCCTGTGCAAATGGGGAGGAAAGAGCTGCATGTACAATTCCTATAGGGATCTAGTAATCAGCCATTCGCCTTATACTCAGCATTGAGGTTCTCATCCTGAGAATCGACGGCAGACCTCAGATGCTGTGATTTGGATATTCTCTTCCAGGCATGGAGTGTCTACATCAGCAGTGATCTTAATACACTCAGTAGCTTAGTCAGAAATGAACCTAATAAAAGACTAAATCAAAAACATGGCCCTTCCAGTGATCTTACCTGTGTCAAAAGCAAGTAATGTCTCCCATTTAATGTATCTTGTGCCTTCAATTAAAGCAGATGAGTATACAGTTTATGTGACCTTGGCTAATATAGTGGCAAGAGTAACGCAGGAGAGGAAAGAATTAAAAAAGCCAAGGACAATCTAAACTGCTTTTCAGCAGACAGTGCTGACAGCAACACAAAAAAAACATTCCCTCCTAGACAAAATTGATGATCTTGAAAATCATCACAGAAGATCTAATCTTGACTCCTTTTGGTATGCCTACAATTGGGAGACTGCTGATGCACTGGGGTTTCTGGGCAGAACTCTTTACTCTGCAACCTGATTATTTGCCCTGTGCCTGAAAATTCCATGGAAAAAACCAGGCTTTATAAGAGTTCCTATTTTTCCACCTTGTTTTCTTAAATGAAAGGATGAAAAAGTTGCACATTGGTACTTCTCCTTTCCTGTAGCTAGACCAATTTTGTTTTTCCCCACCCCTGAAAAAATTCAGCTGAGCTGGAAGACAGGTGAAAATATGCTGGGATGAAAAAAATGAACTCCACTTATGGAAAAGCCAAATAATTTGTTTGCATAGTGGTTTTGGTAGACTGGATTTAAGGAACAAAGGGATAATTTACATTTTGTATTGCTAAGGATGAAGAAATTTTTTTTTTCATTTTAGAAATAGGTGGTAACTATAAAAGAATAGAATGAACAGTCTCAAACTGATTTCTGAAAAGTGTAAATACTTTTTATAAAAATCCTTCAGAGGGATTTTTTCAGCCAATTGTATTATTACTCTCATATTTTCCAGTAACTTGAACCAGGAACCTTTATTTTAAATTATAATACTGTGTAAGAACTTGATATTTATGCTCAAAAATACTGCATATCTGTCCTCAAAATTAAACTGCTTATATTTAAGGAAATAATGTCTTAAGTTATAGTATTTCAGCTTGGGACTCTTCCACATCAAAGCCAGGTTTGCAGCACCTGTGTTCTGTGAGTTACAGTATTCTGTATGGTGTTTTAACTCGGATATGAAGGAGACAAGCTCATCAACAGGGAAATGGTTATTGCGGTATGAGTAGGTAAATAATGGGAAAAGTAAGATAAGAGAGCTCCTTCTGACATCTCTCCTGGCCATAATCACCTTGTCCTGATATTCTATTTGCTCTTTTTTCCTCCCACTTTGTACCTTCAGCAATTCATGAGGAAATTTTAGAAAAAGATAATCTTCAGGCTGACAAAGGTATATTCTAGAACTGACAGAGAAAGTATAAACACTTTATGAGATTTATGGCATTTATGTGTTTTTCGCTCCTTTAGTAAAAATAAAAAAGGAAAAAAAGTATTCTTTTTGTAGTGGTTAACACAGAGTAAAATGAAAAATCTGCCCAACCTCTTTCTGATTCCTTTTCTCCCCTCATTATAAAGATGTCCCTATATTAAGTCCTATCATTTGACTGTAAAAGACCTAAATGTATCCCCCTTGGCACCCACTGACAGGCATCTTTGTATAAAAGAAGAAGAGGAATAATTGGCAATCCTTTGATGATACTTGATTTTCCCTAATGGAGTAGTTGTAGAATTCTTCAAGATGTCATTAATAATTGTCAGTATGGGAACTGTTACTGCCTGAAAAGCCCAGGAGCATTCAAAGATGTAATGGCAGCAGGGGCAGCCCTTCCAGCATATTTTTCTTGTGCCAGGAACACTGCTGAATTAGCTGTAAAGGCATATGGACCTGGTTTTTTTTAGCATAAGCAATTGTTGTAACAAAATCTCAAACTGCGAAAAATTGCCATTGAAGTTAATCAAAGGATCTTACAGCAGTAAGACCTGAAGGATTTAACTTAGGAGCAATTTACGTTTTGAATCTGACTACACAAGATGACCTTGTAGTTTTGCAAAGGTTGTCTTTATAAACAAACTTGGCTGCTGCATTATAAAAATGTAGAAATAAGTTTTTGAGGAGGTTATCTCAGGAACAAATTTGTAGGACAAAGAATTTTATTTAATTATACAATTAAAGATTAATCAGAGAGGAGATTTAATATGTATCCAAAGCCAATCAGTCTGTATGTAGTCACAGTGACCTAGGGTCAAGAACCATCCTCTGAGGACCTCAAGTTTTATTCCCAATCAAGCAAGAGGCATTTTTGCAAAGTAAACTTTATTCCGTTTTAATTAAAAGCAAGAGTAATCTACATGATACTTCTGAAATCCATGTTCTCACGATGATGTAAGAAGTAATATAGTTGAACACCACATTTTACTTATGAAATGTGGAATAATGAAACTTTGGTGCAGATGCTATTCTGGTTTAGAAAGTATTGTCTGAGTGTGAGTGGTAATATTTATTATTTTCAGACAGTATAAATGCTCAGCAAAAAAAAAAAGTCACCTATGATCTTGAAATGACATTTAGAGGCATTTTGAGTCATGAAAGACTAATATATGATACTATTAGACTAAAGAAAGATCCTTGTGACTAACTTGGTATAGTTTGGTGATATTGCCATGTGGAAATATTTGATTTTTTATTTTGTCCACTTTAAATAGACTGATAATGATACTTTTGTTATCTATCAAAAGAGTGGAGCTTTATGGATGTACAGATTTATGGAGCTTTATGGAGTAAACAAAATATGGCTCAAATGGCTTTTTACAGACTTGTCACAAATGTTTTCAGAAATCTTAATTATAAACCTGCAATAGTTAATGCTGTAGATTGCACAATGATATTAATTGGTGCAGAGGGGTGGAGTGGAAGGAAATATTGGCAAGCAGTGTAGTGCCTCCTGACGTGCAGGTACCTCTGTACAAAGGCACAGCGTGTGCTGAGTCTGCAGATGTCTGAGAAAGTTGTCTTTGCTATTGGCTACTTGTCCTGAAATTTCTCATCTCCAAAGATGTAGTTTACTTAACTGACACTTAACAGCACAATCTTAACTTTTGGAGACCAGTCTTAAGACCAAATGATGTGGTGAGGAAGCAGAATAATACACTTGTCTAGCTAGCTGAGTGCTTTGTACAAAAGCAAAGGAAATGAAATGACATGTTCTGCTTTTGTTAGAAGAGAACAGAAAACCTGAATGATAGTGTCAAAAGCAACCTTCCCAAAGAAACTTACTTATTGGAAGCAAAAAAACCCCAAAACCAACCAACAACAAAACCCCACTCTAAAACTGCAAGCATGAGTGCTGCTGAAAGAAGCTAACACAGGTATTTCAGTGAGAAAGATTTCCTTCAGGAATCTCAGTATCTCTGAAGAAATGGTAGTTTAATGGAGTGTCCACCCTATGTGTAGCCTGTTGTCAGTCAGAAAAAAGGGTAGGACAGTATGAGGAGGAGTATGATGAGTAGTTACCCTGAGAGAATGAGTGACATAGTTTCAGTATCAGAATATGCGTTGAAAATTTACGAAATAGTAAAACATGGGGAGATATTTTTTCTTATTGCCTAATCCATCTAATATATGATACAGCAGCTTGAGATTTTAAAATGAAAAACATTATTCAGACAAAGGGATTTTTGCAGTAAACATCCATCTTCGACTCTGCCATGTATGTGTACTGTGGCCTTTGAGAGATGACTTAAGACTGTAAGCAGTGAATAGTGTCATCAGAGAGTCCAAAAGTGTGGAGAAACTGAAAGCTGTGTCTGTGTTACAGGTAAGTCAATATACATTTAAACGGCATTGCTATAACTGCCTGAAGTCAATATGAAAGTATTACTAGAGTCTGGATACAACAAGTGACATTTTTCAGCATTGAGCTCAAGAAGTTGACATATGAATAGAGATGAAAGAAGGAAAAAAGGAAATTCTGCTGTTCATCAAAAACTGGAGAGCACATAAAACTGTCAGCTGTAGGAAGAACGAAATTGGCTATTGCCTTCCTTTTCAGTTATTGCTGCTTAAGAGCCAGCAGACTAAATATTACCCACAGTCCCTGAAAACACTAGTCGAGTTGTGTTATATTTAACATCTAGATTTGGTATCTGGGATTGGGCTGTTTGTGGCTGACATGTTAAAATTCCTGACTAGTACAGAATCATTCCACCAGGTCTGCATTGCTGACCATTTTCAAGGCCTCCTTCTAGTGAGATCTCCCAGTTAGTCTTGATAGAAGAGCAAACGTGCGTAAGAGAATATTTGCTTTGCAATCTGTCTTATCTCATTATTTCAACTGAATCTGGAGATGTTTAAGACTTAGGGAATATAAAAAAGGTAGTGAATGTTAGTGAATGGAATGCATTGATGCAATGTTTTGACTCTGGCTGGATGCCAGATACCTTCCAAAGCCACCCTATCACTCCCCTCCTCAGCTGGACTGGAGAGATAAAAGATGACATTGTGGTTGAGATAAGGACAGGGAGATCACCACCGAGTACCATCGCAGGCGAAACAGACTCAGCTTGGCAAAATTAATTGCATTTATTTGCAATCAAATAAGACTAGGATACTGAGAAATAAATACAAACCATAAAACACCTTCCACTCGCTTCTTCCTTCTTCCTGGATTCACCTTCCAGTTTTTCTCTGCTTCCTCTCTCCAAGTGGCACAGGGAGATGGGGAGTTGGGGCCATGGCCAGTTCATCAAATATCTGTTGTTGCTTCCTCCTCACACTCTTTTCCTGCTCCAGTGTGTGGCTTCTCATGGGAGACAGTCTTCCCCAAACTTCTCCAACAGCAGTCCTTCTCACAGGCTGTAGCTCTGCATGAACTGCTCCAGTGAGAACATCTTTCACAGGCTGCAGTTCTTCAGGAAAAGGCTGTTCCAGCGTGGATCCCACACAGGATCACAAGTCCTGCCAGAAAACCTGCTCTTCCTCTTTCCATGGCTCCACAGGTCCTGCCAGGAGCCTGCTCCAGTGCCACAGGGTCACAGCTTCCTTTGGGGATCCCCCTGCTCTGTGCAAGGTCCTCCATGCACTGCAGGGGCACCTCCTGCCTCACCATGGTCTTCACCATGGGCTGCAGTGTAATCTTGGCTCTGGCCCCTGGAGCACCTTCTCCCTCCTCCTTCATTGACTTTGGTGTCTGTAGAGCTGTTACTCTCATGTATTCTCTCTCCTTTCTGTGTTTTTTTTTGCACAGGGATTATTTTACCCTTCTTAAATACATTACCCCAGAGTCAATATCTCTGTTGCTGAGGGCTCAGCCTTGCCCAGCAGTGGGTCTGTCTTGCAGCCGGCTGGCACTGGTTTTATCAGACATGGGTGAAGTTTCTGTCATCTTCTCACAAAAGAGAAGCTTTCCCCACTCCAAAAGCTTGCCACACAAATACAATACAATTGGTGAAAGTGAATGCAGTCATCCAAATGAACTCAGCCTTCCTCAGTATGACTGGACAAAACTGATGATCTAGAGCTGCAATTGTCAAGTAAATGCTGAAGCTGATTTCTTTGTGATGGAATACCATGAGAGCATGGATGAGAAATTTGTTGTTATTTAATGAACCATCTGTTTCAAATAGATTACCCCAACAGGAGCTGAAAACTGTTCAGCCATTGTCTGTTTAGTTGTGCAGTGTGTGTCACATGAGACCAAGACAGGTTATTTCAGTCCAGTTGCTGATGAACAGTTGCCTGCATGATGAAAAAAACCACTGGTGTTCAGGGGTGTTGTATGCAAACTTAAGAGATGTACCCAGAGCTGTAAATTCTCCTGTGCATGATTGTTCTTGCTACTTAGAATGGCAAGGAAATAGAGGACCAGCTGACACGGTATCAGGGAATATTGTTTTGTCACTTCAGAAGTACAACTGCTTCTGTGAAGAAATACAACTTCAGATGGTGAGCGTGGGAGTCCAGATCTTATTTGAAGTTGTCAGAGATTCATGGTTAAACTCAAAAGCAAACTTTCAAACTATAAGTACTGTACAAACTCCCTCTTGTGTGTATAACTCTAGTGGGTTTTAGAACATTATTGCTGAAAATCTTGCTACTATGTCAAATAGCTGATAAATCAGAAAGGGGGGAAAAAATACTGAGCCTTTCCCTGAACTTATAACGCTGAATGTCTCATTAGGGGCAACACACAAATCCTTGCAAGACTTGTAGCATGGCAGTTCACTGATCTAGTCAACAACATGTAATCAAAAGTATAAACCCATTGACTTTACAGTGTTTGTCTCAGTGGAAGTCCTAACTAGGCATGTCACAGGAACATGTGTGTTAAAATTAACATGGGCCTTAAACTTTAAAGGAAGCCAGGATTTGACATTCATTAAAAAGGAAAGTTAGGGTTTGAGGGCTGAATTTAAGCATTAGATTCTGCTCCAAGAGATTATAAACACAGTGATTAGGTATTGTTCATATGATTAAAGGTTTATATTGCCAGAGATTAATTGCTTTCCATTAGACTCTACAGACAAAAAGACTTTGCTTGGGACTGTAACTTGAAGCAAAATGGCAGATTTCATGTGCCTCTTTACACACAGGAGAAAAGAGAGATATCTCAGTAAAGGAGTCTGTACTGCAGAGCTGCTATCATACGAAAGAGACAGCAATGTGTAGCAACTATAAAAAGCTCTGAACTTTGATGTCTGACTCTGATGCTATAAAGTCTCATTCACTTTATTGTTTGCTGCACAATGCCAGTCACACTTGAGGTCTCTTTCCTGTTGGTGTGAGGTATTTTATCTAGTTGTTCCTTTGGGTTTTTTTCTTATTTTTCAATTATCAAAATGACAAGTAACTCAGTGTTTAGTTTAATGTTATCTGCCGTAGGTAAACTTCACTTGATTGATTCAATCATTAACAAGGAAAAGCCAGTAAGAGAAAAAAGATGCTAAGGAAACCAAACACAAGGAACCCCCTTTAAAGGGGTATGATATAGACTGTGTTTTGATTGAATTATTTTTGCTCCCTCCTGTTATTTCTGTGAAGCTCTTACATCTACTTGAAAAATCTCATCCAACTGAGCTTGCTTTTAGTTGACAAGACTAACACGTTGTGACACACAAGCAAGGTTTCTTGCACTTAAAATTATTGTTTTGTTTGAAGGAAGATCAGGCTTTCACATTTCAGCCGCAACTGTGAACACATATAAAATGTATTCCTCTATGGCAGCAACAAGCATAAAGTTTGGCAGCAGAGGATACGTAGTCGGAGATTCTGCTATTTGCACACTTTTTTATCCTGTAAGTGTAACAGACCTTTTTAATCTTGTTAACATCACTACTTTGCTAAGCTGGAATTTGATGGGGGTTTTTTAAAGGAGCTTGGTTTCATACAGAATTAACTCTCTTGCTCCATAGTAGTAATCATCATATGACTGAGATCATACTCTGATGGCCTATTTTATCTTTTCTTAAATTTATTTTAACATTACTACAGAGCTTGCGTAAAATAACTAGCTCTAGTTATAGCTAGCTCTATGTGTTTGCTCTGTTATTGCAGTCCGGGAGGATAAGAGAAGACAAGAAATGAATACATGAATAAGATACATAGATTATAAAATAGTCCTACCACCTATTAAGAGTTGAAATGAGCATTTTGCTGTCTATATTTAAAAGGATTGTTTACTGGTATGATCCCTGCCAATTACTGTGTTGCAGGTACCACTGGCATGGTACTTAATACCTGAAGACTGCACAGAAATGGCTCTTTTTTCCATCATGTAAAAATGGTAGAAATATTGGTTTGGTTCTGTGTGATTATTTCTGTGGTTTACCTTACGTGGTAACTGCCCTTCAGTCTCTGAAAATTGTGTGCCTTTTTCTCAAAATCTGGGCAGAGGCAAACATTTGTTGCAGGAACTGAGGGAAAACATCCTTTTGGTTCCCAGTGTGTTTGAGGATGATAGTAGAGAGATCATATCACCTCTATAATCTGTGCTCTCACCTAATCAGACAGCTTTGGAAAGAGGGCTGAACACAGACAAAGGAAGCACAACTTGTAACTTCCCTTGGATTTTCCAACTGGAAATGTACTTTTTATTTTTGTCATCTTTGGTTCCATATAATCAACGGAGCCTGCCCTGGCTCACTCTAAGCCAACCAAGTGATTCCTCAGAACTATAGAACATTCTCATATCATGCTAAAGAAGAAAAGTTACCAGCTTCTTTGTTAGTTAGAGTAGAAACCCTGATTTTGAACCAACTTATTTGTGAGGTACTACTGAAACCTGGTGTCTGAGGCACTGTTGCAGAATGAAAAGTCATGGGCAAACTTTAAATTAAAGATCAGATTCTAAATCTAAGCTTACCTTTGGAGGAAACAGCATGTTATGTAAATAGCATCAGGATTAACCTGATTCATATGCCCAAAGAAACCCAAAAAAACCTCACTTTATCTGTATTGGCATAAGTTTTTCCATGTTACCTATTGTGTCTATAAAAACTGATCCTGAGCAAATAGACATTTGCATATTAATCTGGATTGCAGTTTGCTTGAACAGCAAAAGATAATATTTTAAAAGTTCATCACATTTTGTCGTATGCCAACGAAGACTAATCTTAGTATAGCCAGGACACTTGCCAAATGCACTACTCAAGGAAAATGAAGAAATGTTTCTTAGTTGTCTTTTGCGTGCCTATTATTTGGGTTTTGTTTGGTTTGACTAAATATAAGTGATAGACTTGAAATGTGTGGTATTTATGGTCACAGCAAAAGCCTCTCTTAAAGCACTTGGTAGTCCAGTCCATATTTTTCTTTTGAATAAAAGTGTCCTTCTCCAAACCCAATGCCCTTTGCCATGAACAATTAATACATTAACATTTGCTAATAGCTTAGTTGATATTTCAGTCCAGTATTTAGATACTCTGATATAACCTCTTTGGTTCCTCCAGCCTTCTGTGTTGTTTTTCACATTTCTCAGCCTGAATCAATGCAAAAGTCATCTTAACCTCAATGGTTCTGTAGCAGCACCAAAGTTACTACCATAAGTGCTTAATATTGTATTCCCAAAATTTGCTGTTGAACTTTTGATAAGGGCAAGCATTAGACAAAACCACTTTTTAAAAATGAATAAACAAATCATATTTTCTATTGAGATACTATAGAGAAACCCCTGCTTGGACTTTACTTTTATTACCACCTATGGAGAATATATGGCTTTTATTTTTCAGTTGGAAAGATGTGCTGCATTAATGACAAACTTCACTAAGACTTTCACCGTGACTTTGGACTGCTCCTGAGTTATCAGGGCTCTTGTCTAAGAAAAACAAATACTTTCTTAAAAGGATTTGAAAACTTATTTCAAAACAAAATCACAGCACTGTTTTGTGACCAAAACCACATTCATCTCATTAAGTTAATAAATCTCTAAGTCAACACACTCTTTCTAGATTAAATTTTGTTTGTTGGAACCAATTTTTCTCTAAGTATTTTAAGAAATACTGACAAAAGATGGCAGGTGTTCGTATTGTGAACAGCTCACTGGAAACAAAAAGTATCTCTATGTTATTTAAGTATTACTTCCCTGCAGTGGAAGTAAATAAAACTAGTAAGAAATAAATGTCTGTAGCAGAAGAAACCTCACTCAGAGGCTTAAAAGTCTACACATCAGAAAGTACAGGGAGCTCCGTGTTCCTTAGCTGACTGTATTGCTCTGACACAGCAAAGTTCTCTGACAGTCCAGATCTGTATCACTTTACTCACCTGCAGAAACCAAGCTGCAACTCATATTGGGTTTCCTAGGCTAGCCACAGCAAAAAAAATGTTAGCTTCTATGTTTGTGTGTAAATTAATTAAGGTATTCAAATTGTCAGATACTGTGTATTTTTGGAAGCAAGTTTCCTGTAGATCAGAGCAAGTTTTCTTGTTTCCTAGGGTACTGGCATATTTTAATATAGTTTTCAGCTAGCCAAAGGGATCATTCTCCTGAGCTGGGAAACAGAAGAGTTGCATCTGCTCGAGAATCAAAACCATGAGCTGGAAGGCTTGGGTATGCCCTGATATTGCTGATTTTTCTGAAGGCTCTGAAAAGTCCTGATGCACACTAGACAATAGGTGTCAAAAACTTTTTCTGCCTCCATTAACTGCTACTGAAGTTACAAAAAGACAAATAAAAGCCAGCCTCTGCTTTTGACTGACAAGGAGCTGTCAACCTCCTGAAGCTGTCTGTGTTATGAGGGTGTACCTGGGCAGCCTCAGGGGCTGCTTACTTGGTGCTGGCAGTGCTTCCCAGAGGAATGAGCTAGAGGTTGCACTCTGTAGAAAAGCTGTGGTAAAGAAAAATACTGCGGGTATCAACAGGCTGCTGAAGCTGTGATGCAGAGCCTCACAGCGTAGCTCTTTTGTATCCAAATGTTTGTAGCATTTCTGTCATAAGTTCCACATGGAAAACTGCAGATGTTATTTTGCAGTTTATGGTGCATGAGATGGGAGTGTCTTCCCCATGCTGGTTGTATGGTCTAGTGGTCTGAATCTAGTGACCTTCTCCTCCATACGCTAAAAACTCACTGTGGTGACTGGGATTGAAGAAGACTGGAAAGTAGGCATCAAGCTCCTGACTGGTATTCCCCCTGTGCATGCTGCCCATCTTGTTTAATAGACAGCAGTAGAGTGTTATGATCAAGAATAACACATTCTTCCCCTAGATGCAGGAGAGGAATTATATTATCTGGAGAAAGAACAATATACAACAGCTCAGTTTCATTGGTGTTGTCTTTGGGGGATGCCAAAAAGAGGGGATGCAGAGCTAGACATGATTTCTGTGCTTGTGGTGGGATCTTGTGTTAGTCCTCTAACTCTTTGAGTTCAGAGATGTAGCTTTTAATGACAGTAGGAAAAGGCTGGCCAATAGGTCTCCTTTTCTAGCTTTTGGGTTAGGGTTAATTAGCTCTTGATAATAAAAATTAGATGAGAATTTTAAAGAGTTGCCTATGTGAACTACTGGTTATTTCTTTTAAAAATTCCCTCGTCAGTTTTTTTCTAGCTGAGAGAGGGTGCTCCTGTGAATTGTCAGTACAGTGTTTTGTTTCTCTTTCCTTCTCTCCTTGAAGAGTGAAATATGTCCCATATATTGATTCATTCTTTATTAAGCTGTTACAAAAAAAGCTCTGAAATAGTTTTTTTTAGTTTTTCCTTTTCTCTTTAAGTTAAAGATTCTTTTAAATAGGTTCAGCCTTGTTTAAGGATCTGCAAACTGTAAAAGAATAACACTTTTCAGGTATCATCTGTGTACTAGTGGATGGGCATATCTTACGGAATCTGTTCAAAAATGGTACACACAGGAAATCCATCTGAGATCTACTATGTATTCCAGCCAGGAAAGATGAGCCTAGAAAAAGTGATTCATCCTTTTAACACACTGTGTAACCAGCCAGGTTATATTTTATTGGTATTCTGGCCCTAGGAAAATGCTGTGATGATTCCGTAGTACTAACCTGCTGAAGTTAAATTGACTCCCAAGATTTAGCTGGATGAGTGAAACATGAGCATTAAAGTTAAGCAGATGCCTGTACAAAGAGTGACCTAATTATGCTGGATGCTGTTCTTGTCTTAAAGCAAACTGTTTTCAGCTTTTCAGTCTAACCAGTGAAAAGGATGAGTTTTCTGTGATCAGCCTAGTGTTTGTATACGTAGGCAAATCTAGATCATATTCTGTTAAGCATGTTACTACTTTCCCAAATCCAGACTTTAATGCAAAAACATTACCTACTTGAGAACCCTAGAAAAAGCTTGAAAAGTCAATAGAAGATCCTGGAAGTGCAGTGTTACAGAGTGATCCTTTAAAAAGCATTGATAAATTGCATTGTATTGTTTGCAGCACTAGCAAAACCTTAAAAAACCCCTTAAATTATTATTCTTTCATTATATTCATTTACTTTTTTCAAAAACTGAATGAGTTCTTAAACCTCATAATATATTATTCAATTTATAAAAGTCTATCTTGTGGTCCTCTTTTTTTTAAATACAGGATTACAGTCACTGCCTAGTAGCAGAATACAAACAGGTTGGTTTTGTTTGGTTTTCAGTTATGTGATGTTCCTCTTCTGATCAGGAAGGTAAAAAATCCTAGAAAGATCTTTTTCTATCTTTTTTCACTGGAGGTTTTGTGAGTGCCTGTTGTTTTTTTGCTTTGCTGCTCTGTCTAGCCTTTCCTGTAGCTGAGTTGTTTTTTGGTCCCTAAGGGGCAAAGAATCCCCTTCTTGAGACAAAATTCAACAGTTCAGCATGTGGTATTCTCCCTTGGAAGAGAAAGTTTCTAAAAGCTAAACCTATATAGAGAATTTTGACTGCTCTGTGTGACCACAGACTTCATCATATATGCTATGATTCCAGGAAGAATGAAATGGAAGGCAGGTCCCTAATGTGATAGTTTTAAATTATTTACAGTGCTGAGTGTTTTTAATGGGACTTATGTACCTCTGCTCCAAATAATTTCTCCATCTCTTCCCTTCAAAATTCAACAAATAGTGGGTTTGTAGCATTGTTCAGCACTAATACTCCTTCTTCCAGCTCTCAAGCACTGATGATACTTAATTGGAAGATGTGATGGATATTCAGACTTGACACCTTTTGAGTTTCTTTTTTTTTTTTTTTTAAATGGACAGTTTTGTTGCCCGGTTGGAAATCTATGATTCTTTTACATGTCTCTGCAATGCTAACAAGCTTGAAAAGTAAAATCATACTTAATCATTTAGTAATGATGTCTAACTTGGAAAATGAAGAGCACAGCTGTTGTATATTTTACTCTGGCTTCAGCTGAATATACGATTCCATCCAAAATGTCAGCCCTAATTTGTAAAGGGTATTGCTCTGCTTTTCAGGGCTTTATAGAGAAAAAGAAATACTCTCCCATTTCTCAAATTCATACGTATCCCTCTCATATAGATTCTTTTTTTATATTTTTTTATGCTCAAAGCCCTGTAAGGAGAGGAGCAATATCAACCTCTTACAAGTGAGGCAATTGAGGCACAGAGCATGGTAGGGACCAGTAATATCTAGCAGGGTATGTACACAGCTAGAGGGGGACCAAGGTCTCCAGAGTCCCATGAAAGTGATCTCAGTGGTGAACCAGCCTGGGAATTCTTCTTAGGAAGAACATTCCAGATTATCTAGTTTATTCCTATGCCTGCACTAGATTTGGCTGGTTTCTTGAAGTGTTATTTACATGTGGATGTTGCATAGTACCTTTGCTTACAGGAAATGGTAACTTAGGACTGGATACGGTGTGTTCTGCCAGTTTGGGACCAACATGAATTCCTGCAAATATCTACAGAGAAAACATATATAAAAAAAAAAAAGGAACATGTTTTTAATGTGTCTTCCCATGTGGAAGTTAGCCCGTTCCCCATGCTGCCACAGCATACTTGTTGGTATTGCATGACATTGAATGTTGTTTCTTTTCCCTGACTCACTGATACTTGGGGAGGGCAATTACAGTAATATATTTATATTTTTAGATAACTATAAAAGTGTGTCAAACACAAATATTTCACCTGACTGTTAATGTGCCAAACAGTAGAGAGTGCAGAACAGTCTTGACGAGAAATCTGTGTGGCTAATGTGAGATGAGCTTTATGTGTCTGTGAAAATAAATAAATAAATCTCAACAGAGCAAAACACATCAATAATTAAAAACAAATACTAGAACATAACTCAGGAGGTGTCACCATATGCAGCTAGTGTGACTTGTGCAATAAGCACCCCTTATTTATAGCTGACTCTGAGTGTGGTTCAGAAATGTCTGCTGTTTTGAGCATGTCCTCACTTTTGTATATCCCAGTATGGCCACTTCTAGCTAAGTCCAGAAATAGGAAATACTCCTCATTCCTTGCAACAAAAGCAGCACAAGTTTGAATTTCCCTTCATAAAAGTCAATAATCAAAGAATATAAGTACAAATCTGGGAAGAGAATAAATAGAGCCCAAAGCAAGCTAGCTTATCTTTACAGCCAAACTGCAGGCACTAGGATGCTCAACAGGCTATTATTTTTTACTAGAACATTTGGGAAGCAGAACAGCAGACCTGAAAGGCAGGTGACTTATTCTCTTTCAAGACTATTATTTCGATAGGGAAATTTTCTCCTTGTGCAAATGCTGATGCCTGCATGCTTGAATTTTGTACCCGATTGACAAGGGTGATGCTTTCAAAGTATTATCATTCCTTGGTGTATTTTCTACATGTTAATTGAGCACTGGTATAAAGGAGAAGAATATGTATACAGTACAGAGTTGTTATTTTGACTAGGTGTAAGCCTATAATTTTTCAGCTGTGTCTATGCAATACTTTCAAACACATCCTTAAATGACTTGTGGGGGACTACAAGCCTGTAGTCTAAAATCTTAGTTCTTTTGAGATATTTTGCTAAAAATGGGCATTGAGCTACTATGAAGCAAAAAGAGTAATTGAATGAACAACACTTCATTAAACTAAAGAGGTTGTGTCAGTATTCCAATTATTATGGGCAAAACTGATTTAACTTAGTCTCATGCTCTGGACACGTATTTATGCAAATTGCAAGAAAAGGAGAAAGGAATCTTTTCTCTGCAATGAACTCATCAGTGCAGGGAAGCTCTCAGTGGTGGATTAGTCTGGAAAAATTAGGAGTCAGACTTGGCTATATTCTTTAATGGAAATATAATCAGCAATGCATCTTGATGAAATGTGCACTGCCATCACATTATACCCACTTGGAGGTGAGGTAAGGGCTGGAGGCAGTAGTCCAAAATCATTAACATCCCCCAGGGTGAATATAATAGGATGATAAATGCTCACTGGGAAAGGATTCATTTCAGTTTTCAAATGATTTTGAAAGTAGAACAGAAAGTCAGTAATTTTATATCAATTTAGTCAGCCCATAATTTAATTCAGTAATGAGAGACTTTATGTCCATCCAACCTCAGTGTATTTGTAGTGCCTGAGTTAGGTGTTGGCATTATTTTTGTTAGCTCAGTTTCACAAAGGAAGGTGGCAGGGTAGGAATCCTTCCGGTGTACATCTTGATTCATTCTTCCACAGCACAGTATCAATTGACCGAGTTTATTTAATGGAACAGAATAGAAAGGCCCCGTCCCTGGACAGATATTTGGGTCAATAGACTTGCCCTGACAGCATCCTTTCTTTTTATTTCTGCCAGGAGTGATAGGGGCTGGGATGGATCAGAAACAAATGTTCATCCTGGATATTTTAAAATCCTTTAGAGAATGAAAAAAATGGCTTGACTATTTTGGTGTCTATATGAGGAGGCAGTGCTTTAGCAACTGGTTTTTCAATGGAAAGAAAATAATTATGCAAGATATTTGGAGGTGGTAGATTTTGAAGAATTTTTGTGCTTTAATTTATCTACTCTCATTACAGCAATATCCTTGTGGATGACAGCAGAATAAACATTTGTTTTTAATTGGATCTCTAAAGTGTCATTAACCCCAAAGGATTAAGTTTTCTAGAATATAAACTGTATAGGTCATAACATAGATAACAATATAATTGTGCCATTTGATTTTAAACCTTCATACTTTTTAAATCATCCTTCCCATTTTAAGGGATATGAAAGCAGAAAAAGCACTGCTTCTCTGCTTCTGAATGGATATAAGAAAATGTTATTGCTTTGTCTGAAGTATTGGGCTTTGAGAGAGATATTAAAAAGAAAATTACCTTCTCATAAGCTATCTTGCTAAAAAATCAGAGTCTGGTATCTACACTATTCATAGCTGAAAAAAATGGGACATTTTTCGACCTCTGCTTATTAAAAAGATCTGCTGCAAATGGATCCAAATTGACAAATACTTATGTGTATACAATTAGGCACTCAGATTTCACCTTTCTTTCATTGCCCTATTTATTGAGGAGTTTAGTTCTGCTGGGCAAATACATTATGGACTTTACAGTGTCTCAGCACACCTGAATCCTTATAAGAGCAGATGTATCTAGCACACTGTTAGTAAAATAGCAGCGAACAATTATCCCTTAAAAAAGGGAGTTCTTACCTTTGACTTAGAACAAAATGGAGAAGCCACTTGAAATAAGATATGTAGGGGAGATGGCACTTGTACTACTCTCTGCCTCTAGTTTACTGCCGCCCTGAAGACAGTAAAAGAATAACAGTAGTATTGCTGGTGCATAATATTTGTATCTTACTGCTACTGAAATAGTGTTCCCTTATCAAAATTCAGGCACAACCATTCCCGCAAGCTCAAATTCTCTCTTAATGGTTTTCTCGTGCATCTGGAAAATACTCAGCTTTTATCAGTGATTTAGGGGTCCTTTAGCATCCAGCTAGGTATGGTACCAACTAGAACTCTAAGAGAAACAGTAATGAAATCTTTTTGTATTCAGAGTGGGCATCAAGTGTTGACTCCTACTATCTGTCATTACAGTATTGGAGATAAATGCTAATAATGAGATAGGTTGGAAGGAAACAAGTGGGTTCGATACAGTAGCTTCCTATAGGAATACTTAAGGTTTTTTGTATTTGGATACTTGGTGGATAAATGAGAATCCTGCTTAATGTTGTATGTTTGTGTTGCTCACGTAGCGAAATGTTTTGCAGACTCTCAGGGAGTGGACAATGCTGCATGGTCTGGAAGAGATCAGTGAACTGCAGGCAGTGTGCCAGGCAGGCACGAAAACATCAGTGTCTGAGGCATGCAGAAAAAAGGCATGTGGTATGTCTCATCTGTAGGAAAGGCAAGTCTTGCTGGTAGAAAAATCCACAAAGACAAACATTGCCTGAAAGGCCACTATGCTGAACCCTAGCCAACTTCAGCACACGTAAAATATACAAATACCTGGGTTAGTTCTGGAGTCTGAGAGCTGAGCCCAAGTAGCACAAGGACGAATAATCTGAGTGGTAAATCCAGGTGTGCTGCGCATTTCTTTTGTTTTCTTTGTGATTGAGCCTCTTTTTGCTGACATTGTTGGCAGGGTGGTTTTGCTTTTGTAACTTTTGTACTCACTTCTTGAGCTTCCAGAGATTTGAGGGGAAATGGTTGCAGAATAAAACGTATTATTATTCCTTCACGAGGAAGGAATTTTCTTGTTTAGATATGTCTCTGCTAGAGCCTTTTCAGAGAAACCTACTGATGAGATTCAGGATACTAGCTGGCATCCATTTCAAAGGATTTGCTTAGGCCCTGGATCCTGCTATATGACAACCTTTAGTATGGCTACACTGGTTTCCCAAAAACTGGACTAAATACTTGCCCATGATATGTCAGAGGTGCCTGACAGACTGCCACTGCTAAATTATTCAAGGCAGGTACCTACAATGGCCATTCCTTCTGTTCAGTGATACAGGGAATGTGTTATCCCTGGCTGAGAAAAATGTCAGACTTGTGGGAGAAACAGATCAACTGCCTACAGGTAACCTGTCTTTCATTAAGGAAGCTGTGAAAGGAATTCAGTCTCCCTTCAGAAATTCTCTACCACCATTTCCTATTAAGCCTCTTAGAGTTATCCTAGAGACAATCCTCTGGGAGGAGTAATTGTGTGTAGATGTAATGGACTATAAATCATTCCTTTTTTAGAATGGTAGATGAGTTGTAAGTGTAGTATTAAGCTAGCCTTTGTGCTTGCAAAGGACCAAACTAGCCTCCTCCTGCTCACTTTTCCCAAATTTGGGATATCCAGAATTAAAATTCTAATTTGAGGGGGATATCGGTGCATATGGTGATAGTATTTCATTAATCACTGCAGGAACATAAAAATGGTGTGAGGTTGTCTATGATCTGCCTCTGAAGGCGAGGGTAACTTAGGTTCTTGTTAAGAGGTGACTTGGGGTGGATCAGAATGAAATGACAGTGAGTGATTGGCGGTCTTATATATATATGTGTTGGTTGCAAAAGAAAGGAGGTATGTAGCAGTTTTCTTATTATCTATAGAAGTATAGTAATATCAAAGCATAAAAATAACACTTAAGAAAGTGTATAAGGAAAAGAAAGAAAAAGAAAGGATAAGAGTAGCTAGTGGAGAGGAAAGATATCACCACTGTGGATCCAGTGACAAGACCTGATGGTTGCAATTTTGACGCCTGTTGGTTGAAGTGATGCTCACAGTCTTTATCTGTCAGGGGTGGGAGAAGCCCATGAAACACAAAGTTCAATGGGCTAATATACACTAAGTTTTACATGGGAACACCCAGCTACCTCCCCTGGGGGGGCAGTTTTACACTGTCTGATGTAACACTGTGGATCATGTAGAGTGCTCTGGTGGAAGGCCCCAGAAATGAGTCTGGGGGCACTTCGGGGGTCTTTGATGGTTTATGACCCTTTCTAAGGCATGAGAGCTTCCTCATTTGAGTCAGTTGTGCCCCATCAGAAGGGATGAGTACCCTCAGGCCTAAGGGTGAATGTCCTGGTATTTCCCTAGAGGGAAGTTTTACACCCAAGCCAGGTGTGTAAGGGAGGACATTGGTATGATAAAAACCATCATCCCACCTAGCAGGATCTGCCTTTTACTCTTCCCTTACCTGGCTCAGAATCCAGCTTGTTGCTAAGCAAAAATTGGTTTCTTGAGGTCATTCTCTGGTGAGGGATGTTCACCTTCTCTGTCTTGTGCAGATCAGAGGTTTTGACACCACACATAAAAACCTCTCCTCCTCCCCCTCATTTGGGGGGTCCAAACCTGCCCTCAGTAAAGCACCGTCTAACTTAGCAGATGGCTGAATTTTTGAGTCCTTAACCATTAGCATTTCAGTGTCTCTCAGAAGTTTACTCATTTAACAAGAGACTATAATAAGAATTGTTGGATAGCTAGCAAGTAGAGAAGTGGCTGATGTGATTAACTGCTTTTTCAAGTGATTTAGGTTATAGAAGTTTGAGAAAGGCATTTTTGCTGCTGTGCTCTAGTTATAAAAACTCTTTCAAATTCTCCTTTATTAAAATAAATAAATTCTGAAGAAGAAATAGCTTAATATATCCTTAAGAGTGTTTGACAGTTCTATGCTGATTTTCTCATAATGGCATTTTGCAGCTGTAGCTTTATGGTGCTGGAGATGAGAGCTGGGAGAACTGTGCTGAGGGTCAAGCTATAGAAAATTAAGATAATGGGATCTTCAAGTAAAACTTCCCTAGGCAGGTTTCAGGTGTGAAAATGCTCGTTAGCCTAGACCTTAGTATGGGAAAAAGAGAGAAAGTTTTCTTTCAACCACAGCCACTCTGGTCTGTACCTCTCCAGCCTCATGGACTGGAGAAAAAAAGAAATATTACAATTTTAGATGGCATCTTAGACTGCAATGGGAATTCATTTTTTGGCTGTTCTGGTTTTAATGGTGACTTTTTAAAACTGGAGATAAGCTGTTATTCCAACAAGGCAGTCCATTTCATGGAAGAACCTTGAGGGAAGTGTTGATCTTCTGGGTTGCTAAAACCTGTATTGTAAGTGTTATTGTAATTTTAATGTTTGAACCAGGCAAGATACACCAAAAACTGCTCTCTGCTTTTTCCACAGAGTTTAGGCTGAATTTGAATTTTTCAAAGTTCAAAACACCAAGAATTTTTATTAGAGACTCTTAATTTCTCCCTCATTGGTCTTTCTTAATTTCTGAGTTTTAAAAGGTAGAGGGATTTAAGGATATGATGATGATGATGATGATGATGATGATGATGATAATAATAATAATAATAATAATAATAATAATAATAGGTTCTGTTAAGCCTACAAGTAAACATTCAAAGACCTGTGTTTACAGATGCAGTGCTGAATTATCACTCAGAGTAAGGAAGACAGCTGAATTCCATATGTATATTGGTATCAATTTTTGAATATTGAGGATTAATTTACTACCACTTGCCTTTATGTTTTAGTCAAGCACTCTTTTGTATATTATACACTGAAGTGTTCTTAAAACAAGAAGCTGTGGAATAGAGAAAAACATCTCTCAGATTAAGAGGGGAAAAGAGGTATGTGTCACCTCCGACTCACACTTCAGACTTCTGCAGCTCTCCTGTAGTCATGGGCAGGAGTCTAAAATAGAAAAACGGCACCTCAGGAGGAACAAAATATTGCCTTGATGACTCCCCCAAGGATTGTTTGAGCTTTAAGTCAGGGCAAAGAACACTGATTCAAGTGCAAGATGCCAAATCTCTCTCCCTTTGTTGTATATTTCTCCTCTGAGGTTGCTGGTTTTTGTAAGTGTGTTTCATTTCTTAGTAAAACTGGGGATAAAGACAAAAAAAAAAGTGGAAGAGCAATGGTATTTTATCTTAAGGACCAAACTTTGAAGGGAGAATATAGCTGAGAATGAAAATGTGGGGAGCTGGAGCTCATTTCACCCACTGTAAAATACCTTCTGCAAGGTAATGACGAAAATGCTTTTAACTCCCAGGATGAGGCTGTAAGTCAGCTAAACCCTCCTGTTCTGATCTAATAGATCTATCATAATCTTTGGCTGTGAGCCAGCCATTCCACACAGAAGGTGGTCTTTCTGCAAGGCCCAAATTTGTCTTTCTTTAGCAGCTGGGTGCAGCTTGCCAGGCAATGGTAACATGGTGTGAGTGAGGGGCCAGTGTGATGATGCAGAACAAATGAGTCCATCAGACTGGTTGGTTTATTTGCCTGAGTTTTTTTCCAAAGGACAGTCACTTTAAAATGTGTTCCATTTCCAGTTATGTGGCCTAAAAGATTGAAGCCATGTAATCAAAATATTATCTTAATTACACTAATTACAGACCCTTATACTGAGAGAAATCTCAGGATATTTCTAATGTGAGCAGTTAATTAAGGTCTAGCAGAATAATGACAGCTTAATTGCTTATGTTTGTGTGGAGGTATCAATTTAGAAAAAAACTTGTATATAACCTGCTATAATATGGTAAAAACAGTCATATTCTTAAGTGCACTTAAGATAAAATTACAGGTTTTAAATCAGTTTATTATCATCAGCCATCAAGGGAAGTATCTTAACTTAGGGTTTTTTATTGAGAACTACATTTGATATAGTGTGCTTCTAGATCAATATGAGGTACTTGATTTCTAAAATAGTATAAATAAATTTAGCTGTTTAATATTACTATTGAGTAAGTGAATACTTTTTATTTATCACTTGAAAAGCTACTGTGCAGTTTAAAGTTTTGGCTAAAGAATCCATTTTGAAACCTTGGAAAGGCAGTCAGTGAAGACCGACCTCTGATGACTTGTGGTTACTTTTGGACTTTGGGAATTGAATTTAAGCATGTCAGGTCTTTTGAGAGGAAAGTTTGTTAATGCTCTCCTCATGCTATAGGATACACAAAAATGTAAAGGGTCAACATAAACCTTCCTGGAAAGGACATATCAAAAGGAACATGTGATAAGGAGATAAGGACTTGGGTTTCCCTCAGATGTCTGCCTTAGGCTTCCTACACTGGTCAGGGGCAAGCTTCCTAAATTGGAGGAGCTGCTGGGTCATTGCCTGCTGGTCGTCATGCCCAAATATCCTGCTCATGCTTAAATAAAGGCAGAATTAATTCATAATTTTGGCTAACAGGCCACATCAAAAATTTGCTTTGGTTTAGAGAAGCTTGAATTTTGTTTTACTTTAATTCAATTATTTTGCTTTAAGCTGCTTCCCAAATGTAAATTTAGTAAGAGGGGGAATGTAGAGAGTTGTGGTTAAAATAAGCTGTTCAAAACCTGGCAGTGTCTGACTGAAATGGTCCATGGCTCCTTTTAGTCATGGCGACAAGACAAGCAGTCCCTGGAATCTTGGCTGCCAGGAATTGTTGGGCTCTGGAGCCACTCACAGGCTTTAATTTCTTAGTCCAGCCTCTCCTGGGAAGCCCAGGGGTGACATTTTGGTTCAGCTGTGGCCCTAATCCTGCCCTGAGCAGAGCCAGGCACCCCAGCCCATCTGCCTTGGCTGGGCTCCCTGGGCACCAGCTCGGGATCCTCAAGGACTGTGCCTGCCTGGGGGAGGCTCTGCCTGGATGAACCCCTGTGGCAGCCCTGCTCTCTGCTCTGCACCCTGACAGCAAAGTGTGCACTGAAAACATCTTTCTGCTTATAGCTTAGGGAGGGCGTGCTGCAGCCAGTGGGGAGGAGTCTACTGCTGAGCAAACTTGGAGGGAACTTCTTCAGAAATGGGCTGCATTGTCTTGGAGCAAAAGCTTATGCTGTGCCCTCAGCTGCTCCAGCAGTAATCCACGGCCTTAAAAAGAAAAAAAAAAAGAAACAATTAAAAATCTTTAAAATCTATACTGTGAAATAATTTGTTTTCTGGGAAGATTAATACAGCACAGGCAAAGGCCTCTCCTGCCACAAACTGAGAATACTGCCTGTCCAGCTCTTCTTTCTTCTTATGTCTGCAGGAGATTCTGCACATTTCCATGATGAAGTTGTTTAACAAACTCATTTTTATCATTGGAAATTGATGTTTACCATTATAATGTCTTATCTGTGAGATTCTTGCAGATTAGCACAAACCTTGAGAATACATGTGGCAGCTCTTGGGTGCTGTATACAAGGATGAAAATCACCTACAGAAATCACAGAATCATAGAATGGTTTGAGTTCAAAGGGACCTTTGAAGGCCATCTAGTCCAAATTTCCTGCAGTGAGCAGGGTCACCTTCCACTAGACCGGATGGATCAGAGCCCTGTCCGACCTGACCATGAATGTTACCAGGAAAGGGGCTTCTACCACCTCTCTGGGCAACCTGTTTCAGTGTTTCACCACTCTCATTGTACGAAATCACTTCCTTATAACTAATCTAAATTGACCCTCTTTCAGTTTCAAACCATCTCCCCATGTTCCATCACAACAGGCCCTACTAAAAAGTCTGTCCCCATCTTTCCTATAGGACCCCTTCAAGTACTGGAAGGCCCCAAAAGGTCTCCTCGGAGCCATCTGTTCTCCAGGCTGAACAACCCCAACTCTCCAAGCCTTTTGTTGTCTCTATGAGGTATTAATCTCCAGAACTGTTGAGCGTTGGTGAGAATGATGGCGTTTTCCCTTTCAAGGGAAGTAGCCCCTGAAAATGATAGGTAAATGCTTGGCATCTCTTTTGCATAGGGATGAAGACAGGAACTAAGAGATTCTTCATGAATTTTTAAATTACATTTCAAAGAGATCCTTGTTCTATTTGTTTCATAAACAAGTTACCCCCATTTGTGACTGGGAGAGTACTGTCCACTCCTTATTTCTGAATTAATATTAGTAGGTATCACATGGTTTGGAATAAACATTCACTATGACGCCCAGCTGGGCATACAAACTTTCAGGCCAGCAGCAGTAGATGATGAAGCCATTCAGTATCTGTTGACTCAGGGCAGCCATCATGCTGGGAAAGAGGGGGTTCATCATCGTGAGGAACTCTGCCCACCTAGCCTTCCCAAAGCTTTAGTCTCAGCTCCATTAACACAGAAGTACTCTATTAAACACTGCATCTTCCAGGAATATCGTTGTCATCTTACCCCTCATTTCGAGTGGATTCTGTTGTATTTCTGGCCTTGCAGTTGAACCAAACCTACTCATGCACTATCATCACTGATTGCAACATTCCTTTTGAAATACTTCAGAGCCTATTTTCAGGTTCAGTTTTGTGTCTCCTGGACACAGACTTATTGAGTGTCATATCTTCCAAACTGAGAACAAGTCAAAGCTCTGTCCTTAACTTCAGCTTAATCCTTAGCATCATCTTTCTTCATTGTCATTGTTTCCATGTGTGATGTCTCCCTTCCTTCCTACACCACCTTTCATTACTCTCCAAGATCAGAACTGTCTTAAGGGAAAACTGTGGTCATTTTTCTTTGATTTCTTAGACTAAATAGCAATAAAAGCACAAGCTGTGAGCTGGATACTTTCAGGCTTGATTAGATTTCAAGCATGAGATTTTTTTAGAATAGCAGCTGGAGGAAACAATAGAAGGTGCAGAGGTAAAGGAACAAATTGTTCTGATAACATATTTAAAAGTACAGTGAGAGAGCCTATGAATGTAAAAGCAACCAAAGCCCTGCAGCCTTCTTTTACGATGTCTACATCAAGTCTTCTTTCTGAGATTGTGTCTTTCAACTATTCTCAGTCTCTCTGTTTTATACAAAACAATCAAAACTGATCTTCTCAAGCGTAGAGTTTACCTCTATACATAGTGGTGTTTTTATTTTGGGACTTCATGGATTTTAGTATTCACAGAAACAGTTTATTCTTTTCTGGCATCTTTCTAGATGAGAAAGTAGGAGTGTAAAATTATCAGTGGATAGAACTTCAGCTGTGAAGGACCTCGAACAGACTTGGATGCTGGGTTAAAATCCAATATTTCATGCATAATTCAAGCTGTCTTGGTAGTGTGATGGTTCATTTGAGGATACATCCTTGGTTGTAACTGACACGTGCAGTTGTCACTTACACCCTTCTTAGCTTTTCATGATAGAAATGTGATAGAACATTTTGGAAGTACTTTGGTGCTAATCCCCTCATCTTACTGAGGTTGCATTTTTTCCATGACTGAAATGAACATCAGGAATGTGAAGAGTAGTCATTAATTAAGAGTGTTGATGTAACCCTATAGCTCTGTTTGCCATGTGCATGCCTCTGCTGTGATTTGACGGGTCCTTGTGGTACCAGAAGATGTGCCTGGTCTGACAGCCTTGGTTCTTGGGACGCTGGTCATCAGGAACCAAACTGCCAGAATTGTTCTTACAGCCACAGCCTTATTGCTGTTCAGTTCCGAAGGACTGCACAAGAGAGCTGTAATCTGAGTGAGCTTCTTTGCAGGCTGGATCTAGAACATGTTCCCTGAGCATGCATTTTGTACAACAAATGGGAAAGTTTTTCAGAGCCATGTAGGATATTGCAGGCCCCCATCTGGGATCCATGGTCTCTGTTCTGTGGAGTGGTCCTATTATGTAAAACAGATAGCTATGCTTTTAGTTGACATTGCTGGTAATTGGAAACCTGGGTAAGCCTGCAGTAAATAAAAGTTTAAATAGTGAGCTCCAAATAAAGATAGTTGAATATAACTGTTGTTAGTCCACTTTGAATGAGCCTTTCTCACTTAATAGCATTTCAGTGAGAGGCTCAGAACTACTGGCAATGTGCTTTAATACCATGTCTTTTAGGTTTTTTCTTAATACTCTAAATTCATAATTATGACAACTGAAATTATTCATCCAGTTTAATTTTGTCTGTTTTAATACACTGGAGATTTATTATTTGCTTGCCCTCACACTTGTCTAATTTAAAAGTTACAGATAACTGAATATTTCTGTGTTTATGGTCTCTAATAGTTGGGTGATGTCAGTTCTCACATTCTGTAAAATTTTAATAAAGGAATTTAGGATGAAGCTTGTTACTAAGTGTGGGATGAATCCTGCTATTAATATCAGTATTATGTTACTTTTGCCAAGAACATTCGAGTCAACAAACCTGAAAAGAACACAGGGAAATGACTAACAGTTAGCATGGAGTTGCTGAAAAGGAAAAATTATGTCAAACAAATCTAATTTTCTTCTCAAATTCTCCCAGGGTAAGAGGCATTGTGGTTGGAAAAGAGATGGTAGGTGTCATGGACCCTGACTTTGCTCAGGCCTTGTACACTGCCCTATATGACAGTCTCATTAGCACACTTGGGAAGCACAGTATGGAAGAAATTAGTAAGGAGTGTGCAAGGCTGTTTTGAAAATTGTATTTAGAGCACTGCTGGTGATCAACTGTCAAAATGAAAGAAAGAACTGACTGGGATTCTGCAAGGACCTGCCTAGGCTCTAATACAACTCAACATATTTATTAATAACCTGGATGATGGAATAGCATGTGTATTATCAGATTTGAAGCTAGGATGGACTGCAAGAATGACAGAAGACAAGGTCAAAATTGAAAATGATCTCTACAAAATGGAGAAACTGGCTGTAACAAATAAGATGCTACTCAAGAGGGAGGGAATTTTTTTCTAGAAACATGAATGATCAACCCTGCAGCATGATCCTGGGGGAGTTCACAAGCTGAGAGGCCATTAATAGCCATGTTGATGAGGCGAAGGCAAACATCTGCAGTGGTGTATACTGAGAGTTGCATGTTGTCTGTTCAGCACTAGTAGGGTCCTGAAATGCGGAAGGTTTCAGGTAGACATTAGGAAAACTACCTTTTCCATGTAGATTTTATGCACTAAAACAGATTTCCTGCACAAGTTATGGCAGGTAGTAAGAAGTTTGGTAAGTAGGAAGCAGGGTGGGAGGATGGATGTAACGAGGATCCTGTAATCTGCCCTGCTCTCCTGCCTGTTTCTGGCATCTCTAAGGAAAGCCTGCAAAAATCAGTTAGCTGGGTCAAGGTGAGGCTTATCATGCTAGCCATTAATCATAAGCTGGAAGAAACTTATGCCACAATTGCCCCAAATACATATTTTACCTCAGTCTGCTGATCATGGATCTTCCCAAGACTGGAGAAAAAAGATCATCCAAAGTTATATAGGAAACACCATATGCTGACAGTTCATACATTCATGGTGACAAAAACATGACTGAAAAAATTCCCTAGAATGAATTCTGTAATGTTTCAAATGCTTGTTGTAAATGCAGTGAAAGCATAATTGGAGATTCAAGAATTGAAAAGTTGAATTCATGGCAAATTAGGTATGAGTTGTGTAGTAAAGTAGGTATCTGATGAAAGAGGGATCTTCTCTCCCTAATTCTAAATTAAATACAAATATTGTTGGAACATCTAATATCTTTAAATGATATACAGAGCCAATATATTACCGTTTGAATTTTCTTTGCTTCTTGAAAGTCCACTCTCTTTTACAGCCACATTTTATTGCATTATTAGAACAATGCACCACATGCGTTTTCCATAAAAATGTAATTCTAATTATTGTTACGAGAAAAAGTTTAACAAAGCACACATAAAGCAAAGTATATGCTCTGTGATTTCAGCTGTTGGCTTTGAAGTTGCCTGTGGTTGTAGAGCTATATAAGCCATGCCTTCTGGTGATGGTGGCAGACAATACACCCCAGCACCCTCTTACTGCACATGATAAGACCCCTTCTTTCTCACACTCAGAATGTCTCCTTGTCTGAAGTGCAAATCACCTCGGTGGTCTGGCTGTGTTCACCCTTGCTTTGGTGTCTGCGAGTGGATTGGGGTTTAGCTGTCTCCTAGACCACAAATAACTCTCCATGACTGCAGGCATGGCAGAATCAAGGGCATTTAAATGAACTGATAACTAACAAAACCAGAAGGAAACCCAAGCAGTGTGCTTGAGAAGATGATGTAATGTAGCAGAATCATAGAATATTTACTAAAGGTGAGAATGATGAGCAGAATATTTTAGCCCCACAGCTGAGTGTTTTAATTCTTGTGGAAAAGGAGAAAATGTGACAGGATTTTTTACTTTTGCTTTGGAAATGAATAGATTAGGAATTTAGGATTAATTTTTAAATTTAAGATAGAAATAAGAGAGGTTTTGGTAAGTTCCTGAGAGAGTTCTGGCATAAGAGTCTCAAGAAAATAGTGAAGAAAGCTAACTTGGAAAAGCTTGATGGGTTTATTTATCAAGAAAGTTAAGTATATTAATTGATCAAAATCTACAATTATTATGAACTATAACCAAAGCTATTTAGCATAACATACTAAGGCCTAGCAAACATGACACCCTTTTAAAAAAATTACAAGTAATTGCCTGACTTTCTAATATGTTGCAGACATAGGTTTAAGAACAGCACATGAAACTTAACTGATAAATTAGCTAACAAACTGCAAAGAACACAAAAAAGAAGAGCATTTTTCATCACTTAAACCCTCCTAGCCCTTCCCCTTGGCTGTGTGGATAAGCGACGTGCCATGATCCCTTCTGGACAGGGCTGGGTGAAGTCCTGTTATGAACATGCTGCCACACACGCATTGGCAGCTTCCTGAATGCTCTAAGGAATTCAGCCTCCTGTGCTGGTGTTCAGAACAGGTCCTTTGGCTCCCCTCTGGCAGACAGAGTCGGGGACAGTGACAACCTTTGCTAGAACACTGGGAACGTCATTAGTGCCAGAGCATTGTCAGGGAGCTGGAGACAGTGGTCCCTGGTAAATCTGCACCACAATTATAAAACCATGTTGACTTTTGAGGTTTAAAAATTAGCAGAAGAATTTCCTGCAGTTTCTGAACAGGCTGAAACAGTTTTAAATATATATAAAAGATATACTGACTTAAGAAATTGAAACGGTTTTCTCCAGAATACGTCTTCATCTTTAATCCCATCTCTTTTCGAGTATTTTTTTAATAAGAAATGCTGTTTTCCTTTGGAAAAAAAAGGGGGTTATTTCAGTACCATCTGAATGGCCTGTCTCTGCCTGGCATATAATGCAGTTAATTTTATATGTAACTAATGAACACCGGTTATTCTCCTGGGTAACTGTGACACATATATGGGGAAGACTCTCATGTCTTAATTGCTTGACCCTGAAATTAGCACTAGCAGATGGGCCTGAGGAGATAGTTAGCCTGACATGAAGTAAAAGAAGAGACCACTAATGCAGTCAGTAACATGTAATGTGTGAGAAACTATTTTCTTGATTGAAATAATCTATTTATTCTTTCCAGTCAATTTCAGTCTTTTTAATATCTCATGGCTGGCTGATGTGAGGAGGATAGCAGCTTTGTTGTTTAACACCTGTAATTTGGTAAGCTCAGATGATAAGGCTCTAAGGTAAATTACTGTCTAGTATTGAGAATATAGACAAAGATATTGCTTAATTATAAACTGAAGTAGAAACTTTATTGTGGACTTTCTGCATAGTTACAGATAAACTGTTAATTGCCTATATCCCTGAGTATGTAGGGAAGAATATAGTGTTTACTTTCAATTTTGGAGTTTGAGCAAATTTTAAGTTGTCTTTGTTTCAAAAATACCTTGTGTATTGGTTACATTACCTTCAGCCAACCCAGACAATATCAACAACTTCCAGCCTTGTTTTTGAAGTAATTCAGCACCAAATGTCATTTGCGGTCTATGCCATATGAAGAAGAGGGAGTTGATTGGGGATTTGGGGGAGGGAGGGCAGTTCTGTAATAGCCGTGGCTTTGTAGAGACTGTTACTGGATGCTGAGTGGCTGCTTGACTTCTTTGTACTTGCAGCTTCTTCTGACAGTTCCTGCAGGAGGTGCGTCACAGGAAGAAAGCAGCCTGTTGTTGGCAAAGGTAGTCTGACCTCATTACTGGGGCAGACAGGTGTATTCTTTAATCACAGCCTTAAAGCCTCAGGAAACCCTGGACTTTTTCCAAGATCAGCTGGGATTAGCCTAGCCCTTTGATGTTGCTGTAGATGTCCCATGGAGACTCTAGTGGAAGAGGGTGAGTGAATGCTGACTGGCTACGGTCCTGGGTTTCTTAGGCGAGACATCAGTGAAAATGATTTGTGTGGGAGAAATTGGACCAAAAGGAAAACTCTTTCATGCTAATTGCAATTTCCAATGGTAAACCTGGAGGTGAGCTGCCACTGACAGGCTCTTAAACTAATTAACCAAACAGTCCAGTACCCCATGCTGTGTAATGTTACACAACTATGCATAAACAACTCTGCTGAAGATTTATGCCGACCCCAAACTTCGAACAGGCTCTGCTGAAGTTAAACAGGCTGTTTGAAGTGTCACAGTGATCTGCAGTCCTCCTGTCTGATGCACTACATGCTTGACTCTAATTAACAGTAATCAAATAAGGAAAACCCTAATCAGTATTCAGCAGCTATTACCCTCATCTTAGCAGAGAGAAAACATAATTTCAGAAGAGAAATAAACACGTGGTATTGTGTGGAACTATAATAAATCCTTTTAAGTGGCTTTGTGAAAAAATGTATTGTTGTAATATGCCACTAAACAGCGAACTAAGGCTGTAGGGAATAAAAAAAAAGGGGTTGGGGAGGAAGGAAATCCCATGATATCCAGATTCAGTGTTTGTTTCCATTGAGTCTTGTTTCTGGAGTGTAAGCAGCATTTTTCATCTCTCTTGACTTTGGACATAGAAAGTGTCAGTTATCCTGCACTCTTAGCAAATAAAGGCAAAATGTTATTTTGTAAAGAATTGTCCTCCTCTTTCTTAAAATGCTACTATACATAGCTCATTGCTGTCTGTCAGTACTCATGATTTTGTGATGGGGAGTTAGGAGGAGGGTTCCCACAGGTATCAGTACCCACCACATCATGATTTGATCTATATGCTTCTCACCTTCCTAGGATCTAGAAGAGCCTTTTAAAACTTCTCAGGATGGTAGAAAAGTGGTCTATTAGATAATGTTCATCACTGGATATGAGCTTTGAGCCATGAGTCCTTGTACCTTTGTGCTGTACTGCTTCTTGATGAATGAAGGGTGCCCAGAGAAGAGAAAGATTCTCAGGAGAGGTCTGTGGTCACTTTCAGTTACCTGGAAGCTTCCTGTGGTCTAGAAAATAAAGATGCTTTCAGGAAATAATTTTTGTCTTTGAATGACTGCAGCTGATGAGGTTCCTGACCTGCCTGGGCATCCAAATAACACGGCCTTTGACTGTCAGTTGTTCATTCCTTGCCCACAGTTGCATATTTTTTTTACTGTTTTGCACAAAGTCCTTCATATACACTCTCAAAAAGATATTGCATACACTTAGCTTCAAGTTCTCTTTCTCCTTTCCCTGTGTTCCCAAGGACACAAATGGATGCTCTGTGACTGAAGGCCTTTATTTCCTCTTAAGTACCATCGGTTTGTGCATAACTGTAAGCAATTTCTCTCGTGACTGTGCAATTTCCCTTGGTGATGTTTAAAGGAACATTTTTAAATTCTATTTTTAAACTGTTAGAAATAGCTCTCCAGAGCTTCCACTGCTGAATACTAATAACTTTTTATATTAGCATAAAAGGATATCTTTATCAAAGACCACCGTTTTAGGGGAAAATGGTAGTATATGCATCTCAAGAGGCATGGGGAAGCTGTTCTTAGGCTTATAGAGGTTTTTGTCCCTTTTTTCAGCTTCCATAGTTTTGTTAATGCTAAATTAAATTAAATGTGCCAAAGGAGCTGTGGTGAGTTTTTGCTAATGTGCATGCCACCCTTATCAGAGGGTGTTAGAGAATGCTGATTTTTCCCAGATGCGTGTAATTTTAACACCTGCTCATCCTGAAACTTAGATTACTTTCTTCTAGGACTATTTATAATTAAAGCTGTTGTTGGTGACTGGTATTTTTACATGAGCTTGTATGGCTGCAAGGAACTGCAGAGAGATGTACATAATGGAATAAAGGGCAAATAATGGTCTGGAAAATCCAGACTGCTGTTCAATATGTCTGGAAATTGTGTAGCAGCAGGCAAAGTTAAATTAAGTCATCTTGGGTTTGTGCAGGAAAAGGATTTGCAACCACTGACTTGCCCCTCAAAATCAGCTCTCTTGTTTACCTCAAGCATATAACTCATTGAATAAAACCTCAGGTGATCCTGGTAGGCCAATATGTATCCTTCATCAATAAAAGCTGGGTAGTCCTGTCACACTGGAGCCCTGAAAGCTGCACCTGCTCTGCCCTTTTTCCACACCGTGTTGCACAAGTGGTGAGAATCTCCGGCTAAACCCAAGTATGACTGGGTAGGGAGAAAATGCATCTTCTGTCATTCAATCCAGCCATTGCTTTCAGGTTTCCTTTAGAAATGTGTTTTGTACAGTTAGCTGCAGAAGTTAGGGGAATGAGTTGAAGCTGCTAATATGCTTGGAATATTTGAAGAAATATTTATTTCACAGGTACGTAACAGGCTGGATGTTGTCAAACATAGTACGTTTCCAGGAATCTGTAGGACCTAAACACAGTCATTATTGCTCCTCCTTCATCACACCACTCAATATTTTAAGATTTTGAACATAAGTGAAAACTAATCCACGTATACAGCAATATTTTTGGCTTTTTAAATTTCTCCCCCTGCAACCCAGGTGCCTAATGTTTCTAGTCCACAAGACTTCACTGTGATCTAAAATGTATCTGATGTGTGATATTGTCCCAAGGAGGAGCTGCGCCTCTTGTGAGTGCCATCTGCCCGTCGTTGGTGGAGTTTTGCTGCCTAGTAGCAGAACAGATTGTCAATGTCCCCTCGTCTGTTGAGTTCACATCCTGGTTGAAATAGATGGTATTTGAAGCTAACAGCACCCAGCTATGAAATGTGTTGGCACAGCAGTGGCTGCGCTGCAGGGACTGCTGCATTATCCAGGCGTGCTACGCTGGGGTGGGACAGGGGAAGCAGCTGGATACAGCGACTTCTGCTGCCACCACTGACAAGCTGTCAAAAATCATGAGCCAACACACTGTGCTTCTGATCTGTGAATCCTTTGACTTGAACAAAAAAATGTTCAGTTTCTAGTACCTCTCATCACAAAAATTTTTATGAAGCAGCATGAGGTTCTAGGCTGGACAGAGCTCAGGAATGAGAAATACTGCATTATGTGGTTTTTTCATCTGTTTCTACCTTTTTCTCCTTTATGCTGGAGTAATACATTTCCTTAGAGACAAAATATACAATTACTCTTCGTGCAGACCTTTCAAAGTTGAAACGTTGAAATTGGTATGTAAATGTCATATACTACTGCTGCATCAATTGATGACTAAAATTTATCATTTTAGTCAAATTTTAGTTTTAATTTTTATGAATGAGGTTTTAAGTGCCTTGATCTGGAAAGCACTTGAACACTACATCAGCCAGATTCCATAGTATGGTATTACCCCTGTGATAATATTTTAATGAATTAAAGTAAATCCAAGACTTCTCTTCTAACACCTTAACTTCCTTTACTTTTTCTGTAAGTATTTCATTCTATGGTTTCTAATACTGATAGATTAAAATGGGAAAAGGCCTATGACTTTTAACATTAAAAATGAACATGTTTAAGCGTATTTCTTAAAAGTGCGCAGTCTATTCTTTCTCTGTTTTCCTCTCTTTATTATCTTTATTCCCTAGTTCTTTTGGTGCACTAAAAACATTTAATTGGTCTTTGAGAACTGGGAAAACATGGAATTGTTTCATTCCCCAATGGAGAAAGAGTGCATGTTTTAATTTTCACTCTTAATTTTACCTCCCTCTGCTGCTTTTGGCCACAAATAATTTTTCATTGTTTTTCATTTTTGTATGCCATGGTCAGTAATAATAGGAATTGCCTCTTTCATTGATATTTTAGCATGACTGTATGCATCATTCAAGTTTTAAAAAAGTTCAATAGCTGCCACTATAATTTATATCTCCTTACAGATTAGAATTATATTAATACCCTGTTCTTAACTGAATCCTGATCATGCTGACCTTACTTCTTATTGCAGAAATTTTATGATCGTAGATTCCTTAGTCTTTATCTTCTGATAATGCAGAGAATGAAGCATCTTAGGAGGGTAAATCAGTATTTCTAAAATTTTGAACAATCTCCTGGAAATGTTTCTCTTAGCTGTATAACAAGCCTGAAATACCTGCTTCTGAGAAGAAGCTTCTTAAAGCCAGGCCAGTCCAGGCACCTGTGCCACTTCTCCCAGCTTTTTTGGGAGTTCCTCTTGTGGTACCTCATACTTCTCATTTTGTTGGAGTCAGTGGGCATGGATCCTTAGTGGGTGTCTTATTCAGCTCTGAATCACTGAGCTTCCATTAATGTAGGTTGATCAGACCCTTCATCCTAGGAGCTGCAGTATTTTGGAGCACACCTCCATGTTTTAAGTCTGATAAAGATCAAGTTAAAATAAATCTGCTGCACAGCGTGCTTCTATCCCAAATTCTTCCACAGTGGTGGTGTGTTTCTGGCAAAGCAGCAGTGAAGTGTCCCTGGCCAATTGCTACAGAACGCAATATTTTCCAGTGCGATAGGCTTATTGTGCACGCAGTAAGTCTAAACTTCTGCCATGTTTCTTCCATTTTTTTTTCATTTTGGAGAGACTGCCCCTGAGAATAAGGATGTTGTTTCAGTCTCTTTTCTGCTAAGGCTTGCCACAAGGGTAAAAATACTGCGTGTGATGGACTGTCTCCTGTTCCACAGAGGATGAGTAAACTTTCTCATGTGTTTCATAAGGGCCACTGACATGTTTTAAAATGAAACTGAAATACTGACCTTAAAAAGGTTCCGCTTAAACAGGTATGAACCAGTTCTTTTGAATTGGTCCTAAACACATTCCAGACTTTGGAAGTCAGATTTGATTAAATAATGATATTTCTCTTAATAACTTTTGTTTGATCTGATGTAAACATACTGTAGCTGGATAAATTCTGTAACTGCTGGTAAAGCTGTGTTTTGATTAAAAAATCCCAGAAGTTTAGATTCCCTGTTTATTTTATTGCTTTTATTTCTCAGTCAAGATCCTTTATCCGTAGTAAAATCTGATCTCTTAAGAACTTGACATGGAATTTTTCAGTGAAGGATAAATTCCTACCTTCAACATCACAAGGGAGATTAATTTTTCTTAGTATCACTCTTTAGTTCTACTAAAAGATGTCAAAATGTCTGCACTTCAGAATGAAAGTGCCTATTTTATCAGCATAACAGATAGTGTACATGCAGTAGTGCTTTCAGATTTTTGAAATGTCACTGTATTTTTATTGCGAATTATCATGGGCATTGATAGACTTGATGTTGAGAGTTAGAAACCAAGGTATTAGAAGGGAGAATGTGTCTAAATGAGATGATGTCATCTTAAAATGTGAGTAATTACATGGTAAATTGAGAAGACTCCAAGTAATTCAGTTCATACTGAGACTCTTCCAAACTGTGATTATTTTAACACTGAGCTAAATACTTTGTTCACTTATTTTAAGTTGTATTTGTGTGACAGCCTGCCTGCATTTATTACTCTTGGTTGTTGCAGAACAAAGAGCATCAACCATGTTGACACATAGGTACACTTGGGTCATCTAAATTCCCTCAAATGATTTTGTAGTTGTGTATATTGTGTCTGATTTCCAGCCACAGAACACGGTACCCAAAGTGTCATATGAGTGCCTCCAGCTGTCATGTTTCCAGAACCACAACAACAGGGCTGAGCACCGGGATGGAGAAGTGAACCAGCCACTCTGTGATCTGCTTCCCTTGTCCTATTTTGCTAACCTCTCTGCTGACTGTTGAAATAAAAGCTTTTACCAGAGATCCACTAATTTTTTTTTAGAAAATATCTGTTGTTAAACAGTCCTTTTCTGTACAGTTCAGCTCTCCTTCCAATACATTTCTTAGAAAGATAAAATATACTGTATGTTTCAGTTCTATGTGAAATATCACCATAACAGGAAAGCAGACTTATCTACTTGGTTTCCAGTGTAATTTTTTCGTTTACAAGGCATGTTTGGATAGTAATCAAAGCTTTGATCAGTAACCTGGATTATAAGGGATCCAGACTGTAGTGGTTTAATCAAATTCTCACTCTGCTGAATAATTTAGAAAACCTAATTGTTTTCTGGTCTTGTGGCCTATTGTGACCCAAAGATCCAGCTTCTGAGAAGACAACTGTTAAGGGAAGCAATGTAGAATGAAGACATAATTTGATTATTTGTTCATCAGAGTAGTCTGCTTTCAAAAAAGTTATAACAGAGCTGGCTATGGGCTGAAAAACTTTTCTATCAAACCAAGTCCTGAGGATCAAGAGGGGAAAAAAACAAGGGTGAAGGAGGGAGGGGGGGAATTTTTAAAGCAGACGAGGGATCCAAAAGAGAAATGCCATTTTCTCCACCAAAGAGGAATCCCCACAGAAGAGGGTTGACGGCACTTTGCAATTAAGCCTTTAGGGAATGGATGTTTAGTAGCATCTAATACACTTTAGTTGGCTGCAGCTAATGGCCCTCTGGGCTGTAAGTTTCCCAAAACAATGAAACACAAAATTCTTCAAATAAAACACAGTGTGTGCCACTGGCAGTTTAAGCTCCCTCTTGATAGCAATTCTGAATTAAAACTCTTCTTGTAGGATTATTTGTGTGACAGCTGTCACAGGTGCACCTCTAAAACGTGAACTTTAAAACACTGCACCAGGTTTGTCTTTGCCAGAGTACGAGCACTTTTTCCATTTCATCTGACCTACAGGTCAGAGAGCAGAGGTGCTTTTTTTGTGCTAGATAGGTCTGCTGTACACTGGGGAAATGGGTTCTGTCAGGGAATATATCTCCCTGAGGTTTTTGCTGGCACACAATGGAAATTTGAGAAGGGAAAACTGCAACAGTAAATTGGCTGTATGGTAAGTCTTACAGAGTAGGATTATGGATAATATTTAGGCATGTGACAAAGCTCTTACACTTCCAAATAGTTCCAAAATTTCAGTGGCTTCTGTGAAGCATATGAGCCAGATTGAGAATCATTCTGCTCTGGACCAAAGCACTATTTTTAAAAAATGGTGCTGATTAAGTGAGTCTTGGTAAACTGACCTAACAGAGAGACAGAATCATATTTTTTTTCTTCACAGGTCTGCTAAACTCTGGTCTGGTTGAACCTTAACAAGTTTATTGAGTTTAATGTAGTTTTATTGAGCTCCAGTTGTTTCCTGCAATAGCTTTCTTCTGTCTTCTCATCTTATTAAAAGTTAAAGCAGGTAATTCTGTTCAGGCACTTAAATATTAAAGATGTATCAGTACTCCCCGTTTGATTTTCTAAGCACAACAAGACAAAATACTACTGGAAGCAACCGTAGTCCTTAAAAAATGTTCTTTTCATCTGGCCGCAGGGAACTGGAGGTGTCATGTTTGTGTGTATGTAGTTCTGTGTCTCTCCTTTGACACTTGTAGTAGCTGATTTTTCAACCCTTGGGATTTTTGCTTAAAGGTAGATCACTGAGAGCCAGGGGACTGAATTTGGTAAGGTACATTTGATGTAAATGGGCAGGCAATTCCCTTGGCTTGGCTTTATGGCTTTGCAGCTGCCCTGCCCTCACCCTCCCAGGCGGTGCAGCAGGGCACAGCTGAGCTCCTGGGCAGGACTGTGTTGTCCTGACCCTGCTGTGACACCATGAGCTCAGGAGCATTCTGAAGCTCCACTGAGCCTCATGTTTGCTCTCAAGGTGTATTTACACGTCTTTGTCTTCACCATTTTTAAACAGGAGTCTTGGAAACCAGTTATCACATCTGCCTCTGGTTGTTGGTTGGTTCTGGGTTTTTTGGCTTCCTGGATGAAGGAAGAGTTAATCATGGGATGACAGGTCTGGCATGTTCGCAGCCCAGTGTATTTTTTCCCAGCAGCATATTCTGGATTCAAGGTGTGTTCTCAACACTAAATTCTTTTCTACCTTAGCTGCAGTGCCACAGTGCCATCGGGTTGCCTGTCATACAGCCAGTTTCTTACTGCTACTCGGAAGACCTCTCATGCATTATGCGTATTTTGTTTGTTGGTTTAAAGTTCTTTAGCAACTTAATTATTAAAAAAGAAAGAAAAAACAAAACAGAAAAAAAAAACACCAAAACCCAACAACAAACCAAAACTAAAAAATCCCGTTTTCCTAGCACCTGCTACGCTGATGTTTTGTTTCTGTGTCAGACTCAGGTCCTGGAACTAACTCCCTGTGTTGATTAGAGCCTTAAAGACTTTCTGATTATTTTTTTTTCTCTGCTTCATAAAGCATATGATTGATTACAGAAGACTGTGACACACAGAAATAGCTGGAAAAAGTTTAAATGCTGGTTTTGGAGCCAAATCTAAAACCTCATGTGTAATGCTGAGAGTCAGCAGGATTTTCCAGATTTCCAAACTGTAGGATTACCAGAAGGAAAAAAAAAATCTAATGTCTGCATGAAAGCAATCGTAGAGATGTTGCAGGCTGTACAAATAGTTTTCAGGGCTACTTTAAAAGAACCTGGAGTACATAAAATGGGTGGAACCTTCAAGGAAAATTATGTATGAGATGATTGGTGCCACATTGCTATCTGTTGTGCCATGGCCATTTGAAGAATCACTTTGCTCCTTGAATATCATGATAGTTAACTACTGTGCAACAGCTGTCAGAATGCATATTGATGAAAAAGCACACATTACCCAAGATTGTCAGAGCCCTTCTTGCTTTTTTACAGGAAGTTCATTAATTTTTAATTGACGGTTTAGACTTTTAATCAGTGTGGCACTTAATTATAAAGATGCCACATAGAGTTACCAAGATGCCATTTTTCATGTTCCTTGGCTTGTTCCTTGGCTCTGTTAAACTCCTGCTAGGATTGCTCAGTGTGTATTTACAACTACTATGATTGCAAAATGAGCATAATTTTTCATCAGCTTTTGTATCAGTTCTCCCCAAGACGAAGTACATGCCAAAATGCAGCCTTGTAGTCTTGCATCCCTGTGAACACAATGACATGACTTACAAATGCTAACATGCAGAAATTATTCATGTAACAGTGTGCATTTATGTAATGGTCTGATTTTAATAAAGTAGGATAGAAATCTAACTTTTCAAAAATAAATGATCAAAAGTGACCGAAAAACATTAAGGATACTTTACGTGACTAGTGTTTGCTTACCAATGAAAAAAGTTTTTGCTAAATCCATCTTCTGCTTATTATAAAAACCATGATATTAAATTCCAGTGTTTTCTGCAAGTAATATGTAAGTGAATTTGTCCTGTCTACATGTTTTTTACCACAGAAAAAAGCTGATCTTCCATGTTAGATGTCCTGTGTCAGGTTTCTAGTGGAAGTTTTGTTGAACTCATGCTGATTTAAGGTCAATGACACAGATAAGCTGTGAAGTTAGAGCTGATCACTTTTAAATATGACAAACTTAAACTACTTTGGAAACAACATACAAGCTATCAGGTGCACAGGCTGCTTGTCGAATCGGGAAAGGTAGTAGCAAGTTCCAAAACCCAACAAATGTTGGGAACAATCCTTATGACTTCCGCTGGGAGGGCAGTGAGACTGATTGAAACAGAGTAGTGTTTTATACCTGTAGAGCACAGAGTTGTTGGAAAAGGGGATGAAGCGGTTGTCTACATGCGAGCGATAAAGTTATGATTTTAAATGCCCAGTAGAGCTGTGATTTATCACTCAGGCATGAAAGACCAGGAAATGGAGGGATCAGTTTTGTTCCCTCACTGGCAAGTAGACATTTTTGTCTGTATGCCTTTACTCTGGTTTGGCATGGTTGTTCAGATCAAGATACAGAGAATTCAGGGTGGGACCAGAGGCTTTTACTGAAGTTCTCACACAGTGTTTCGATGTTTCTTTCAAAATCTGATGTAATTGCTCAGATGGGTGCCCTGCTGTGTAATTATCCTCTTGGTTGTAGAGGGGGTATATTGCTCTCAGAGCAAAAGGAAGTCTAGGGGTATAGTTATATAAATGGGATTTTCTTTGGGGATGCTTCACAGACTTACTGGGTTTTTAACAGGAATAGTTATGCTTACCTTTGGGATTCTCGATTATTTTAGTGTATATTGCTGCTTTTAAGCAACCATTTTGGTGGCTGTTTATGCTACCTGAGAAATTGATGGTGATAAGGGAGTATTCTAAATTTGCTCATTCAGAAGATGAGTTTCCAAATTTATGAAATAAATTAGTGTTAGAAGCCAGGCTTTTTGTGCAGATAATCAGAATGTCATCTGATATTGCTAACTTTACCACCAAAGACGCAAAACTTGTCCTTCAAAGCAGGTGATGTAAAGGTTGCTATATTTTGGTTCTTTCTTGGTACTTCTGTGTCTTACCATATCCAGCTCTATTTTCTGCATCGGATGTGCCAAAGAAAAGGGTTGGAATGATCTTCTCCAAGGGATAGGATGCAGTAATTCTGTGATCAATAAATGTACCTCCTTTTTAAAAGTACATCTTTGTACCAGTTTGTGTTGAGATTGTGACTGACAGTGATTGTGGATGACAGTTAGAGATCAGCAAATATTATGAGTTGTTATTAGTTTCCCTTACTTTTTTAATCTTGTGCCAATGGCAGAACTTTCTGTCAAAGGAGTGAGTGCTTAACGTGATCATGTCATTTAGAATAATGGTTCAAAAGTGTGTATCAGATTGTTCATAGGCAGTCAAAAAGCTCACATAATATGTAGCTCAAAAATATCTCAAAATATGCTTGAAAATCTCCAGATTACCTTTTTTCTCCACCTGTCTTAAAACATATATGTCCATTAAAGGCAATCATACAATGAAGAACCATCACTGGAACAAGCAGTCAGAACAAAACATTGAGTTCCATTCATTTTCAGTTGCGAGTTGAAAGCAAAAGAAATGAAAATAGGGAAGAGAATGTCAGCAGAGATAAAGCCAAGTATAATCACATTTAACAGTAAAAAAGCTCTGTCTGACTTACTCACAAAATTCCACCTGTGAAAAACAGTCTTTGCTTGGGTTTCTGGCTCCTCTGACATTTGATTTCAGCTGGAATTAAGCAGCCCTTATTAGAACTTCAGTTGAATGAATTATACTCAATAAATGTATAGTATGTGTACCTGATATGCATTCCAGCACTGTAAACCCTGTTATTAACATCCAATTATGTTGATGAATAGCAAGTTAGACTATAATTTCTTAGACCTATAAATTTTCACTTCTAATGTGCTGCCACTTGTAAGTTTTCTGTGTCTGAAAGCCAAGGCAGTAATGTGACAACAGTGGCTCACTACCAAACCTGTGACATGCCCAAGGGCAGGGGTCACTCTGGGGCTTGGTAGGAACAGGAGAAAGAGTGGAAGGAAAGAGGAAGCAAAAAGCATCAAGGCAACATGTTTTAAAGCCTTTCTGTGAGTGAAGTGCTTCAACTAAAGCTGTTTGTGGTGTGTGAAGCTCTCAGGATGGATAAATTCTGGCAAAACTGTAGTGCAGCTGGAAATACTTGCCACTGAGCTGGTTTTTGTGTGTTTGGCAGGAAGCATTGATTTAGGTTTCATCTTTATAATACATTTTTATACAGGGTTTCAAATTAAAGTCAGGAGTAAAATAAAAGTATACTGGCTTTGATTAACTCATCATTTCCTGAGTGCTCCTCTCTGTCTTGAATGATAGAACAAACGCAAAATACGAAGTGCCTCTATCGAGGCATTCACAACTCTTTTAGGTTTCTGTAGGATCATCAGTAGCATCCTATACCTATTTGGCAAAAGTTTTCAAGTCTGATGAGAAGTGGACAGGGCCTTCCAACTGAAGTTGTTACTGTGGACTTCCCTCTGGAGCTGTGGGAAAAAATCCAAGATACTTGAGCATGGGCTCTAGTTCTCTCAGTGACTAGGTGTCATTGTCTAAGGAAATAGATTGCCCAAGAGGAGAATTAGAGAGGCTGGCTCTTTTTTTTTTTTCCATATTCCTTCCCTTTCTAAATATGGATGGTGAGTATCTCTTGAAACTTAATTTGTTTAGAAGTAGATGGTACATTGTAGGAAAATGCATCTGGCTGCTCCCAGGATGAGGGGCCTTGCTGGGTGTTTGGTTTTGAATGCATTATCAGTAACTTGAGCAAATGGGGATTTTTGGCTGACAGATTTTCTGTTGGAAATTAAATCTTGACTATAGAGAACATGATGATGAATAGCATCCCGTTTTGTGAATTTCACTTAAGTCCTGAGCTTTTTTTTAATTAAATGAAAAATACTTTTTGGTCTTGTGAATAAATGTGTCCTTACTAAACTAAATTATGTCTTTTAGCTAAACTGCTCAATAACAAATGTTACCCTGTCCCATGTGTGATGCCTATTGGAAGCTCACAGGATATGTATTGACTGGAATATAATTTGGGTGCATATCACATTCTCCTGTATAGTCATAACTAGGACTTCACCCACAGAAAATCTGAGGGCAGGTGAGAAGGAAAGGTGTTGTCCCTTGATAACATGTAAATCAATTCCACCACTTGCTTTAGTGGAGGGATCACAATTAAGCCCTGTAACACATTGATTAATGGATAAAAATAAACATGCAGAAAGATAGTGTAATAAAATTAGCTTAATTTTTTCAAGATTCACTGTAGAAAGGGAGTATTTCCCAAGGAGTTCAAAAAATTTCTGTTATTCTAGGATTTTTTTCATAACAAAATGTAAATTATTTTAATGTAGACTACTAATTCTAATCACTAAAATACTCTTATTTCCTTTAATAGCATTTTATAAAGCATTCTGAACAATGTGAAGAGAATGAGACCATTCTGAGTTGCAAATTAATCCCTTTTGATAATTGTTCATCTTTAGAAGTAGAATGTCTCACAGGATACTTTAAAACTGAGAGTATGAGCTATTAATGTTCTTCTCACTAGAGTGGGAAGAACAGTTCTGCTGTCTTAACACTAACTCCTTGATTTGTCTAAAAATGTAATAAAGTCTACTTCATGCTGCCCTTACTGGCTTCTGTTTAATCTTAATAGGTTTCTCCATTAGAGATTTATGCCCCAAAGGTATTATAATGTATTTTAGTATTGCACTCTACAGGAAACAGTTACAGTACTTGCATATAGCAGTATACTGAGGGCAAAGCTAAGTTTTACTATTTTTTGAGCAATAAATGTGAAGCAGAGAACAATGATATAATCAGGCCTCAGATTAGATCAGTAGCTGTGATTCAAAGTTGGGTTTTATGAAATCCTGTGGGTTTTAAATGTTGCCTGGGTTGACTTTTGACGTGACTCACTGGCAGTTTTTGTCATGAATTGAAGTGTTATGTATATTTGCCTTTAGTCTCAGCTAAGTACATCAGGGGTCTCGGGTCTCAGGTCTCATTTAAAAACAAGGTTCTAAATGTGATGGGTGCAGACACAACTTAGAGACACCAAGCCTCATGCTATGAGTAAACAAAATCAAGCAACAGGAAATAAATAATTTATTTTTCTCTTTTGGTTTCCTTCACAGAATTTTTGGACATCTCTTATTACTAAGGTTTTTATTAGCTTCAAATTAGTTCTCAGTTTTAACTGCTTATTTATTTCTGGTTACATATTGCAATCACCTTTTGGTGAATTGGAGAACTTTGAGGTTTTGTATCCATCACTGTTTTCAACCCTCTTCAAAAAATGTCACAATAAAGCCTCAGCTGGAGCTGTGTGAGAATAAACGACAGTTACTGAAACAATTGTTTTTCTACAATTCCAAATAATTTGGCAGAATGTTTGTGTTTTGTTGCATTTTGCCAATGTAGAAATTAACTTTTTCATTACTCTCCTGTCCTCAGGAGTAGCTGCACCTCTTCTGTCTGACTTAGTTATCTTCTGTAGCAGTTGGTGGGGACAGTGTGAATCCTGGTGTGTGATATTCTAACAGGTCTTGCAGGTATTTTGGTCTTTCTCCACTGGAAAGAGAATTTCAAAATTCAGTGAAAGTTTTTGACAGTTTTGGTAGGGGATGGAGAGGCACAGCTCTAAAATATCAGGATGTTTACATTTATATATACACATACACACAGACAGACATTTCAAAGCTCTTGCATAAGTACAGTCTTTGTTAGGATTACCTTCTTCTTGCACTTTGGTAATGAAACTCATATTTAAAAATAGTTCCCCGGAAGGCTATCAAGACACTGAGCATGATCTACTAGTGAAAAATTATTCCTCATTTCCCTCCCAGGGGCAGGCCTTAGAGTTACATGCAATTTTTAGATTTTTATTTTTATGGCTTATAGTTTACCTGAAACTGAGAAAATCTTTGTCATAAATTAAAAAGACAAATAAGCTCTCTAAAAAACATAGCAAAGGGTATAATTATAACCTCATCATTGTACAGGGGAGGCATTTATGAGTACTTGGTGGTTTAAGTGAACTGTTATGCTTGCCTCTTTTAAGAGTAGTTACTTCATAGAACAGCTTTAAGCGTGGGTTTCATTTCGTTTTTTAACAGCAAAGTTGTATTTCTGTAATTGTGCCTGTGAACATCTGCAGCTCATGTCATGGTCTTAACCTGAAAGGACTGTGACCTGTCCTATCAAACCAACACAATATTTGTGGTTATCAGCATGATACTCCAATTAGCTTTTAATTAAATGTGGTGTTGCTCTTGCCTTTGCAGTTTCTGCGGCAGCACTGAGGTCCGTTTCTGTTGTTGAAAATACAGCTGCTGTCCTTTGAGGCTGCTCATCCTAGCTCAGACTCCTCTCATATTTTCAGCGTGCCATTTAAGCTACTACTTTGCCCTGTCTAGATGTTCTGGATCTACTGGCTTCCTTTGCTCAGTATTTACTACAGTTAACAGAATGAAATAGAAGCTTCAGCTTTGAGTCCTTGGCTTAAAGTTTGTCCACTACTTTGTCTCCTATTTTTTTTTTCATTTCTAGTTTTAAATTACAGCTGACCTTTTCTTATAACATAAAGTTGTAGGAACATAGGGTTTTGCTGGTAAAAGTGTATTATATCTAAGTATCTTCTCTGATATCTGAGCAATAACATGGCCCTAAAGTTTCAGCAATGGGTTCTGAATTTGTAGAAAAATAGTTGTCCTGATTTCACACTGTACTACTTGGACTGAGTACAGGATTTTCAGTTGCCATGTATTAAACCACACAGAAACAAAGCTGTGTATGTCAGGCGTGCTATCTGTCATAGTGTAGGCAGCAGTGAATTTCTCAGTGGTTAAAAGATTTGGTGTTAATGAACAGAAATGGAAGGAAAACATGCTTTTCATACTAAGTATTTCATAGTGAAAAAAATCATAGAAACCATGTATTTTGTTCATAAGCTCTTGACTTGAGTTCAACAGAAACAACATGACCAAAATGTTGTGGCAATTTCTGTCACTGGCTGATTTGATTCTCAAAGTGGCGTAGCTATTTAGAGAAGTGTTGAGGAAAAGCAACTGCACACCCTAAGGCAAAGTGGCTGGGTTAAGTTGTTTGGGTTTAGGGGCTTAGATTTTATTCCTACTTGGGATAAACGCAGACATGTAAACAACATCAGGGTAGAGCACAGGGCAGGACAACTTAATGCTGTTTTAAACACAGTGAAAAACTGGCTGAAGCTGGTGGCCAGGCTAGTTCCTTACAATTTGTCATCGTGAAACTCTTGATTTGTCTGTTCCTAAAAAAAAGATAACACATAGGGCTGACTTTTTTGTGTAAATGGGAAATGCACAAGGACTGCTTTGTAAGTTGGATTCTGCTACCTAAAGAATATAAAACACGGCAGTGGCTTTTGCAAAGATCCTCAAGACCTTGCTTGTCTCAGTGCTTACTGGAAGAAAAATTTACATACTCAAAAGCTTGTCAGCATTTCTGGTGTGGATTTTCCCCTCTGTCTCTCTGTATTTTGCACCTTTCAACTCACAGGCTGCCACAGGTCTGACAAGGTTCCTACTCACTCTGAAGGGACAATTGTACTTCAGCACTGGGTGAATCGAACCATTGATCAAACTACAAGTTTTCTGTTCAAACTACTGTGTTTTTGAATGCCTATTCCTATGACTGAAAAAACCCCCCAAATTAAGCTTAATATAAACTTATCCAGTTCCCTGCATGTTTTTTTTTGCAGAAGTAGTTCAAGGCTGTTGTATGTTAGCGCTGGGCCAGTGTCAAACCACGACAGCACTTCTTGGTAAATCCCAAGTGTAAATTCCAACTTGTTTGGAGGTAGTTAGGATTAAAAATAATGCTTGTAAATTCCAACTTGTTTGGAGGTAGTTAGGATTAAAAATAATGCTGTGAGGCTTTATGCAGCTCTTCAAAATAGAAGAGAGAGAACTGAAGAGCCATGATTTAAGATAAAGAGTGTGATTGTGCAGTAAGTGCATTTGAATATGTTCCTGTGGCTGTTAAAGAAATAGAGTGATTTGGGAATTGCTTTATTTTAAGAATCCCTTAGCCTTGAAGTCAGTATCCACAGCAGATGCAAAATTACCTAATTTGAAACTGATGTGTGCAACTCAGGGAGGACAGGTCCCAACAGCCACAGCAGCTCCTCAGCTAGTTTCCAAATTCCATGAGATGTGATAGTTGGGATGTAGAAGGCAGCTCTTCAGTCAGCATTCAAACTGGTCTTTCTGCTGGAACTGACAAATGAGAAATGCTACACGATCTAAGAAGTGAGCTGAGGCCACCAGTTCTTCCCATATGTCACTGAGCTGCTGCCAGGAGTTAATGACTTTTGGCCATTACTGTTCTGAGCTTGCTTTATAATGAGCAAATAGTGACAAGCTACCCAGCTCATTAATCCTAGAGCTATGAAAAGTCTTTTTTAGTTCTCTCAGAATTATTCCATGCCTTCAGCAGAAGCATTTTACTGCTTCCAGAAGGCTGAAGGATGTTTGGGAAGCAGACTCCTGGAAGGATGCTAGGCAAGCAGACTTCTGTTCAGTGTGGGTTGTTTTTTTAATGCTGTACTATGCAACATAGCTACAAGTGAGGAAACATTAACTTTGGTCAGCATTTAGATTAGTAACTACTTATATTCTCAGTTCTTACTTTTAGAAAGGAAGCTAAAATTATTTTAAAATAAAATTAAAACGGTCTTTTGGCAATAAATAGTGGGATTCCTGGCATCACATGTGACAGACAGAGGAAGGATGTATACTTTCGGGTCACAGATATGCTCCAAAAGACATCAAATTTGCAAACCTGCAAGCTATAGACAAGAAAGTATATAACAGAGTACAGAAACTCATCCGTAGTGAAACCAAAACCCAAACTGCTTACTGCAAGTACTGGAGCTAGCTAATTTCCAGCTGTGTTTCTAGAGCCACTCCTACTCTTTCCCCACCTTATCTTTCTTTCATTTTGAATGTAATATGAGAGATTTCCTTCCTGTGTGGGAAATACTGATGTGACCTACTTTTTTGCTCTCAGAAGCTGTCCCAAAAGTCCATTTCCACCTGTGTCTGGGGGGTGACAGTGGGAAACAGACTAGAGGACTACACCCTTTTGCATCATTTGATCCACGTAATGGTCTAGGGCTCATATATGTATTCCTCTGTCATGGAGTCTAGTGTGAATTTGGTCTCAAATACAAAAGGAATGCTTCAGAGCCACACTTTAGTCTCTATATAAGTCCATGGTGTCACTTAATCAACAAGTGCTTGGACATTGTGCTTTGCAAAAGAGACAGAGAAACAATACGAACTGTGCCAGTGTGAATCACCAGCAGCAGAAACCCATACCCTGTACCAGACTTTACTTGCTCCTCCTGGGTTCTGCTGTTTTGGTTTTTTTTAAATTGATTTTCATCCAACTAATTGATATTGCTTTTAAACACAATGTTAGTAGCTGAATTTCAGTGCTCCCAGCCCCACTGTGTTAGGTCATGTTTGACTTCTGTAGTAAGTGGGTCAAAACACAGTTCACTGGAGGCAAGATAGTTTCTTACATCTGTTATTAACAGCTGACATTATGGAATGTTTTAGACAAGGTCCCTTCTCCTACAGGCTCTCATGTTCTTGCTTTCTTGCTCTCACTTGCCCTCACTGTTGCTCTCACATCGCTCTTGCCTGCTCTCATGCACTTCCTTGCTCTCCCTCATGCTCTTCCCCACTTGCTCTTGCTCCCTCTTCTTGCTCTCTCCCCCTCTCATCCTGTCTTACTCACAGTCACTCTTTCTCATGCCTTCTTGCACAATACCTTTTACACACACTCTCTTTCTCTCCATTTCCCCATTAAGCTGTCAAAACCAGATTCCTGAATTCCACCTGCCTGGAAAATCCTTTAAAATATCTTCTCAGTTCATAAGCTTTTAGAGATGCATAGTCATACTCACACTGTAGGCCTGTCTCATAGGCTCAATTACCTTGTACATATTGTTACTGCAAAATGTTTTTTCTGAAAAGTGAGACACATTTAATTGGATTGTAGACTGACTCACACTTTACAATAAAAGCACCTACATTTTATTCTGTAATTACAGTCCTGGAACACTTTCTGTTTCTTCTTTCTTCTACAAACTAAAGCTCAGTGTGGACTGTGCATGTGATTTTTGGTTTTAAGTAGCCCCAGTCAACTTTTCAACAGTTTCAGCTGTCTGACATACATAAAATTGAAGATCTACTTTTTGGAAGTTTCTTGGGATTTTTAAGTCCTGAAATTTATTTTCCTCATTTCTTCTAAGAAACACAAATGTGAAATTACCTGGTTATTCACAGTTTCTTCCCCACCTTTTTTTTCCACCCCAGTAAACAAAATGAAAGAAGACCAAAAACTGATTTTTCCATTTTGTCAAAAATCAGTTCCCTTCAAAACCAAGCCAATATTATTTATTAAAATAGTCATACATCTAGAAGTCACTTGTGTGGGTGTGTTGGTTCAATTTACATAATAAATTAGGCAGTGTCTAATTTAATTTGTCTTGTAGAATAAGTTTTAGATGTGAAACCGTGTTTGTATTTTCAGAGACATGATACCAGTGACTCCTTACCTGTCTTTATTGTTGAGGGAATTCTCAGGGGACACAGACTCAGATCTGACACAATAAACTGTATTTCCTTGAAGTGTCACATGAAAATAAACCACTTGTACTGGTGTATATCCATGATTTTTCTGCCTGCGATTGTTCATTTAGTAAGTATGGTTTCGTATGCAAGGGACATACAAAGAAATAGGGAGGTTAAAAAAGCACCTGCAAAGTATAAAGACAATACTTTTTCAGCTGAGGTTAACAATGTGTTCAACTCACGTCATTAAATTAGTCTTAAAGATTAATTTATAAATATCACTATTATAAGTTTATACTTGAAGGTCACAAGTTCTAATTCTTATTTAAAATTTGGCTATACTCTATGCATGTATTTAATTCTAAAGTCTTAGGAATAAATCTTTTTGCTGATTTTCATAGCCTGTGGCTGGATGACTAGTAGAAATAAAGGATGTGTCTTTTGCAATAAATACTGGAAAATACTTTTGTTGTGATGGGCAAACAAACAAGCTAAACTTGTGTCAGGTTGGGGTGTTTTTTTCACAAAACAAATGGGCTCATGGGATTTTATATTTTGCAGTTGAGTGAACAGCACTTAAGACTATCACAAGCTGAAAATGCCCCAATGTTCTGTATTTCTTGCTGAATTCCTGAGCACACAGATTTTTTTTCTGCTGGAGAGCTGCAGGAGCACAGGACACACACCTCAGCAGGATGTGCTGGCTCACAGAGAGAAATAGATGGTTTAAGGTTTTCTGAATATGACTGATTAGAGACAGGTTGGTGCTGTTTCTAAATCCATATATGCAGTTGCATACCAGGGCAAAAAACTTTCCTGTCGTGCAAACATTGTCTTCAGAATAAGTGTATTGAGTTTGTAGTTAGCCAAAACATGTTTGACAAAACTGTTTTGACCATCCTTAATGATTAAATGTGGCTATTAACATAAAAGGGATTAAATAATTACATGCTATAGCCCTTTATATGCAATTACCTTCCAGTGACCCTTGCCTTTTGGCCCAGGAATGTGTGACAGATGTCAGCAGAGTTGTTTTTATGGATATTTTTATCAACTTGGAAAAATTATTTTGTTACATTCCTGGTATTTGTGCACAAGTTTAAAAGAAGCACAAGAAAATGTGATGTGTTTTTATTTTATATATTTTTCTGAATTGTGACAGTTGGATATTATCAGTATGCTATCTGTTAACCAATATTGTAACACTCTCAGCAATAATTCATCTAGTGGAAATATTTCACTAAACTCTAACTTATGGTTCTCAAAAGAATTTGAAGCTTCTGGGGTTTTTTCTCTCTCTTTTTTAAACTAACCATTGCAGTCCTTTGCTACTGTGGTAAGCACAAGTGGGTACCTTAAATTACTAAAAGCATAAAAGCTAAATTGTCTTGACATCAGATGTTCCAGGGTAGATTTTTGACAAAAATAGAGTGTGGACTGTTTTGCCAGCCCTAAAGGGATAATTTAATGAGTGCATTAGTTTCTGGTATATTTTCTTCAATATTGCAAGCAAGCTTTTTTTTTTTTTTTAATTGCTTGATTGAAGACAAGGTAAATCTTTCCAACTTTTAAATGAGACTAATGTGCATGTTCCTTCTTCATAAAAGCAATGAAATCTTGTATTTTCTCACATCCACAGTTTTGCTAGTATTTTTTTAAACCAAACAAAACTATACCAAAACAAGAAAACACCACATAAAGAGGAATTTCCTAAAGACATCTGGAGGAAAGAGAAATAATATTTGAGGGTAATTTTTAATATCACTCGGAGGTAGTGGTCAGTCATACTGATTTTTTGCCTTTTCTATCAAAAATGTCTGTGGGACCGTCTTGTTCTTAGAGAGCAGGAGATCATAAATGACCACATTTCTCCTGCAGTCTGACAACTGCCTGTTTTCATTCCCAGCTGACTTTGTTGTTCCTGAAGCAACTCCATAAAATACAAGTCTAGCACACCAATGAGTCTGCTTCCTAAACAAGGCAGCCCCTAGAAATCTGTTTGGCTTTTGTTTTCAGCATAATCTTTACTCTAAGCAAATGTAGAATTCACCTGTAATAATGCAGTGTGTATTTAAGATACTACAAATATCAGTGAACAACCTTTAATAGGACATAACAGTTGTCAGGATGTGTTGGTAAAGGTTTCCCAGAAGAGACTATATTTCAGCTAGAAAAGGGCAAAGCTGCCAACTTATTTTGAGATTAGAAGCACAATCAGTGGGAATGTTCCACCAACTGCACAAAGAGATGTTGAAGATAATACTTCATCTTCAGATGAAGCATTGCCCTTTCTCCAAAGTAATATCTAATTATTAATGCTTGCCCAAGAATAGCTGTGCTGCTTCATGCGTTTCACCTTTTTAATACCTGCACTTTTAGACTTGGTCTTTAGGATTGGTAACATCTAGCATAACCTTTAGAGTTTAATTTTTGGTATAAATTATATAAAGAAAAATCATTTATTAACCACTAACAATAGAGCTAACAGGTCACCCTTGACAGTGACTAATAATCTTCAAAGAGAACTCCATGATGAAAAAACAGTTGCTGAGAAACTAGTGACAGCAAATCAGAAAGTTATTAGCACACATCATATTGTCACAGTAAATACAGCATGACCAAGTCTTTGTTGAGAGAGTAAAGGATTTCAGAAGTTAGGGGAGATGCATCTAAAAAGTTTGGCTTTCTCACTGCAGGTAGGGGGTATGGATGAAATGGTTACATGTGTCAAGGGAAAGAAAGGGCACAGTTATCCATAATAAACAAGCTTTAGGAGAGTTTTATCTTCAGTTGATACTGATACTTTCTACTGGTGACTTTTGCTGTACAATGGGACTTGGATGAGCAAAGCACTCACATTTACAGCAGTTATACAGAATAAGAGAAGAACACAGTAATTTCTATGTTCCTGCGCAACTCCATGCCTCAGCAAGTGTGAGCAGGTGGTGCTTTCAAACATGTGAAGAGGCATCTTTCCGTCTGTAAGACCAATGATCAGAAAGACTTGGATTCTGGGAGTTTGAGTCCATGTTTTTTTTTTTTTATGGGAAATCTGTTAGTCGTGCTCTTAAGTAGGTGCAGGAGAGTTATAAATTATTTTTCTTATTGGAGTTGTCATGAGGTGTTCAGGTATTTCTAAGCATTAAATAGGTGCTGTGTTTGTAAAAATCGAAGAACTTGGCTAACCTTGAGAATTAGTAAATGGATGAACTCAAACTAGACATTTTCATTTGGTATCTCCATCCTACCTTTGCTAGTCCTGTAAACTTTTACATCTTTCTATTCAGTGTTACAAAAACATATATATTGAAAGTTAACAAAAATGCTCTTAGTTAAGCTACAGATGTGCAAGACTCCAGATGTTAGCTTAAGGCTCAGATTCACAGCAATTTCAAGCAGAAGCTCTCCACTTTGTATAGCAGAAGAAAAAGAAATTCCTCTTAAAGGTCATGTTGTTTTTCAGAAAATGTTCTCAGTATTTCTCCTTTAGTCACATTGCAATATTAACCTCTGAGGGCAGAAACACAGTGGACTTCCTCCAGTGGCTTAATTGCTCTTCATCCCTATTCAGTGTGATGTGCTGTTTCCTACGGAACTGAGGAGCAAAACTGACAAGATTACTCTGACCAGTCATCTTGTTTCAGCACAGCCAATTCATGAGTATTCATGTTACAGTCTGTAAGGATTAGTTGCTTCATCCTCCTAGAAACAGAATTCAGTAGAACCTGATTTTTCTGGAGATCCTGATGTCTAAAACGTGGCCAAGAGTAGGCAAACTGGTGAAACAATTCATTAGACAAGTGGACAGGGAGATGGACTGGAAAGAAGCTGAACTGCTGGCTTCAGCAGGTTGTGATACTGGCTTGAAGTCTGGCTGGAGGCCAATCACTGGTAGGATACCCAGGGCTCAACACTGGGGACAATGCTGTTATTCCTGACCTAGACAACAGGGCAGAGTGCAGCCTGAGCAAGTCTGAAGGAAATGTGAAGCTGTGAGGGGTGGTTGATACACCAGATGTCTGTCCTGCCGTTTGAAGGCACCTTGACAAGCTGGGGAAATGGACCAAGGAGAAGCCCATGAAGTTGAACAAAGGCACGTGCAGGGTCCAGTGGAGAATAACTCCAGGCACCAGTACAGACCAGGGGCTGAGAAGCAGCTTTGCAGAAAATATGTTGGGAGCCTGGTGGACCAAAACCATTGAACGTGAGCCAGTAATACACCCGTGTGTCAAAGAAGGCTGTATTAGGAAGAACACTGCCAGCAGTTTGAGAGAGGTGACCCTTGGCTCTAGTCATGCCTGCCACATCTAGGGTTCTGTGTCCAGATCTTTCCTCCTCAGTACAAGAGGAGGCATGGATATGCTGGAGCAAAGGGCACAAAGATGATTAAGGGAGTATGTACAGGGACATAACAGATAAAAGCTGAGAGCTGACATGGTTTACCCTTGAAGAGAAGGCTCAGCACAAAGAAAGCATTTTGCTACAGGGAGAGTCAGAACACTGGAATAAAGAGAAACTCTACTGCCTGGAGAGGTTGTAGAGTCTCCAGCCTATGAGATAGTCAAAAGCCAACTGTGCATGATTCTGGACAGCTTGCTGTGTTTTGAGCTGAGGGGTTTGGACTAGGCAATCACCGGAGATTCCTTCTGAGACAAGCTATGATTCTGTAAACTTGGTACAATCCATGAATCCCTGGTATCGTGCCAAATGGAAACCATTACAGCCTTTTCATGGAGCATGAGGCCGGTGGTTATTTAGCCTGAGGGTGGACACATTCTGCTTTTGACTAGACTGATCCAAACAAATAGGAAGAGAACTGCAGTTTTATTATGCCAGACCTGTTTTCTAGCTGTTTCCACAATATTGACCCACTTAAATGGAGATAGAAATTAAGTTTCAAGTGCTGAAAATATCCAATTAATAGAGATTGCTGAGCAACTCTTTTGCAAAGCTCCTAATCTGCAAACACTCTTCTAATCGATAGCTACTTCTGTTCAATATAACCCCAAGGTGACTGTATTCTGTCAGCTGAGAGTGAGACATGGAGCTCTTGAAAACCTGGAAAGATTAATGTCTTTTGGAAAAAATTTGATTTTTTTTTCAATATGCTCTACAGATTAGCATGAAATTCAGTATTCCTCATTCCCTTCACTAACTGGTATAATCATCTCTTAGTTGCACAAGGTTTCCAAAGCACTCTTTTTCTACTGTTCATGCTATGATTCAAGGGTCATGCCCCGATGGGACATCTGTTGGTGGGTAAATGCTTGCACACTTTCACCAAATCCTTTGTGTCCTCTACTTCAATCATTAACTAAGTCCAAGCCAAGAAGTGACATGTCTAGAGAATTTCCAGTAGTGCTGTGAGTGGATTGAGATATATTGGCAAAATTCAAAAATGTGCATTACAATGTATTTTTGCTGTAGTAAGTTTTAACCTGCATTTCAATATGAGGAAAGCCTCTTTGAACTCACCTGCAGTGTATAGTGGTCTCATTAATGAATATTCATGCAGAGAAAATGGTGTCTGCTCTGATGGACAGAAGAACAGTAATTGGTTTCAGGACTGATAAATGTGTATGCTGCAGTCTACCTCAGACAGTGCATGCTGGAAACATTAGCATCCTGCTTCCCTTGTCAAAGCTCAAAATGAGTGGAAACAATTTAAATTTTCTTTTTCTGTGCAAATTGAGTAAGTGATAGTTGCTAATTTTACACCATTTTTCTGCCAAGTCTCTCTCTAGGTGGCAGAAGATTGTTGCACGTGGTGAATTTCTTACTTAGCATTGGCGAAAAGTGCCACTGGTTCAGATGATGCTCCTGACTAGCATGGAATTGCTTTTATTTGATTTCAGAGCACATCAGAAGTAGCTGGTTCTCCTCTATGACCCTGATCAGAGAGACACCTGTGCTCAGTACCTGTCACTCAGCCAGAGGGAGCGGTAAAGCTTGTTCAGCACATTGCTCCAAAAGGAGCCACAGTCACACCACACCCCCTGAAATCTCTATGCCCATAAGATGCAGATAATCAAACAGAAGAGAAACACCAAAGAAACAGCCAAATTCACAGGTTCTTGGGGGGGGGGGAGGGAAGATGCATAAATTTCATGCTTCCAAATAGCTTCTCTATTACATCTTTCATTTATTTATACATCTGTTCAAAAGACAGAGAAAGGAATAAACATTCAGGTGACAACAATATGCTACAGCCTGCAAGACAGAGATATCTGTTCCAGGAATGCAGTGGAATTTCAGATTGAAAGACAGGATGAATTCTTGCATTCCAAAACTGAAATGCTGTATATGAAACTTGTTTATTTGCAACGTGTTTTTCCCCAAATGTATCAGTATTTCAAGGGCACATACTAAGAAAACCAGATGGATTTACAGATGGAACAAGGCTGTTATGGATTTGATATTTGTTTTTTTTGTTTGAGAGAAAGTAGGAAAAATTGCTCTGATATGTAAAATTGCTGATTAATATCTAACACTTACACATGACAATCACTGGGTAAATTATTTTACTGCAGGGATTACACAGAGAAAATTTAACACACAAAATTTTCTGTTAATTTATCCACATAACAGTGGAGATATGAAACCTTTAAAAGGGTGAAGATAGACTGCATAAGTCTGTCCTTAGTCAGCTTATTCTAAAATATAGTGGGATCACATTTAAAACCAATTTTAGCCCATTGATCAGGTGGAGGTTGAAAGATGAATAGATTTTTTTTAATCATTAGAGTAGCAGTCCTTTGTATCTGGCACTTACCCAATGGTCTGCCTGGTGCCTTGTGAACATCATTTCATCACTTCTTGCAGGGCAGCAAAGCTGTATTATAAGATGCTGTTTCTGATGGCCAGAAAAAAACAAACCCTCAACAAAATCATGTTTGGCAAGTTTACATGCAACACAGCCTTTCTGAAACAGCTTGCTTCTCTTAAGTCTGGAATTGAAATGTTTTTCTGCAACTTGGGGATATACATGCAAGAATGCATACCTTAGGAGCAGACTGTACTCCTGCTTTCTGTGTGTGTGTGTGTGCCTGGGTCTCTTATTGTAGGAAAAAGCCTTTTTCCTTTTCATGGCTACCGAGATTTATGCAGTTGGCAGGCATTTCAAGTTGTAATTGTGAGTCGCTGGATGTTAACCCAAACACTTTCTTTCTTTGCAGGCATGGAATAAGCAACAGAGGGGGAAAAACAAAGGGGCAAAACAGCTTGATTGGTTATGTAAACAAATCAAGTGACTACTGCTGCCCATCAAGTTTTCACTGCAATAGGGACTCCCTTCTCCTGGTGAGTTGCTGGTGCCAAGACTATTACATGTTGTACTTATCATCAAATCAGCTTTCTATACTAATTAAATCTCTTGGAGTTCTCTCTTGGCATCTCTTGTGCAGATTGGCTGTAGCTTTGGACATAGGCATAAATACGCGGTTATGTCAGTGTAAATTCTCAGTACCATTTATTTTGATTCCTGGAACCTGAAAGAATGGGGCTTAATATTTTCAGCTTCTTTCTGCTACTTTAATTAAAATCAATAACTGTCACTGTGATAATGGATGGTCTTCCTGGACGAGAGCTATTGGCCTGTTCAGAGAGAATGGAGTGAAGGGAAAGGAGTTGTAAGATGGTGAATTGTCTTACCCACTAGATATGATGTTGAGATCTTTCAAAAACTAATTTTTTGCATTTGCTATTGAAATAAAAGAAAACATGGGAATGGATATTATTTAAAAATAAAAAACTGATCAGGAGCTGTTTGCTTTTTAATATCGTCTCAGAGCCAAATATGGAGATTCTAAGCATTGACCCTGAGTTTTGCCAATGTTGTATTTCCAACCTGAAGGGATTTTCAGAATAAATGGGAATCACATAGAGAACTCTATCACTGCTTAGGCTACGTTTTGACAAACAGTCTTCATTCTGAGTACTGACCACCATATCTCCACAATTCAGTTAAAAATTAATTTTTAAAAGTGTATTTGAACTACAGGTCTCACTTGGGAATAAATGGAATTTTTATTTTAAGGCATAGTTTATATTGTTTTTTTCACACCAGGCAAATGCAGACAGTCTTCCTACATGTAGAATTGTTTAATGTGCAGAAGGCTCCCCTGATATGATGTATGTAAGAAATGAATATATCAAATATATTCTGTAAACAAAGCAAGATATTCTATTAGGCTGTGTCTTTCAGAAAGATAAAATGCAGTTCAGCAGTGTCAGAAAAAAATTCATTTCTTCTCTTTTACTGCTACTTTTTAGTTAGGGCAATCTTTTTCCTCTTTCATTTCTCCCACAAAACTCAGCTTATGAGAGTAACTTTTATGGCCACTTTCTTTAAGGCAGAGGAACTTGCATGAGTGAAGACTACGTGCCTTAGGATTTGGGGCTGTAATGCGGGAGTGGTCTAAAACTGTGAAGTAATGTAAGTGGTTCTTGGAAGGGTACTAGTTTGCATTCATGGAAAAACAGAACAGTGAAGTTCCCAGTAAGGCTGCCACAAAGCAACACAGCTTTTAGCTTATAAAAGGATGCAGAAGACAGAGCATAATTTGGATGTCAATTAAGAAAAATCTACTTAGCTTTGTCTGAAGTCCATTTAAACTTTATATTAGCCACAAAAAGGAAGTTATTATTAGAAATTGAGTTGTTATCAAGCAGTTCTTAAGCAGGAAGCTTTATTTCTCTTTCTGGCTTTCCTGTCATCGTCTGTCTTTTCTGTATTCCACACAATTGTTTTTTATTCCTGCTAAGCCAGTTTGACCATTTAGTGAGTGAAATCTCCTGATTCAGTGTGTTCATACCACCATGTCTATCTTAATATTTGCTTGATAGGCACGGCAGCTTCTGAGGATGGTGCTATTGACAGAACAATAAATACAAGGAGAGTGAAAATAAGGAAAAAAGTGGGACTGCTGGAATTAGAGCTGTTTGGAAATCCTGGTAGCATATCATTAGAGTTTTCCCTATTTGTTTCTTAAAACACTGCTTGACACTTTTGTCTGCAGATATACAAAGCTGAGGGCAGGGAATGCTGGTATTTTCTGCTCAGACTGGCCTCTAATGAAACTGAGATGAAACAGCACAAGTGAGTCCCTTTTTGTTACTAAGACAGCAATGCTTGCAGTAACATTACTGATTCTCACTGGGCATGATGCTGGTGCGTGAGATGGACAATTCAGTCTTATCTCAGAAATAATGTGAATGTGTAAAGGAACTTTAATCAAATATGATACTAGATCTGCTTATGGATCTATGCTCCCATTTGTAAAAAACAATCTTTTTTTCAATCAAGTGTTATAGCAGGTAACATTTCATTTATTAGGACACAGGCTAGTGAAATCTAGACTAATAGTGAGGTGATTTGTGTTAACATGCAGCAATTGCATGCTGCAGCTACCAAAAGCTGAATCAAAAGTGTTACGTTCTACACGTTTCTATAGTTTTAAACATTTTAGCTTCTGCTTGACTATGTCTTTCTGTCAGAATATCAATGTTTCCTGGACTGGTATTTAATTAGATTTACTATAGTGTCTCAGAATCAACTGTTACCTCAGGAAGGAGATAAGGGGAGTGTCTTCTTGTTAGTGATCATCTCCTAAAACATTGGAGGTAAGTGAGCAGAAGATGGATTCATTCTATTTCTGGCTTAAAAACATGCAACTGCATTTTAAAAATTATCCGTCGTTTTGAAAAAAAGGTTTCTCTTTTAACTGAGCACAATATGGTGTAGCTAAATCATGTATTACTGGATATAATTACATGTGGAAAAACCATCTTGCCATTATGTTTTGGATCTTGATCCTTGTGCTCATGCTGAACTCCTGTCCCTGTGATTTTAGTTAGGTTCTTGTTGCAAGCTAGGAATCTTTTTGACTTTCGTGTATTTTGTGACTGTGATTGAGGTCACGTTGCAGATTTCAACTGTGATTTTTGCTTAGAGCTTCAGGGTACACTTGAGCCTCTGGTCTGACTGACGACTCTCCGGTCACTCATGCAGCAGAATTCATTGTCTTTCTCCAGTGTGAAGTTGTCCAACTGTCTCATCTTGCCCTGTAAAAACTGAGTACTTGAACTTTTATAACTGCCTTTAGCACAAGCATCTGGGACCTCTCTACATGGTTTTTGCAATGTACATGTGAGGCCAGTGATGGGAAACTGGGATTCAGAGAATTATTCACGTTTTTGCTGTTAGGAAATGGAGAAACTGCAGAGTGTCTTGGCAGTACCCTGACTCTATTCAGATTTGTCCAGCACAAAATTCTGTTGTTATGTTGTACCTACAGTGTTATTCAAGTGCTGCTTTGAGAAGCTACCCTGAAACTGGTAGGGATCGAGGTGAGAGCAATCACTGGGTAGGATTAGCACTGCAGGCCTCATTAATTTTTCTGACTAGTATGGTGTTTTGCGTTTTATCCATGCAATATGTTAGTTATTTATAAACATTCTCTATTCTTGCTAGCAGAATATGAAGAACAATGGAGATGATTTCATGCATCAGAGTGTCTGTGCACACAATAAAATCCTGGGAGAGGGAATAAAGTTGGGGAGTATGGGAAGTCTGGAGCAGAATCTGATGTGTAACTAGGGCTTACTTTATGAAAAACCCTCAACCAATCAAACAAATATCTGAAGACTGAAGAATGAAATATCCTTTTGGCTACATGGAAAGAGGGAATTTTCACTGAGACTGGCTGCTTGCTGACCTGGCCAAGTACATGTAGAACATAATTTTAAAAATTATTACAGGTAATGTGTTTTATTTTCCACATATTATTTTTCTGCCTGGTTGCCATTTTGTCTACTGTTAAGGAGATGCCAGGCAAAAACTGAGTTATTGCATCCATGCAAATGGGATGGCTCATGCTTCTTAGCTAGTCTTAAAGGGATGATAATTACTTGACTTGATTGAGCATTTTATTTCTCTAATTTTGTTATTACAGAAGACTCTCTTATAATGTAATGAACAATGGCATTCATTGGTTTTTATTATAAATGTAGAAAAAAGCCTTGAAGAATTCACAAAAGCCCATGTTTTGTGCTTTTATGTGTTCTGGATGCTGGAATTTTCAAGGGTTTTCTGACAAGGTTTCTTTTCACTTTGTTATTTTGCACAGTTTTTCCTGAATGAATCTTTGTGTCATATAGACCTTTCCTGAGTGCATTCTGACTTTCTCTAGTTAGAGCTGCTGTAAAGAAAGGCACAAGGCCTGTGGTGATAAGGATTGGACCAAATGTCTAACCCACCTGGAACTGAGATGCTAAATAGTTATAGGGTTGTTTTGTGAGCTCATAGTAATTATTATTTGTCAGCTCCCCATGAACTGGATTAGAATAGTGGTTGCATATAAGTTTGCAAGGTCTCTTTTTATTGACCCTAAGAGAAGCATGTTACACCTTTCACAAGAAAGAGCAAACAGAACTCAAGGCTCTTATGAAGTTCAACAAGTCCAAGTGCAAGGTGCTGCACCTGGGTCAGGGCAAGCCCAGACATGAGCACAGACTGAGAGATGAACTTGTTTGAGAGCAGCCCTGCAGAGGAGGACTTGGGGGTTCTCATGGATGAAAAGCTGGACCTGAGCCAACAATGTGTGCTTGAAGCTGAGAAGGCCAAATGCATCCTGGGCTGCATCCAAAGCACCGTGGGCAGCAGGGCAAGGGAGAGGATTCTGCCCCTCTGCTCTGTCCTCATGCGACCTCACTTGGAGAACTGCATCCAGCTCTGGGGTCCCCAGCACGGGAAGGGCTCGGACCTGCTGGAGAGAGTCCCAGAGGAGGGCCATGAAGATGATGAGAGGGCTGGAACATCTATCCTATGAAGATAGGCTGAGAAAGTTGTGACTGTTCAGCTGTGGAGAAGAGAAGGCTCTGGGGAGAGCTTAGAGCAGCCTTTTGGTACTTAAAAAGCTTTTACAAAAAGAGCAATTTTTTTTTACGGGCAGACAGTGATAGGACAAGAGGGAATGGTTTTAAACTGAAAGACAAGATTTAGATTAGATATTAGGAAGAAGCTCTTAGCTGTGAGGGAGGTGAGACAGTGGAACTGGTTGCCCAGAGAAGCTGTGGATGTCCCATCCCTGGAAACATTCAAGACCAGATTGGATGAGGCCCTGAGCAACCTTGTCTAGTGGGTGGCATCCCTGCCTGTGACAGGGAATTGGGAACTGGATGACTTTAGGATCCCTTCAAACCCAACCCTTTCTATGATATGACTAGGATTTCCTAAATTCCTAATTTTAGCTGAAAAATGTTTAGCCTCAAACTAATAATTTTTATAGGCCTTTTTCAAATCAGCAATAACTATAATGTTTTCACTGGATGTTTCTGAGTTCATCTAGTTATGGAAGTTCAACAAAAACTCTTTAGACACAATAATTTCTGAAGCATTGGGATTCCACCTTCTGAATGAACAGCTTTAATGTGTCATAGCTGTCTTTCCCAGTCATCAGCTGCTTTGTAAATCATGGCAGTGACAGCATATTGGGTTCCCAGAAGGCAATTAGACAAGACTTTTTTTATATTTTTCCCCTCATCTCTCATTCCATCTGAACCTGTCTCTTTTTCATGTTAATTTTAATGTAAACCTTTTTTGTTTGGTTTTTTTTTAAGGCTACGTAGTGTCTGCAGCTCAATGCATTAGCGGTGCCCTGCAATCTGGGGCAGACAAGTTCCATATCAGTAATTTAATAAGTCATACATAAAACAAAACAGCATAGATTTATTTTATTTTAAAATTGAATAGGGTCAGCTGTGTGAGCAATGTATCTGCCAGCTACTGTCATTGTCCTGCCTAGGCAAGCTCATTTATCTTCGTTAGTAAACAACTTAAAAGGCAAAGAAGGTGGATGGCTTAAGGGAATGTTATTAGGACACAAAATCTCTGATGTCTTGCCTAAATCCAGGCTGAATAACTTATTAGACATCTCCCACCAGTAGGCAGTTAGGGGATGCAGCTAAATATATGACTGTTATTAGCAGGTGACAGTGGAACAGGCAGTTGTCACAGCTGGGAGGTCAGCACAGTTAAATCAATCACAGTCAGGGTGTCTGCAGAGAAAACAATAAAGGTGCAAGCTTGTAAATTCTGACAATCACCAACATTTGAGGTGCATGCATTCAGTTGCAGAGTCTTAAAATTTAAGGGCTAGTGGCTGGAAATCTTAGGCATAGATGATGAATCTAATTTTTTTTCCCTTTCTAAACCTAAATTCTTTGGCATGTGGAATGCTTTATGTTCTCTGGTGGGAAACTATATGATTTCTGATATGTGAAGCAGTCTAAATAAGCGACTACAGTAAAAATTAGTGGAAAAGGTTGTTTAGTTTTCCTAGTCACTTAGTCCTAGTCACTTCATTAGTCACTTAATTTCCCATGCCATCAATTCAGTAGTCCTGTGGCAATTAATATCACACCCATTTGGAAATGTAGTTTAAGCATGGATATACAAACATGCTGGATGGTGGGGAAGGGCGTTCTCTGCTGAAGAACCACAGTAAAACCACTATAAATTAAAAACATATAATCTGCCTGCATAAAAGCCAGCATGAACTTGCAAAGCCTTTCTGGGGCTGTTAAAATGATTGTATTTCCCAGCAGAGCTCATTACCCTAAGTGCATCCCTGTGGACTCCAAGAACCCCAGCTATATTTGAGAAGTATCTCAAGGGCTGCTGCTTCCTCTGTGTCTGAAAGGAGCATTGTTTTGCTGTTTTTCTGAAGACATCACATACTTGAAAGGATGTGTTTCGAGGAGAAAAAGAAGTTAAAGGATATACCAGGTGTTATGCCAACACCTGCAAAGCTACTTGTCATGTCAACTGTAGAACTTGGACAATTCTATTGTGAAGAAGTTTGAAACACTTGAATGATAAAAATTGATAGTAGAAAACTCCTACTGGGGTCATGTACGCTTCTCAGTATTCAGACTGCAATAAATCTTTCTAGTGCTATTGTCCCTTTTTTCATTGAAGGAGAATGTTTCCAACATTCTTCTCTCTTTTGCTCCAGAAGACTGTTTCACATTACACTATACCTTACTGCTTGCCTAATTTCTGAAAGTTTTTACTTTGTTGTATAAATGACCAGAGATTAAGTTGTTTGGTTTTATTTTTCTTCTGTGAAATTGTCAATGATGGAATGTGCATTTCTTAGATGAAATTAAGTACCTGAAGGTACTTCAGGCTGAATCAGGCCTCAAGTCTGTTCTCTAGAAATGTTCTTCAGCTTTGCACATAAAGAAATGCAGTGAGCTATAGTGCTTCTGCTTTCTTCTTATTTGTTCTTTGCAACACGGAACACAATGTATGGTAAAAAGTTGACGAAATAGAGGTCAGGAAAGGAGCCTAGGAAGGCAGTGAGAGGTTTTCCTAGAAAGCTGTCAAAGCAAGGAGTACAAAGTATAGCATGGGCAGATGATACTTGTTTGCTGTCTTGCTAAAGCTGCAGATTTCTCATGAGCAGCAGGTTTTTCTCAGTGTTCAAGGCGTCAGAGTGCAGGCACCTTTGCTGGAAGATGGTGGCCTGTGTATATGAACGCATGAAGGCTACTTGCAGAAAACACTAGGAAACAGTTGAAGATGCGCTTATCGGGCATTTGGAAAAACAGAAGTAGCTGAATAGCTGGTTTGACTCTGTGACATTGACAACACAGTGTTGCTTAGATCCTTTCTTAAGCTTCCCAAGACTCCCTCTCTCACACACCTCCGAAAAGGACAAAAACCAGTGATGATCTGAGGTTGTTCTGTTCACATTAAAGCGTTGGGGTTTTTTGAAAGATAAGTGTGGTGACCATTGTAAGAACTGTGCTGTAACTTGGCCTACCAAAAGAGTAGAGCTATGCAACCAAGTGTCTGCATGAAGAGACTGGACACAAATTAATATCAAAATTGTGTGGTTTATATTACACAAGACTTAAGCAACTAGGTAAAAATAATTTGACAAGAATTTCCCCTATTACAGAAAACAAAGACAAGTGGACTAGCACAAACAGGAAGAAAATAAAATTAAAAATATAGTTTGAAACTTCTTTTCCATGGGTTTCACATTGTCCAACGTTATATTTTACTTAGTTACTTAAGAAAACCATTTCTATTGCAGATTGAAGATTAAAAGGCAAAGACCAAATGTTCTGTAATAATATTTTTAAACAAACTTTAAAAAGATAAAAATATTTATGAAAGATTGAAATTATTCAAAGGTTGTAATCTGTACTTCAGTACAGATTTCTGAGATTACTACTGCTAATAATAGTTTCGTCTTTATTATTGGATGAGGAACTACATTAAAAATATCATTGTTTTTCTAAGAGGGTAATGTAGAGACCTCAGTTCTTTTAGCAGTTCTGCTGCTGTTTCAGTATTTCTCATTTTGCTGCTCTGACTTCTTTGTATGAAAACCAAAGGAATATGAAAGAACTGAAACAACAGGATATTTCTGTTTCAGTGGCTGATGGCATATGTTCATAACTACTGTATCAGTGGTTGCACTGCCAATTTATGAAAGAAGCAGACTTCCTACAAACAACAGTGAAAAGTGAAAGTCTTCCTTAGGTAAGGGTTTATCTGCCAAATTAATAGGCAACTTTTGATGTTGCTGTGGAGTTAAAATACATGTATAAAATATTGAAGCCATTGGTTGATAAAGTAGGAAGCTGCAGGAAAAAAATACAGGGATTTAATGTTACCTGTTATTGCAACACAAACTGTGAGTGCAATCAAATTGATGAAGGATTGAATAATATTTTTCTCTGAATATTTTCCTTTATTGTTTTCCTGATAAGCAGTCACTCATGGAGATCAAGTTAAATGTATCCATAGTCTGACCTTGTTAGAGGTTGGAAATATGTCAGAAAAAAGGGTCAAAATTTCCTAGCTGTATGTTATTTTCCTCTGGGGTTTTTTGTTTGTGTTTTTGTTTTGGTTTGGTTTGGGGGTTTTTGTTTGGTTGGTTGGTTTGGTTTTTCCTCTTTGGTTGGTTGGTTGTTTTTTGTTTGTTTTGGTTGGGGTTTTTTTTGGTTGCTTGGTTGCTTTTGGTTTTCCCTGGTGGTGTGTGGTAGGTTTTTTTAATTGTGAAAAGCAGTTGATGGGAAGAGCTAGCCAGAGTTTATCAGTTGTCTCGCTACTGTGCTCTCTGAGAACTTAAGCTGTTGAATGAGAGAAGTGTGTCTTGTCACTTTATTTGTATAGTTCTTAAGAAAGCACTTTAAAAAAAGAAGAAAAAGCTAGGCCTACCATAGGTAATTTGTTATCTGTTAATACATCACTGAACTGAGCCCTGCAGTCAGAGCAACTCATGGTTCTTAATAATGATATAATTCTCTAATCCTTGAACACTCAGAGTGAAACTAGCAAGGTACCAACTACTTTGGAACATTCTGCAGGTGGGACTAATAACCTGAGCTAGAGTTAATTAACACTTTAGTGTTAAAAGCTTCATGATAACCTCAGAGACAACTGTAAGCTTATCTCTTTTAGTTCTTGTGAGTGGCTGTTTTCCAGCCCACCAGAATCCTGTGAATACAGACCCTATCACAGGGTTTCTGATGATCAGAATCCAGGTAATTTTTTTACTAGGAAAGTTCAGATTTTTTCAGGATTTCTACACACAGGGTATGTTTTAATGAGAAGTGCTATGGCAACAGCTCTTCCTTTTTAAACTAAAATCTTTTCTTCTGCTTTAGCCTTATGAATTGGTAAACTTGAAAACTGCAGCAAAGCAAAAGGGCTCCCTAATGGCCTGCGAGAACAGCTGGGCTTGTTCTTTTGAAAAAACAAAAAACCTCTAGTGCTGCCTTCTCACTAAAGGACTTGCAGAGGGTGCAGTTGAGAAAAGAATGCTAAGGATATCAGTATGCTGGAGATAGAGAGGAGAAGACATGTGAGTTCTGAAAGCTTTCTTTAACCAGCCAGTAGATGTGACGAAGCAGTAAGTTTGGTCTGAAGAAGGACTCCCAGTTTCTTTGCTTAATTACATGGGACTTCCCCTGCTCTCTTGGCATACCTAAAATAAATCAGCTTGAGACAGGAGTTAACCACAGCAATTGCAGTGCTTCTTTGCCTGACCCAGAAAACAGGGAAACAATAACACTCTTTTACTCCCATTCCTGACCAAAACAAAAACAATCCTCCCCAGTCCCAAACACAAGACCTAGAAGGTCTGATCACCCTCAGATTAAAGAAGCAAATTGTCTAGACAAAATAGTGGACAATCTTCTTGTGTTTAGATGTCAACCTACACTATATTTTTTCTCAAATCTTTGTAGATGTGCGTGCAGGAGCAAAAGGCATCACAGGGATATTCAATTGGTGCCACTGTGCAGTCAAGAAGGTCAGTCCAAAGCTGAAGTGGCTTTCAGGAGACCATGACTCTCTTCCTGAGATAGTGAGCCCTGAAGAGAAGAGCAATGTCTGCCTTCCTTTAGGTGTTTTACCACAAGGGGAGAAAGGTACAACTGCTCCCAAACCTTGAATTCTTAGGGCTTGTGAGTTTTGTTTTTCTGCCTTATTCCTTGGAAGGTGTCCAGATCTGTAGATATTTCTTAGTTCATTTATAGCTGAATTTCATCTTCACTGGTAAAGGTGACTTAGAAAATACCCTACTGCAACGGACAGCTTTGTGAATAGTTAACACTTTGCAAACCATGTATGTTGACATACATGAGCTTTTTTTTCCTTTTTTATTCTTACAAAAAGCAGCTTTGGGCATAGAAACCAACTGTGGAGCAAGTCAGAAAGGCCTTAAGAGGTAAAAAGATACTCTCCATACTATGTTTATGGGGACATTTCTTAGATGTCGCCTAAAGGTTGATCATTGCTAGCTTTTCTCCCTCAGCTTCTACTCATTCAATATCCAGCCACTGGGAAAAATAGAATTTTTGAGGTATTGACGGTTGTTGATTCTAGGGACTATATGACTCACTAAGGTTTACAGGTTTGTTACTCAGTGATATTTTTTTTCATTTTTAATAACCAGCTACCTTTTGGGGGGGGGGGGCAGGGAGTAAGGGAGAGGCTCATTACAATTTCTGACAATAATAAACCAAGTTGTGTTGCATAAGCATTAGCTGGAGTAAATCTAGTGGCTAAATGTACTTGTACTTGTATGCAAATGTCCTTGGTACCAGGCTCAACACCACCTTTCACAAGCTTGGACCACCATCACGATGCTGTTTGTACAAAGCACCTCTAGAGTAGAATACAAAAGAGACTGCTAAGACAGCTGTTGAAGATAATAAACTGATTTAATTTCTTAATTATATCACAGTTTCCTACTCCATTTGTTGTAGCACTCAGCTCCTGGGGTCACTCCTGTAAAGGCATCTTCTGTTGTGCCAAGACAAATCACACATACACCACGTGGAGTATACAACAATTATCTCTTATTAATACGTACAGTAACGAGCTGGAGCTATCACTTTTTGGTGGAGATTTTATGTTCACTGTTCTGGTGTTTTCCCTCCTGTGCTGGGCTGGCCAAACATCTTCCAGTCAGATGTGGAAGACTAAAACTCCATGGCATCTTGGGGTGGAATGATCCACAATTTTGCTGAGCTGCCTTTATTTTTTCTCTCAGGTTTTTTATTTTGTCACAAGGCTGTCACAATCTTACCTGAAAACTGCTAGTAAAGTTTCCGTTTGCCCCTTTTCTTTCTGTGTTCTTTCTTTACTTATATTTTTTCTCTTCCAAGACTAGGTATACTTCAATATCTCTTGCTTTCTGACTGAGGTGAGAGTATAGCTATGGTTTCATCATTAAGTTTTTCCATTAAAACCAGCCCAAGTCACGTATTTCCCATCTTCCACTATATATTTAAGAAAAAATGTATTAGAAGTACTACTTATACTCATTATGGATATATAAATTGTGTTTGAAACTAAGCAAAACCTTCTCATTTCTGAAATTTTAATTGGCAGCCGTGATAGCAGCGGGGGTTTTGCTTATATTTTTTACATTGCAACTGAGAATTCAGTCAAAATTTAGCAATAATAGGCTGTGTAGAGCTAGGAGATTGTTTCATCTTTATTGTCATCAGACTGAATTAATTTCTTCTTTCAAAGCTGTCTAGATTAAAAAGCCTTGGCTAATTTAGCAAATGCAGTTTGTCAGTGCCCTGTAAAAATGGTGATTCTGCTCCCCAGCTATGATGTTGCTAGGTCATGGAACCATGTGCATTTCAGTTGTGACATGTAAAGGTTTAATACCTTTTCATTTTATCTCTTTTGGTCTTGTGCAGTTCTTTTCGCTTTCTTTTTTTGGCTTGGGGTTTATTATTTTTTTTGTAAACAACAAAATGTAGGAATATAATGTCACAGTAGGGAAAAAAAAGAGGTTTGAAGAAAAAAGAAAAAATCTTCCACTTGTGATCAGTGTTGGTTTTGCCAAAGACTAATCCCTATAAATCAAGGAAGAAAAAGTCTTAAAACTTTTGTTCTTGTGATGTCTTCATCCATGGTTTTTCATTGCCTGTATTTTAATATTAAAAAGCATAAAGTTGTTACATAGGCCCTAGAACCCTGAGCTCAATTTAAAGAAGAAATGGCTAATTTCAATGCTGTCTTCTCAGGCCATAAATTTCCCAGATTATGAGTGTGAATAGCTGGAAGCAATGTTCTCTTTCTCTTTAGATTTAAATTCCACTGCTGTTCCTTTCATAGTGTCATTCTTGCACTTCTGAAAGGAGAAAAAGGAATACTGGCTGTCACAGGAAAATTCTCTAAAGCCTCAAAAAGGAAACATACCTACTTCTCTTGTTCTTAGGATAACTAATTTGGGGGCTTTAAACCTTTTTTTTGCATGCTGTTCTCGTCTCTTTACACTTTTATGAGCGCCTTAGTGGTTGCCTTCCTTTAAATGTGATTTTTTTCTGATGACAGCATAAAAGCTTTTCAAAACACAGTACAATCCTTTTGACTGCTGGTTATCTGTTGGCTGTCTAATGTAATGTTCAATGCAGAAGAAATAGAACCATGGTATGCTGCAGCTTGCTTAGTAGTGTGGTGGAAGGCTTATTTACCCCAAATGCTTTGCACAAGGAAGCAGTGGCAAAATCATCTGTTAATTTGAGCAACTTTTTGGTACCATTTTGTTTTTCAGTCTCTGCGTTCTGAATGCTATTTAAGACCATGGCAAAAGAATCTCTTACCTTGAAAAAGGGATGCTTTCAGGTTTGTCCATTCTGCTCATATTCTTCCTCAGTCTGAAAGTCTCATCAGTGATAGTGCTAAAGGGAGGAGCTTGGCAGCATGATGTTTTGCAGGATGTTCATGAACAGGGAAACATTCTTTTAGTTTTTGTTAAAGAAAAAATAATGTGATTCATTAACAAATTCTCCCAAATTGCTCTTTGCTGTGTTGATTATACCTGTAAAAAACAGTAGTTATGAAGAGCTGATCCCACAGACACACCTGTGTCAGCTCTGAGGTCTCTGGTCACTTAACTCTGTCTCCCAGCTCACTTCAACATTTGTGTCACCTTAGTCTACAGTATGATCTCCAAATTGGAAGTGTTTAAGTATCCCAAGTTGTTAAAACATGCTGGTTTGACTCCTGAGGAAGTCTGAACCAAAAGCATGACAATGTGACCAGATCAAATCCTGTTTCTATTTGTGCTGTACCCTAAAATGTCTATCAGGTTTTGTGGTAAAGTTTTCATATTCTTACTAAGTTATTCTGGACTTCATGATAAGAAACGAATGTTATGTTGCAGGCTTTACATAGTCAGAAATGTCTGTGGTTTGGTGCTTTGTCTTCACTTGCTATTTCATCCCTTTTTTCATTCAGACCAGACACATGAATAAATACTTTTCTAATTTAGCAGTTTACTATGCTTGAGTTTCTTAGCTTGCTTTTTATCTTCTTCCTGTAGAAAGACGAACCTTTGTGAATCCCTGGCTCCCTCGTAGGAGCTGTGTGCCAGTTTGGGCCAAAT